>CM039513.1:4039138-4372834 GCA_022432975.1 Begonia masoniana | reverse complement strand
AAAAAAAAAAAAAAAAAAAAAAAAAAAAAAAAAAAAAAAAAAAAAAAAAAAAAAAAAAAAAAAAAAAAAAAAAAAAAAAAAAAAAAAAAAAAAAAAAAAAAAAAAAAAAAAAAAAAAAAAAAAAAAAAAAAAAAAAAAAAAAAAAAAAAAAAAAAAAAAAAAAAAAAAAAAAAAAAAAAAAAAAAAAAAAAAAAAAAAAAAAAAAAAAAAAAAAAAAAAAAAAAAAAAAAAAAAAAAAAAAAAAAAAAAAAAAAAAAAAAAAAAAAAAAAAAAAAAAAAAAAAAAAAAAAAAAAAAAAAAAAAAAAAAAAAAAAAAAAAAAAAAAAAAAAAAAAAAAAAAAAAAAAAAAAAAAAAAAAAAAAAAAAAAAAAAAAAAAAAAAAAAAAAAAAAAAAAAAAAAAAAAAAAAAAAAAAAAAAAAAAAAAAAAAAAAAAAAAAAAAAAAAAAAAAAAAAAAAAAAAAAAAAAAAAAAAAAAAAAAAAAAAAAAAAAAAAAAAAAAAAAAAAAAAAAAAAAAAAAAAAAAAAAAAAAAAAAAAAAAAAAAAAAAAAAAAAAAAAAAAAAAAAAAAAAAAAAAAAAAAAAAAAAAAAAAAAAAAAAAAAAAAAAAAAAAAAAAAAAAAAAAAAAAAAAAAAAAAAAAAAAAAAAAAAAAAAAAAAAAAAAAAAAAAAAAAAAAAAAAAAAAAAAAAAAAAAAAAAAAAAAAAAAAAAAAAAAAAAAAAAAAAAAAAAAAAAAAAAAAAAAAAAAAAAAAAAAAAAAAAAAAAAAAAAAAAAAAAAAAAAAAAAAAAAAAAAAAAAAAAAAAAAAAAAAAAAAAAAAAAAAAAAAAAAAAAAAAAAAAAAAAAAAAAAAAAAAAAAAAAAAAAAAAAAAAAAAAAAAAAAAAAAAAAAAAAAAAAAAAAAAAAAAAAAAAAAAAAAAAAAAAAAAAAAAAAAAAAAAAAAAAAAAAAAAAAAAAAACATCACAAACAATGACAGAAAATACCAAACAACAAACCAGAGAGCTAACCGAGGCTCTGATACCAAATGTTGAGAGTCAAGCCATAAATAACCTCCTGCAACAGCTTAAAGAGATCGTTAGCTACTCCGATGCTCGGCCAAGCCGAGTGACCTCAAGAACAGAAAACTAAACAGCAAAATTACAGTAATAATCAGAGTGTTTTGGGAGATTAGTGTTGTGTGAGTGAAGTGTGTGTAAGATGAAATGGCGTGGTCCAGTTAATTCAACAAAGACTTACACAACCTCAAGTCGGTCAGCTAACTAATGTTTAGCTCCGACAGAACACTTTTCCAGAGGAAGGCGTCGACTTGAGGAACCGGTTCTGTCCACCTCCTTCTGGTTTCCAGCCCTCGATAGGGAGGAGAGGAGAGTGGTGCTAGAGTTCAACAACAACCTCGGGTTGTTGAACTAGGAGGCTGTCTCCTGTTCGGCAAAGCCGAAGCTCACCTGTCGGCGATTTCCTTCTCGGTTTCTCTCTTAGGGAAACGATCTACTTGTTCTCATTACCTGAACCAAATTTCTACAAACACCAATTGCGATGATAAATAGTACCTAGTGGCTGGAGAAACATTTGAAAATTGGCCGAGAACCGTTGAAGGCGCGGGAAGAAGAAACAGAGCAGCCGACAGCCGAGATTCCTCTGTCGCTAGGGCTTCGAGGGTAGCCCGGTTTCTGTCAGCTCGCCGGTTTCCTTGCACGGCAGCTTCTCCGACACGATGCAGTGGCGATTCGGGCCGAAAATGGAAGTGGTCCCCTCCTTCGAGTGCAGCGTCGGCTCCGCGGTTTCTCTGGTCTCCTTCGCTGAGCTTTTGTTCACAAAAATGAAAACTTCACCCGGTTCACTTCATAAGCAGCAGTGGTCCGGTTCTTCAAGCAGCAAGTGGTCCGGTTCTTCAATGCACAGCAAATTGGTTTTCTTCATTAACCCACTCCTTTGGTTCTCAAGCCAATTAAAACCAACCAAGCCACATCTAACCTACCAAGCATCTAGCCATAAATGCCTAACATGCATGGTTATATAAAATCTTAACAAAAAGGCCAATGTTTGCCCAATAAGTTTTAAAATAAAAATACATAAAATCAATGCTCGGGAAGACAAATTCCCATATGAGCTTCTGGTTCTCCAAGCCTTGTCTCCCAAGCAATGACGTGCTTCGGTTGCTCCGGATCTTGAGCTTCCATCTCCCACTTTACATCGGTGAGTACGTCATCCAAGTCGGTGTAAGAAATGTCACCTGCAAAAGAGTAAAGTGTGTAAGTACATAGGTTAGATAAAACATGTGATTGTACCTGTGATCGTGTGATGGGCCTATGGGGCACAACAAAGATCCCCTCGCCCACGATCACGAACGACAAGCTCCCCTTGTCTAAGAAACAGAACTCGTCACGAGTTCAGATGCTGTCTCCTCCCGAGACAGAGCTTCAATGAAGAACACGGAAAGTTGCCTCCTGTGACACCTCCTGGAACACGAGATCGAAGTCTTCGGATGCAACACACAGCACACTCAATAAAACAATGAAATCCACAGATTAGGTCGAGTGTGCAAAACAATCACAAACCCATACGCAGAAACGTAGGGCGTGAAAGAAAACCGACGGCTTGGAAAAACGAAGTAAATGTTCTCACGCGTAAAACAAAACTCCGTCGTCAATCTACTCTCTCAGAACCGAGAGCCTTAAATAGCCTTGGTAACTTCTATATCTTCAATTCGTTCAGTTACCAAATCGAAATTTAAATCGCATAGAATAAGGAAACCGAATCTGTTGTGTGACATCACATGCGACACTTAAGGAAAGTTTCTATAACTACTCGGATATTCGCCCAAAAATTCAGGAAAGCATCTCATTAATCATGGGAACTCAGAGCCCAGCAAATCGTGCCAAATCTATGGCAAATCGGCTTTCCAAATAAAACTTCCAAATAATGTTGTTTCCTTATTTTTCTCTTCCATAGAATCATAATTATTACTTCTATAATATCTTCACATAATCGGATTGGGCTATTTCTTGATTGCCAAGTCATAAATCACCACTTGAACAATAATAAATAAAATATTATTTTTATAATAAATTGCCAAAAAATCAAATGTCAACACTTGCAAATCTTTGCATTTACAATCTCCCCCTTTGGCATTTTTTTGCAAAATCAATATAATCAATAATTTCAATAACTCCCCCTGAATTTTCTGCCCCTGGATTGATGGCTTCAAAACATCATCAAAATACTCCCCCAAAATTACCAAAATACTCCCCCTTTTTGCCAGAAAAAGACAAATATATATATAAGGGAATAACAACTACTATAACAGCAACATAATCACCATAAACACCAAATAATCATCATAGGGAGATAGCCAAAATCTATAATATCCAGATAAGCACCAGAATCACCATATATAAGAGAGGGAAATTGGAGAGCTAACCGTGTATTCGTGCCGTCTTCATGTTTTATAATTTGGTCAAATAAAATCAAAAGATATTGAATTTCCAATATTGAACAGCAAAGCCGCTATTATCCTGTTAACACCAGTTCCATGAGAAGTCGGCATCAAGAATTTCATACTTATCCGTAAGTTGTGAAGCTGGAAAATCTTTTCCATGGGGTAAGATGCGTCTGACACCCCCAGTAACACCGATTGAAACTCCTGACTTTTCAACAATTTTGGTCTCCTTAACCCGTTCCTTCACATTGATAACTTTCTTTCTCTCAAAAATACCACCAGCAGCATAACCATTCATGTACGCACCAAGGTAAACATACAATAATCATAGTAAAGGTATAGTATCCACCAAACGATATATCCACAGAGTCAATATAGTAAAAAAATATCATATCCAGATGCAGATAGAGTAATTAACGAGTACCATAAGAATCACAGAAAATATTCAGAGAATTACCATATTACTGAAATAGTCCAATGTTAAGCACTATCTTGCCCACCTGCTGGAACATCCTAAGGAACACCATTCAAGAAATTAACCTGATCACTTGCCAAAAGCTTGTAGCTATTCCTGATCTCCTCCATAAACAGTATAATGAATCTTTGAGGAATAATTCAAATCTTTGCAAGTTGGGAAATAAACCCAATATACTAGCGATGCTCCAAACTTCATTAAAAATAGACTTCCAATTTCTGCATGTCGCATACAGTGTTGCTCCACAGAATATCATAATATTTAGAATGATCACTTTCATCAAAGGATGAGCAATACACAATAGATCGCCAAAATAAAAAAAACAAACGCCTAATGCAAGTGGCGATTTTTTTTTTTTAAAATAAATAAAAGCAATAACCAGCTTACATAACACAAAGGCCTAGGGCAGACCTCAGCTCTTCAAACCTTACACCATCCAACGCCTTGGTGAAAATATCGGCAATTTGTTTTTCGGTCACCATATGCTCCAAATCAATAATTTTGTCCTCCACTAAAGATCGAATAAAATGATGTCGTATGTCAATATGCTTTGTCCGTGAATGCTGAACAGGATTTTTCGAAATATTGATAGCGCTCAAATTATCACAATAAAGGGTCATGACACCCTGTGTGACACCATAGTCTTTCATCATTTGTTTCATCCAAAGAAGCTGCGTACAGCTGCTACCTGCTGCTATATACTCTGCCTCAGCTGTAGATAGAGAAATAGAATTCTGTTTCTTGCTAAACCAAGACACCAAGTTGTGTCCAACATAAAAACATCCACCCGAAGTGCTTTTTCGGTCATCGGAACTTCCTGCCCAGTCAGCATCACAATAACCCACCAGATTAGCATTAGAATCAAAAGAATACCAGATGCCATAATCAGTTGTGCCACTGACATATTTCAGAATTCGTTTAACCGACACTAGGTGTGACTCCTTCGGATTGGCTTGAAATCGAGCGCATAAACCCACGCTATAGCAAATATCTGGTCGGCTGGCAGTAAGATATAGTAGACTTCCAATCATGCTTCTATATAAACGTGGATCAACAGCAATACCCTTTTCATCTTTAGAGATTTTCTCGTGTGTCCCAAGGGGTGTTCTACGCGGGCGTGCATTCTCGTGATTGAATTTTTTCAATAAAGTCTTGGCATATTTGGCTTGAGAGATAAAAATACCATTCGTTGCTTGCTGAATTTGAAGTCCAAGAAAATACGTGAGTTCTCCAACCATACTCATCTCGAATTCACCGGTCATTTGAGCAACAAACTCATCCACCATCGCCTGTGACACCGAGCCAAACACTATGTCGTCAACATATATTTGAGCAAGTAACAACTGACCTTTGGCACGCCGGACAAAAAGGGTTTTATCTACTCCCCCTCGCTCATATCCCTTGGTTAATAAATATTGCGTGAGTCGTTCATACCATGCACGAGGGGCTTGTTTGAGCCCATATAATGCCTTCTTCAACTTGTACACATACTCGGGATGATGTGGGTCTTCAAAACCCTTTGGTTGAGCAACATAAACTTCTTCATTTAGAAACCCATTGAGGAACGCACTCTTCACATCCATTTGATATAACTTGAACCGCATGACACACGCAATAGCCAATAGGAGCCGAATAGATTCAAGGCGTGCAATCGGAGCGAAAGTTTCATCGAAATCAACTCCTTCAATCTGAGAATACCCTTGAGCAACTAGCCGAGCTTTATTGCGAGTAATGTTTCCATGTTCATCGGTCTTGTTCTTGAAAATCCACTTAGTACCAATAACGTTCACATCGGGAGAACACGGTACTAAGTCCCAAACTTGATGTCGGGAGAATTGACTAAGTTCTTCTTGCATGGCTCCTATCCAGTACTCATCTAGCAAGGCTTCTTTCACATTCTTTGGCTCGATCGTTGATGTAAAGCATGCCATTTGGATCATGTCTCGATAATTCACCCTTGGCTTATCTCTGGTTCGTACACCATCATTCAGACCACCAATAATTTCATCTGTAGGATGATTCTTCTGAACACGTGTAGATGGTTGTCTGGGGCGTGTGATTTCAGCTTCTACTTCATCAACAGTCTCTGTTTGATCTGGGACACCGCCTGAGACACCCTCTGTGACACCGGGTGAAATACTAGCGCCTTCATTACTTAAAATGTGGTCTGCATCATCTCTTGGATTATCAGTTGTGTCCAAAGAGTCGTCCACTTGAACATTGGCAGATTCGATGACAGTTCGAGTTCTTTTGTTGTAAACCCGATAAGCACGGCTATTTGTAGCATAACCGAGAAAGATCGCCTCATCACTTTTAGGATCTAGTTTACCCCTGTGTTCCCTGTCATTCAACACAAAACAGATGCTGCCAAATGGGTGAAAATAATGAAGATTTGGAGTTCTACCTTTCCATATCTCATAGGGTGTCATAGAAGTTTTGTCGCGAAGATACACCCGATTAATTGTATAACATACGGTATTCATTGCTTCCACCCAGAACCTTTGTGGCACATCCCTTTCATGTAGCATAACACGAGTCATCTCAGCCAAAGTACGATTTTTCCGTTCAACGACTCCGTTTTGTTGAGGAGTCTTTGGTGCCGAAAATTCATGAGCGATCCCTAGGTGTTTACAAAAATCCGAGAACTCAGAGTTTTCAAACTCTCTTCCATGATCACTGCGGATACGAATAATTTTCAAAATAACACAGTCTTTTTCGCGTTGAAGTCGAGTACACATTGACTGGAAAACTTTAAACGTGTCGGACTTTTCTCTTAGAAACTCCACCCATGTATAGCGTGAAAAATCATCAACTGTAACGAATACATAACGTTTTCCTCCAATACTTTCAACAGGCATTGGCCCCATTAGATCCATGTGAAGTAATTCAAGAACCCGGGTAGTTGTGGACCCCTGTGACACCAGGTGAGACACCTTCGTTTGCTTTCCGATTTGACATGGTCCGCATAATTTGTCTTCATCAAATTTTAAATCAGGAATTCCTCGAACAGCACCTTTCGAAATAAGCTTCTCCAGCATTCTGAAATTAACATGTCCCAACTTTCTATGCCATAAAATAGTGTCTTCCATACTCGACCGAAGGCAGGTAGATGTGGAGTAAATAAGATAACAATTGTCCGATGATCTAACTCCTTCAATAACACAATCTTTGTTTTGATCGGACACAACACATCTTTCTTTCGTAAATTGCACATTCAGATCTTGATCGCAGAGCTGGCTGATACTGATTAGGTTAGATTTCAAACCATTTACCAATAAGACATCACTCAACTTTGGTAAACCAGGGACATTCAACGTTCCTCTGCCAATGACATCCGATGAGACACCGTTGCCGAATGTAACTTTTCCCACGGATTCGGGTACAATATTCATCAAGTATCTCTCTTCACCTGTCATATGTCTAGAACAGCCACTATCAAAATACCATGCATTGGTTCCGATCGCCTTTAGTGAGAGATGTGTGACATTGCACTTTAAATTTGATTTCTTCACCCATTTCTGATAAGGGAATCTGTGGGAAGAAGCATTTCTTTTCTTCACCCATTTCTGATAAGGGAATCTGTAGGAAGAAGTATTTCTAACAGTACCAAGTCTGAGATCCGCAAGATAGTTGAAGCATGTAGAACGAATATGACCACGACGTTGGCAATAATGACATACATAAACATACTTGTTACCTTTACTGCTTGAGGCATGATAAAAGTTATAAGAATTTGATTTTCTGTCAGTTCTTGGCATTCCATTTGCAACTTGCTTTCCTTTATGATCAAAGCCCTTGTCTGACACCTGCTGTGACACTGGCTGTGACAATGAGCTTCCCTTTACGAACTTCATCACAAAGTGATTTTCCTTTACTGCAACAGTCTTTGAACCTGAACTTTCACCTTTGAATCCCAGTCCAAACCGATTTACGCTTGATTTTCCGACCTTTAAAATATCATCGAGATTAGAAGAACCCGAATTCAGCATTTTGACATTCCTTTTCATGAGGCTTATCTCATTGGTTAGATCATTAGATTTATCCTGACTTGCTTTCAGCTGTGTCTCCAACTCATCAATAACATTTTGAAGATTGTTCTTCTCATCCTTCAAATTTCTAATCTGTGCGTGTAGAAGCTGATTTGCTTGAACAAGCTCGGTCCATTTCTCATGCAGAAACTTATATTCTCCAATAAGATCTTCTTCTGTGACTGGTTCTTCGTCTTCATCACTATTACTAGAGAATCTGTCTGTGACACCCTGTATAACACTGCCATTTTCTTCACATTCTATCTTTCCAGCAAGCGCCACATGATTGCTCTGAAATTCATCTTTGTTTTCAGACTCATCCTCACTCCAGGTTGCATTCAGAGAATTCTTCTTTTTCTTCAAGGTGTTAGCACATTCTGCCTGTATGTGCCCAAATCCTTCACATTCTCTGCACTGAATACCTTTATTCTTTAATGGTTGATCAGACCCATTAGTTTCTTCTCTCTGCTTCTTGTTGTTTGAAGAACCATTTTTGAAGTGTGTGACACCCTGCTTGACACCGCGTGTATTCCTTCCGAATCGCTTCATAACTCTGCTGAAATTCTTCGAGAGCAGGGCTAGAGATTCCTCCAAGTCATCTTCATCATGCTTGCTGTGATTTTGTACCTCTGATTTTAAAGCCACTCCCTTTGCCTTTTTATTTTCGGTCTCTCCTCCAATATTCATTTCGAAAGTTCTGAGAGATCCCATTAACTCCTCTAGCTTCATTTTTGACACATCTTTGGCTTCTTCTATGGCAGTGACTTTATAAGCAAATCTTTGTGGTAAGGATCGTAGTGTTTTTCGTACAAGCTTTTCTTCGGAAATCACCTCTCCGAGAGCAAAAGCTTCATTAGCTATGTCACATAATTTTGAGTTGAACTCCCCAATGGTCTCATCTTCCTGCATTTTCAGATTCTCAAACCGAGCGGTTAGCATTTGCATTTTAGACAACTTTACCGTAGATGTCCCTTCATAGGTAGTTTGAAGAATTTCCCATGCTCTCTTTACGGATTCACATGTTGAGATAAGTCTGAATTGCACGGGATCAACGCCATTGAAAATAGCATTAAGAGCTTTTGAATTATTATTTGCCAAGGCATCCTCATTTATCGTCCAATCTACTTCCGGCTTAGGAGAAATAATACCATCTTTATCAGTAAGTGTAGGCGGATTCCAACCTGTAAGAATAGATCTCCAAGTCTTCTCATCAATGGCTTTGATGAAAGCTCTCATCCTTGCCTTCCAATACGCATAATTACTCCCATCCAATAATGGCGGACGCATTGTAGAACCTCCTTCTTTCATAGAGTCCATCGCACACGAACTAAGATCTTGTCCCTCGGATCCCGCTTAAGAAACAGAAGCGATCCGCTTTGATACCAATTGAAAGTTTAAGATCAGTTCAGTGATGTCACACAAGGATCCTTGTGTGACACCGATTTTAAAGAAACGATGAACGATATAAAAAGTGCGGAAATAAATGACACAAGAGGTTGGTAACGCAGTTCGGCAACCAGCCTACGTCTGCGGGGCCACGCCCAGATATAAAAACTTTTCCTTGAGTTAACAAAGTTACAAGAAAAACTCGGACTTATACAAATAAAGACTCCCTCTTATCTTTGTCGCCGCCTCTAGCTAACTTCCTCAACGAGACAGTTTTTGCGAGATCCCCTCGACTTTAGAACGACCTCTCCCGAGATCTAGATAACAACAAGATCCCCTCGTTGTTGGTTCCTCCCGAAACCCGTGTTATGGCAAGATCCCCTTGCCCACGATCACGAACGACAAGCTCCCCTTGTCTAAGAAACAGAACTCCTCACGAGTTCAGATGTTGTCTCCTCCCGAGACAGAGCTTCAATGAAGAACACGGAAAGTTGCCTCCTATGACACCTCCTGGAACACGAGATCGAAGTCTTCGGATGCAACACACAGCACACTCAATAAAACAATGAAATCGACAGATTAGGTCGAGTGTGCAAAACAATCACAAACCCATACGCAGAAACGTAGGGCGTGAAAGAAAATCGACGGCTTGGAAAAACGAAGTAAACCTTCTCACGCGTAAAACAAAACTCCGTCGTCAATCTGCTCTCTCAGAACCGAGAGCCTTAAATAGCCTTGGTAACTTCTATATCTTCAATTCGTTCAGTTACCAAATCGAAATTCAAATCGCATAGAATAAGGAAACCGAATCTGTTGTGTGACATCACATGCGACACTTAAGGAAAGTTTCTATAACTACTCGGATATTCGCCCAAAAATTCAGGAAAGCATCTCATTAATCATGGGAACTCAGAGCCCAGCAAATCGTGCCAAATCTATGGCAAATCGGCTTTCCAAATAAAACTTTTCCAAAAATCAAGTGCATATACCTTATTCAATATCTTTCCAAATAATGTTGTTTCCTTATTTTTCTCTTCCATAGAATCATAATTATTACTTCTATAATATCTTCACATAATCGGATTGGGCTATTTCTTGATTGCCAAGTCATAAATCACCACTTGAACAATAATAAATAAAATATTATTTTTATAATAAATTGCCAAAAAATCAAATGCCAACACTTATGCAAATCTTTGCATTTACAGATGGAATGCAAGAGCAATTTGATGTATGCAAAAAAGAAGGAAATATTATGATGTGTATACTGAAAGTACATTGTAATAGAGCTTGGGTGACAAAAATAAGTGTTTCCTAAGGGAATTTTACCACTTTTTTGAAGTTGTGATATATATTATATAGCATAGGTTTCTTTTACATGAGAGAAGATTAAACTTAATCAACAATAACAATCTAGAGTCAAAATTCAACTTTCCTTGAGGTCTTGTAAGTCAGCATAACAAAGAACCACGATAAAAAAAAAAATCTTGCATCAATCTAGGTCAAGGCAATAAGTAAAAAAGATTATGCAACATACATTAAAAAAAAAAAAAATTCATTTCACTCGACTAAAAGCCTTTGCGTTGTCGTTGTATGTGGCTGATCAAATTCCTTGCTCATTTGTTTATGACAACCTTTAGGAAGACTATGTACATCATGAGGATAAAATATCTCTAAGTAAAAATCAAGAAGACTCCATAAGCTAAACATTTTTAGAATTTCTAAATATATAAGCGAACTGGCAATTGATCAGGCTGTCTACACATAGATGATATCAACAAACCCAATGAATTCTAGTTTCACATTCATAATATGAAGCTTGAGATAAACAAACTTATACAAAGATTGTGATTCGAATTGAGTTTTACCCTGGGTTCTTCGAAAGCACTGAAAAGCCACTATAAGTGATGCAAGAAAATATGATTGAACAAAGCAGTTAAATATAGGCCGTGGTCGAAATATAAAAACACAAGTAATTATGCATTGTTTCCGTTATCAGACTACAGACTTTAGGCATACGACAATGGATGACATCTCACTAATCTTCTTTTTTGCTAATGGTTCCAATAATCATGCATACTTAGACTAACAAAAACATTATGAAGAGAGAATATTAAGAGTTACATATGTTCTGCAATTGCAAGAGAACAATACACAAAGTGGAACATGATAAAAGCAAGAATTCTCTCCCTTAAGGTATATTTCTATGTTGATAAAAACAAAGATAAGATCACATACATTAATGAGAAAAAAAGCATGTTCAAATCTTATAACTTTGTAGAAATGTTTCGGGTGATAAACTGAAAGAAGATTTATAATGAGAGCAGTATCCCATGGAAAGATCATCCAATCTTTCCACGAAACCATCCACTGGGAGAGGAACTGATGAATGGGAAATCAAGGAATGTTCCGAATCCACAGGCCTGTTAATGTTGATACTTGTTTCCCTCGTTATGTCTGATAAATGTTAAAAATATAGCTTAATTCAATAATATGTTTTAGTTAATGTATGTTTTTAATATGGACTTGGTTGAAGTCAATGTATTTGTGAAAAAGCATCTAAGGAGTTGTGATTCATGTATGTATAAGTATATTAGTTCATGTACTTAAATGTCCCATTAAGTGTTAGAACATTAAATAGGTGATTCATGTATTGCTTTATACATGTACCAAATAGTCTTATAAATAGGATGTGAGTTTAGACTTTTGTAAGAGAAGCCAATAACCAAAATCATTTCAATACAAATAGTTTCTCTCAAGTTCTCTCCTCTCTACTTATATTTTTCCTTTCTCTAAAAAATCCCTAGAGTTATGTGCAAAGAGTACAACCTGGGATGCGAGTGGAATTCACCAAGAAGCTGGTAAAAATACTCAACCACCAAACAATAAAAAATAAAAAGCGGCAAGAATTTCTTGTGCAATGGGAACATGAAGACAAAGACACGTTGGAGCGGAGCAAGATGTCAATCTTTGGCAATTCGAGAAGCAAGTCAGAGACTACCTAGCTTGAGTATTGACAAGGTCGTCAATTTCATTTCGTGGGGGTGGTTTGTCACACCCCATTACCCATGGAGCATGAAGGCGCGGGCCAAAGGCACAATGAAGGAGAAGCTGGGCTTCTCCTAAGGCGCGCAAAAATCAGCTAAGTGTGATGTACACTTGGTGGGGCGCGCTGGGCTACGTGGGTGGCGCAGTCCATAAGTTATCTTCAAAAGAGTGAACCTAGCCGAGGGTAGGCTGGCTAGCATGACGAATCTGGGATGCAAGCAGAGCATCACAATAGCTTGGGCAAAGTATTGCGATCTAAACAGATACAATGTGGGCGCAACAAGGAGGAGCGCACCGCGTAGGTAAAGCACTGCGAACAGAGGCATAAACTCGGATCGCCATAATCGAGGAAGGAGGAGCTGGGCTTTCTCCCAAGGCATGCCAAAAATAGCTAAGTGTTGAAGGACTCTTAGTAGGCACGCTAGGTGGCGTAGTCCATGAAGTTTCAGCAAGCTAAGGATAATGCTCGGAGTTATAAGGAATTAAGCTTAAGGGAGGATGTTGAAAATATAACTTAATTCAAATAATATGTTTTAGTTAATGTATGTTTTTAATATGGTCTTGGTTGAAGTCAATGTATTTGTGAAAGAGCATCTAGAGAGTTGTGATTCATGTATGTATAAGTACAATAGTTCATGTACTTAGATGTCTCATTAAGTGTTAGAACATTAAATAGGTAGTTCATGTATTGCTTTATACATGTACCAAATAGTCCTATAAATAGGATGCGTGTTTAGACTTTTGTAAGAGAAACCAATAACCAAAATCAGTTCAATACAAATAGTTTCTCTCAAGTTATCTACTCTACTTTGTAACACCCGGTTCTATCGAACCAGCTCTTTTATTATTAATGGTATACACCTGATTAATCAACAATTTAAGTAGGGTTATTAAAAGACTAGGCAAGGGCACTAGAGTAAATTTACAATTTTCAAAAGTGGATAACGTATTTAAGGAAAGAGGGTTGGGTTTAATGCATTGTAGCCGCCACCAATTTCATACTTTTCATCTTCGGGTTTTCAGCTCAAGCAGCCGAGCTCTCTAGGTTATTTTCCTCGCCCGATTCTCCTTCAACTTAGGTAAGTTTTCCTCATTTCTCTTAAGATATAGTTGTTAGTTACCTGAGGGAGTACAATGTGAGGATTTTGAAGGTGCTGAGACTGAGCGTAGGTTCGGGTTCTTAGAGATAAAAGGGATTACACGGGTAGCAGAGTTTCAAATCGGTTTCCTCAATCTTATTATTGATTTTTGGTAAGGTCTAGTGAGAATTGGATTAATGTATTGCCATAAACTTAGGTAAGCGAGCTTTTGGAGTAGTTGAAACCGAGCATCACCAGGAGAGCCAGGTAAGTAAAGTTTGCTTGTGCCTTCGGGCCTACATCACAAAACATTAGGGTTTGTTTGCTAGAATGTGTTGGTATGTCATGCATCATGTTTTAAAAATATACGAAAATAAATTTGAATGCATGTCAGCATGGTAAGGATTGAACATATTGAAACAGTTATGTGAATCAGATTTACTGTTAAGGGAACTAATTCACCTCTTAATGAGACAGTGGATATTTATACTTTGGGAGAATTGATCCAACTTTCAATTTCACAGGGGGATCTGGACATGTGAATCAGATTTACTGTTAAGGGAACTAATCCTCCCCTTAATGAGACAGTGGATATTTATACTTTGGGACGGTTGATCCGACTCCCAACTTCACAGGGGGATCTGAACAGAAACGAAGCATGAACAACTGAGTTGAGAAAGTAAAAATTGCATGTTTAGGAATTTATATTTCAGTGTTTCATTTCATTACTGCTTTACTTACTTAGCATTAGGCTAATAGATGAGTTTTGTGATGTAGGTGAAGAAGTGATAGCAGGTGTGTTTACTGAGTCTGCTGAGGACTAGATTGGTGTTGGAGTGCATCTTTGCAACAATCTGGCAGCTGATGGGGCGGTTTAACTGATGTCAGTTGGTGTGAAGGTTCAGTTGACAACGTTTCAATTTTAGTGTATCGAGTATTCATGACAGTAGTGGTTTTCAATATTTCGAATATGTTCTTTTTGAGCTTTCTGATAATAGTATTTGGTTAGGCTTAAATGCGATTTTACTGAATTCGAGTAATGTAAGGATTTTGAACTGTTCCAATGGTTTTAGTGAAGTAAACTCGTCCTACTCGCACCTAGAGATGTTTTTGTATGGAGTTTGAGTAGTTAAGATATTGTTCTACTTTCTGTTGAAATTTCTGGAGTTACTTAGGGTCAGGGGTTTTTGAATGTCTTGAATGAGTTTGCAAGTTCAACCATCGGCGAATGGGTTCGCCGGTGGATGTTGGGTGTTTGTTCGCTGATAGACATTGGCGGATCGAATCATCCGGCTGACGTCACCGGATGATGTCGAGTATTCTACTCAACGGTGGATGTCGTGTGAAAACCCGTCGGATGATGTAGAGAGTCTCTTGTCGTTTAGTGACCGGTGGACGTCGTGTGTTAATCCACCGGAAGATGTAGGATGTGTTTTGTTGTTTAGTGACCGGTGGATGTCGTGTGATAATCCACCGGAAGATGTAGGAAGTGTTTTGTCGTTTAGTGACTGGTGGATGTCGTGTGATAATCCACCGGAAGATGTAAGAAGTGTTTTGTCGTCTAGTCACCGGTAGGTGTAGAGAATATTTTGTCGTTTTGTCACCGGATGATGTCTTCTATTTTCTGCTTCAGCCCCTTTTTATTGACTTTGTTCAGCGGGCGATGCGTTTGACTTTTTGAGACTTATGGAGTATTTTGCAATTTAAACCTTTATTCTTTTGCTGATTATTCCTTAACATTTCAACTGATTAATCAAGCATTGTAAAAACTTCTGTTATAATGAATTCTGGAAATCCATGTTAAGTTCTGTACTATCTTTGAGATTTTAAAACAATGTATGGATTCTGTATTGATGTTTAAAACCTCAGTATTTGACAGTTGAATTATGTTTTGAAGTATTCTGGAATTTGTTTGGAATATTTTCTGTTAATCTGTGCATGGATAGTTTCCGGTTTTAGAGCTATCCATGTAGTGTGATCTTTCTTAAGTTTCTGTTATGCCTTCTGTTGTGTTCGAGAACCATGTTTTAAATTGGTTTGAGAATCTGAGATTTTTATGTTTTTTTTTTTCTGTTTTTCTGCTCTCTGATGGTGTGTCTTCCTGTTAAAGAGTTGTCAAATTCTACCTTGAAAATTATGTCTTCCGATTTCATCCTCCGTTGCTTTAAAATCACATCTACCGTTGTTGTTTTTGTTTACATCTTCCGGTCACTGTTCACAACTTCATCTTCCGGTCACTGTTCACAAATTCATCTTCCGGTCACTGTTCACAACTTCATCTTCCGGTCACTGTTCACAACTTCATCTTCCGGTCACTGTTCACAACTTCATCTTCCGGTCACTGTTCACAACTTCATCTTCCGGTCACTGTTCACAACTTCATCTTCCAATCACTGTTCACAACTTCATCTTCCAATCACTGTTCATTTCTGTCTTATTATATCCCGAAGACTGTTTTCATTCCTTCCCACTTCCAACCTCCTGGCTTTTGTTCTGTTATTCTTCTGTCATTTAATCTGAACTCCGATTTTAAGTATGCCTTCAAATTTAAATGCTTAAAGTGCTCTGCTTCCTGTATTCATCTGTCGTTCATTTCTGTGGTCCAACAATTAATATATTTTTCTGATTTTGTTCCAAGGATTCTGATCTCCTTCTGTTGTTTACCCTGTAGTTCGGTGTTAACTGTTTTTCCCCTGTTTGATTTCGACACCAGAGAACTCTCTCTCTGCGAAGTTTTAAAGTTTGTAAATATTCTGTTCACTGTTTCTTCTGACTGTCCTGTTTTAAAAAAAAAAAAATAGTCACTGTTTTCTGATAACTGTCCGGGAGTGACGGCTCCGATCTCGGGCCCCAATCGGGTTTGGTTTTGGGCTGTCACAGTTGTGGTATCAGAGAAATAAGGTTTTAAAACCGATTCTGTGAAATGTCTAACTGCGCAATCCACCACGTGAGGTCGCTTCACCAACTGTAAGTGTTTAAGTTCCCATAGAAGTTTTGTTTATTAAATTTGGTTATTGTTTATAGGATTTACCTAGTGTGGATTGAGGACGGTACAGAGAAGCTGAAAAGAGAGATTTTAGTATCCGGCAATTAACGGAGCTTGTTGGTCGTCAATCTCGACAATTTGAAATGTTCATGATCGGAAGAGAGTTTTGGAATTCGAGCTCGATTACTTCGGAAGACCACAATGGTGAAGACTTTAGACGACTCCGACCTCCCACATTCGACGGGCGACTTACGGATCCGGTTCATGCCGAGGAGTGGATTCGAATGATGGAAGACTTGTTTGGCCTTGCTAAGGTGAAGAAAGTAAAGAAGGTGTCTTATGCCGCGTTGTACCTCGAGCAAGACGCAAGACTTTGGTGGGACACCATGAAGACCACGACTAACATGGAGGAAATGTTGTGGGGACCATTCAAGAAATTATTTTGTGAAGAATACTTCTACAATGCCGTATGGGCAAATAAAATGTTAAAATTCACCCAGCTAAGGCAGACGGGATCGGTAACAAGTTATGTTAGAGAGTTTGAAGCGTTAACCCGTTTTGTCTGCCATCTAGTAAGGGAGAACGAAACCAAGGTCTTTCATTTCGTGCAAGGGTTAAAGGGAGAGATATATAGAGGTATGAAGATATCCGGGGATCAGGACATACCATACTTGAAAATGGTTGCGAAAGCTTTAGAGGTGGAAGAAATGCAACAACGAAGCAGGGGCGTGAAGAGGCTCAATGTGACAACTGCCAACCGAGTCAAGAGGAAAAGACCAATGGGGGCTTCTCAACTTTCGGTATGCCCACGTTGCCGGAGGAATCATACAGGGGAATGCAGGCTCTTTACCGGCCATTGCTTCCGATGCGGCAAAGGGGACCATCAAATTCGGGATTGCCCGATGCCCGACATGAGACCAAACCGTGCCGCGCTAAGAGTTTCTGCAATGATAGAGGATCATAATGATGCCGCCCAGCACACAGCAATCACAGGTACAACTTTTGATCTGTAATGCACTTGCATATACCTTGTTAGACACGGGGGCCACACATTCATTTGTGGCCATGGACTTCGTGGGTAGGGAGAACTTATGTGTTGTGCCGTTAGATCAACCCTACAGTGTCATGCTACCGTCCGGAGAGTTTATGCACTCCGAGCGGGTAGTACGGGATGATGTAGTGTCAGTAGGGAACCAGAAATGGTATGCCAACCATATCATTATTGATGTGAAGGGATACGATGTAGTTCTGGGGATGGGCTGGCTGTGTAAGCAACATGCCACCATCAAATGTTGGTTTGGGATAGTGTCTTTAAGCGCCCGAACGCGGAGGAGTCCTCCTATCAGGCTACACCAAAGACACGCTCTATGCCTGTTGTATCCTCCTTAGAAGCTCAAAAGCTGATGACGCTAGGATGTTCCGGGTTTTTTTTAGCCTGTGTGGTGATGCTCAAGAACAAGGTGAAGTGGAGCTCCAGGATATTTTGGTAGTCCGAAACTTCTCGTGAGGCTCACGGCAGAAAGTACGAGTTCCCCTTGCGCCGGGACAAAGTTGGAGAAGCCAGGCTGGAAGTCAGACCAATCGGCCCTAAGTTATTACAACTGATGTCTGAAATGGTAGCTACTAATAGACAATGGGTTGGTACTGCTCAGAGTCGACAGAAAAGTTAATGCGGATCAGAGGAGAAAAGACTTAGAGTTCACTGAAGGCAGCGAGGTAGTCCTGAAGGTGTCGCCTCTTAAGAGCGTGAAGAGATTTGGTTGGTGTGGGAAAGCACAGTCCAAGGTGGTTGGGCCATTTTCCCGTCTCGAGGAGAATTGGAAGTACAGCTTACAGACTGCGACTGCCAGCGTCTACGAGTGGAGTCCACAACGTTTTTCAACTTTCGATGCTGAAAAGATGCATGCGAGACCCTACTCAGATCGTGGAACTGGTGGACATGGATATCCAGCAGACGCTGCCGCATGGGTGAAGACCCGTGAAGATTTTGATTCTTCGATCAGGTATTGCGCAAAAAGGTGATCCCATTGACGAAGGTCTTATAGCGCAACCATGATGTGGAGAAAGCCACTTGGGAATGGCTGACATGACGTAAAAGACGAATATCCTGAACTGGATGTCTAAGCAAATTTTGGGGACAAAATTTCCATTTAAGGTGGGTGGAATGTAACACCCGGCAATTTTGGCCATGGTATTATCCATTTAATCATTGGTCGGGATTATTTCGCTAATAGTTTAGTGAATAATTTATTGGAATTGTGCAATGTTTGGTGGTGGAAAAACTAAACTATGGTGTAACTAAACAAAAACAATAAGTTTGAAATGGATGAAGGGGTAGTTTGGGGTGAAATTAAGGTTGGTGGGAGGAGGCCAATGGATGAATGCCAAGTGTGCAACTTGTTGGAGAAGCCAAGTTTTTCCTCTCTCATTCTCTTCCCTCCTACGTGAAACATTTCTTTCTCTTCTCTGTTTTCCTTCTCCGCTTCTTCTTTTCTTTTCCTGCGATTTCAACCTTTCATAAAACACTCCCATTTTTCCTGCCTGCTCCAGCAAAGGTAAACGTCTACTAAAGCTAACATTTTGGATAAGTTAAAATGTGAGTTTTTATCGAAGTTTAGGGTTATGGTATTTAGAGAAAAACTCACTGTCTTTGGATGAAAACACACTGGTTTGTTTTCTAAGGGTCTGAATGAATTTGGAACAAATTCATCTAACTTATTTGTTAGCATTTGCAGCTTGTTTATTTTCTGAACGTACATGTACAGGTTTGAGCATTTCCGGGACTTTTCGGCTAACTGCATCGAGGATAACAGGTAAGTTCATACGTATAGGTTTGGCCCTTAAGGCCCTACAATACGGAGGTACTAGGTTTTATGTTGTCGGGATTCCTGTTGGGTAGTTAAACCATAGGTTATGTTTAGATTAAGTGTATTCTGTTTTATATTCTGCTTATTATTATGTCGCCTGTCTATGAATGTTCATGCATACACGTTTTCTCTGAAAGTCATGAAAATGTTTTCTGTACAACGATTTGAAGTTACGAAAGTTAAAATCTGAAATGTAATGTATGGTTAAGTGTGGATGAGGACTGGCGACCTGTTCTTGTCCTTCTCTGGGACGCTTGTAAAAAGATTATCCCCGCCAAGGATACCCTGTGCTTTATCCCTCCCTGGGACCCGGTAAAATTACTAACTACTAATATGTCATGTCATGTTATGAATGTATCCCTGTATCCCTGTATCCCTGTATCCCTGTATCCCTGTATCCCTGTATCCCTGTATCCCTGTATCCCTGTATCCCTGTATCCCTGTATCCCTGTATCCCTGTATCCCTGTATCCCTGTATCCCTGTATCCCTGTATCCCTGTATCCCTGTATCCCTGTATCCCTGTATCCCTGTATCCCTGTATCCCTGTATCCCTGTATCCCTGTATCCCTGTATCCCTGTATCCCTGTATCCCTGTATCCCTGTATCCCTGTATCCCTGTATCCCTGTATCCCTGTATCCCTGTATCCCTGTATCCCTGTATCCCTGTATCCCTGTATCCCTGTATCCCTGTATCCCTGTATCCCTGTATCCCTGTATCCCTGTATCCCTGTATCCCTGTATCCCTGTATCCCTGTATCCCTGTATCCCTGTATCCCTGTATCCCTGTATCCCTGTATCCCTGTATCCCTGTATCCCTGTATCCCTGTATCCCTGTATCCCTGTATCCCTGTATCTATTTTCTGAACGTACATGTACAGGTTTGAGCATTTCCGGACTTTCGGCTAACTGCATCGAGGATAACAGGTAAGTTCATACGTATCGGTTTGGCCCTTAAGGCCCTACAAATACGGAGGTACTAGGTTTTATGTTGTCGGGATTCCTGTGGGTAGTTAAACCATAGGTTATGTTTAGATTAAGTGTATTCTGTTTTATTATTTATCCCTGTATCCCTGTATCCCTGTTGCGCCAGCTCCTCTACGCATTTATACTTCCCTGTCCAGTGAAATGTAATGTAGTGAAATGTAATGTTCATGTATTTGAAAATGTTCATGCATAACATATGCACACTGCATTCTAGTATGTTCTTACTGAGCTCTAGGCTCATAGTTGAACTCCCTGTTGTAGGTACGGATCCTGTAAACGAGGACTTTGTGCCTCAAGCTGATGATGATCTGATGTAGTTGGCGGGTCGAGCTCATGGGGTGTGTTTGTGGCAGCTAGACATAAATCTGTCCAGAGAAAGAAAGGTTTTGAAGTTCTGTATTTAGGTTTTAAAAACTTCTGTTATAATGAATTCTGGAAATCCATGTTAAGTTCTGTACTGTCTTTGAGATTTTAAAACAATGTATGGATTCTGTATTGATGTTTAAAACCTCTGTATTTGACAGTTGAATTATGTTTTGAAGTATTCTGGAATTTGTTTGGAATATTTTCTGTTAATCTGTGCATGGATAGTTTCCGTTTATTAGAGCTATCTTCCGGTCATGTTCACAACTTCATCTTCGGTCACTGTTCACAACTTCATCTTCCGTCACTGTTCACAAATTCATCTTCCGGTCACTGTTCACAAATTCATCTTCGGTCACTGTTCACACTTCATCTTCCGGTCATGTTCACAACTTCATCTTCGGTCACTGTTCACAAATTCATCTTCGGTCACTGTTCACAAATTCATCTTCGGTCACTGTTCACACTTCATCTTCCGGTCATGTTCACAACTTCATCTTCCGGTCACTGTTCACAAATTCATCTTCGGTCACTGTTCACAAATTCATCTTCGGTCACTGTTCACAAATTCATCTTCGGTCACTGTTCACAAATTCATCTTCCGGTCATGTTCACAACTTCATCTTCCGGTCACTGTCACAACTTCATCTTCGGTCACTGTTCACAAATTC
This sequence comes from Begonia masoniana, assembly GCA_022432975.1. Classification (NCBI taxonomy): domain Eukaryota; kingdom Viridiplantae; phylum Streptophyta; class Magnoliopsida; order Cucurbitales; family Begoniaceae; genus Begonia; species Begonia masoniana. Next base: position 4,351,507 of record CM039513.1, on the reverse strand, counting down.
ATCTTCGGTCACTGTTCACAAATTCATCTTCGGTCACTGTTCACAAATTCATCTTCGGTCACTGTTCACACTTCATCTTCCGTCACTGTTCACAAATTCATCTTCCGGTCATGTTCACAACTTCATCTTCGGTCACTGTTCACACTTCATCTTCCGTCACTGTTCACAACTTCATCTTCGGTCACTGTTCACACTTCATCTTCCGGTCACTGTTCACAAATTCATCTTCCGGTCACTGTTCACAAATTCATCTTCGGTCACTGTTCACAACTTCATCTTCCGTCACTGTTCACAAATTCATCTTCGGTCACTGTTCACACTTCATCTTCCGTCACTGTTCACACTTCATCTTCCGGTCACTGTTCACAACTTCATCTTCCGTCACTGTTCACAAATTCATCTTCCGGTCACTGTTCACAACTTCATCTTCCGGTCACTGTTCACAACTTCATCTTCCGTCACTGTTCACACTTCATCTTCCGGTCATGTTCACAACTTCATCTTCGGTCACTGTTCACAACTTCATCTTCCGTCACTGTTCACAACTTCATCTTCCGTCACTGTTCACAACTTCATCTTCCGGTCACTGTTCACAACTTCATCTCCGGTCACTGTTCACACTTCATCTTCCGTCACTGTTCACAAATTCATCTTCCGGTCACTGTTCACAACTTCATCTTCCGGTCACTGTTCACAAATTCATCTTCCGGTCATGTTCACAACTTCATCTTCGGTCACTGTTCACAACTTCATCTCCGGTCACTGTTCACAAATTCATCTTCGGTCACTGTTCACAAATTCATCTTCCGGTCATGTTCACAACTTCATCTTCGGTCACTGTTCACACTTCATCTTCCGTCACTGTTCACAACTTCATCTTCCGGTCACTGTCACAACTTCATCTTCCGTCACTGTTCACACTTCATCTTCCGTCACTGTTCACACTTCATCTTCCGTCACTGTTCACAAATTCATCTTCCGGTCATGTTCACAACTTCATCTTCCGTCACTGTTCACAAATTCATCTTCCGGTCACTGTTCACACTTCATCTTCCGGTCACTGTTCACAACTTCATCTTCACTGTTCACAACTTCATCTTCCGGTCACTGTTCACAACTTCATCTTCCGATCACAGTTCATTTCTGTCTTATTATATCCCGAAGACTGTTTTCATTCCTTCCCGCTTCCAACCTCCTGGCTTTTGTTCTATTATTCTTCTGTCATTTAATCTGAACTCCGATTTTAAGTATGCCTTCAAATTTAAATGCTTAAAGTGCTCTGCTTCCTGTATTCATCTGTCGTTCATTTCTATGGTCCAACAATTAATATATTTTTCTGATTTTGTTCCAAGGATTCTGATCTCCTTCTGTTGTTTACCCTGTAGTTCGGTGTTAACTGTTTTTCCCCTGTTTGATTTCGACACCAGAGAACTCTCTCTCTGCGAAGTTTTAAAGTTTGTAAATATTCTGTTCACTGTTTCTTCTGACTGTCCTGTTTTTAAAAAAAAAAAATAGTCACTGTTTTCTGATAACTGTCCGGGAGTGACGGCTCCGATCTCGGGCCCCAATCGGGTTTGGTTTCGGGCTGTCACACCCTAACTTTGACTTTCAGATTCTTTGATCTCGACTTCACGAATGCTGCAATACCTTAATTGTAATGGATTTGACTAAGGAACTCTAGTCTCTCTGCTGTTATGACAAAATCACAGTCTCAAGAAGCTTGATAATATCTCTTTGCGTCTTCTACTGCAAATCTGAGCAATATCGTTAATAAGAGCTGGAGATATGACAATATCTGTACTGAATAGGTATGTCTTCAACTAGCCCCACCTCCTGGTCGTACACAAATTCGCATAAAATAAGCGAATAATTTTGTTACCCCTCATGTCATACACCCCGTGCAAGGAGCTAACGTCAAACATTTCATTGATATCCAAAGACTCCCAACTGCTAAAGTTGGCAGTCTTCTCATAAATAATCAAGCGAATTCTCGTATCCCGCTCGAACTGCTATTGACACCTATGGTTACGACATTTCATAGACAAATAGCTAGTAGGCAGTTGCGACACTTGATCCAGCGCCGGGTTTGATGAGTCACCTTCTGCCATCCGGGGAGCCTTTCGACCAATAAACATTCTTGGGGGGGGACATTTTCTGGTTCGAGGGTTTTTTTTCTGATTTTCAGATTTTTTGGGATTTTCGGCGAGAAAACAGATAGGATTTGAGATTTTTGCAGAAAATTTGAGTTTTGGCGATTTTCAGCTCGGGCTTAAGGTTTTGTGATTTCCTCGAAGGTTTTTTGTAGATTTCGACGAAAAAACCCCTCATTTTTTGGATTTTTGCCGAAAAATTGAGGGTTTTTGACGATTTTCAGCTCGGGCTTAGGGTTGTCTCTGTTTTGGGATTTCTTCTAAGATTTTTTCAGATTTTGGTGAAAAATGGTAGGATCTGAGAATGTTGGCGGCAAAATGTTCGGATATGAGAATTTGGACTAGAGAAAAATCTATTTTCTGATGAAAAATCATCCAAATGGGGCTATCGGCTTTTATCCTAACACAGATCGGTCTTCCGTTTGAGGGTGAACACCACCGCGTGTTCTTCAAACGGAGACCTTTGTAGCAAGGTGTAACACCCGGTTCTATCGAACCAGCTCTCTTGTATTGTAAATGGTATACACTTTATTAAGCAATAATTAAAGTAGGGTTATTGAGTGACTAGACAAGGGTATAAGAGTAAATTGGAAATTTCAAAAGTGGATAACCTATTTAAAGGAAGAGGTTTAGCGATTTATGCACTGTAGCCGCCACTATTTCATCATTTATTCCTTTTCGATATCCAGCTCAAGCTCAGTGGAGCCCTCGGCGATTCTTCCACCAGATCCTTCTTCTATCTAGGTAAGTTTTTCTCATTTCTTATATTTTAGCAGTAAGATAGCCGATGGAGTACAATGTAGGGATTTTGAGGATGCTGTAGGTGAGTGTTAGTTTCGGTTTAGTGCAGTATCGAGAATGCATTATGACCTGAGTTCTCAAATTAGTTTCCTTAGGTTTCTGGTTGACTAGGATGAAGTTTAGTGAAGGTTTAAATAATGTTCGGTTTATGGGTTTAGGTTTGAGCAAGTTCCCGAGGGAGATTTCAACCAAACTTTCCAGGAGACCAGGTAAGTGAAGTATGCTTGTGCCTTCGGGCCTACATCACAAAACATTAGAATTTTGTTTACTTGAATGTGTCAGTATGTTATGCATCATATTTTAAAAGTATACGAAAATGAATTTGAATGCATATTGGCATGGTAAGGAATGAACATAATGAAACAGCTATGCGAATCAGATTTACTGTTAAGGGAAGTAATCCGCCCTGAATGAGTGGATATTTAGACTTTGGAAAACTTGATCCGCTTCCCATCGAACAGGGGGATCAGAAACAGCTATGTGAATCAGATTTACTGTTAAGGGAAGTAATCCGCCCCTTAATGAGTCAGTGGATATTTATACTTTGGGAGAAGTGATCCAACTCCCAATTTCACAGGGGGGTCAGATCAGAACGATGCATATCCAACTGAGATGAGAAAGTAGAAACTGCATATTTAGGAATTTATGATTCAGTATTACGTTACATTATTGATTTACTTACTTAGTATTAGGCTAATAGATGAGTTTTGTGATGTAGGTGAAGAAGCGACAGCAGGTGTGTTTACTGAGTTAGCTGAGGACTAAACTGGTTGGAGGAGTGCAACTTTGCAACAATCTGGCAATTGATGGAGCGTTTAACTGAAATTATCGGATGATGTCTTCAGTAAAGCCATCGGATGATGTCTTCAGTAAAGCCATCGGATGATGTCTTCAGTATAGTTATCGGATGATGTCTTCAGTATAGTTATCGGATGATGTCTTCAGTATTGTCTATCGGATGATGTCTTCAGTAAAGCCATCGGATGATGTCTTCAGTATAGTTATCGGATGATGTCTTCAGTATAGTTATCGGATGATGTCTTCAGTATAGTTATCGGATGATGTCTTCAGTAAAGCCATCGGATGATGTCTTCAGTATAGTTATCGGATGATGTCTTCAGTATAGTTATCGGATGATGTCTTCAGTATAGTTATCGGATGATGTCTTCAGTATAGTTATCGGATGATGTCTTCAGTATAGTTATCGGATGATGTCTTCAGTATAGTTATCGGATGATGTCTTCAGTATAGTTATCGGATGATGTCTTCAGTATAGTTATCGGATGATGTCTTCAGTATAGTTATCGGATGATGTCTTCAGTAAAGCCATCGGATGATGTCTTCAGTATAGTTATCGGATGATGTCTTCAGTAAAGCCATCGGATGATGTCTTCAGTATAGTTATCGGATGATGTCTTCAGTATAGTTATCGGATGATGTCTTCAGTATAGTTATCGGATGATGTCTTCAGTATAGTTATCGGATGATGTCTTCAGTATAGTTATCGGATGATGTCTTCAGTAAAGCCATCGGATGATGTCTTCAGTATAGTTATCGGATGATGTCTTCAGTATAGTTATCGGATGATGTCTTCAGTATAGTTATCGGATGATGTCTTCAGTAAAGCCATCGGATGATGTCTTCAGTATAGTTATCGGATGATGTCTTCAGTATAGTTATCGGATGATGTCTTCAGTATAGTTATCGGATGATGTCTTCAGTATAGTTATCGGATGATGTCTTCAGTATAGTTATCGGATGATGTCTTCAGTATAGTTATCGGATGATGTCTTCAGTATAGTTATCGGATGATGTCTTCAGTATAGTTATCGGATGATGTCTTCAGTATAGTTATCGGATGATGTCTTCAGTATAGTTATCGGATGATGTCTTCAGTATAGTTATCGGATGATGTCTTCAGTATAGTTATCGGATGATGTCTTCAGTATAGTTATCGGATGATGTCTTCAGTATTGTCTATCGGATGATGTCTTCAGTATAGTTATCGGATGATGTCTTCAGTATAGTTATCGGATGATGTCTTCAGTATAGTTATCGGATGATGTCTTCAGTATAGTTATCGGATGATGTCTTCAGTATAGTTATCGGATGATGTCTTCAGTATAGTTATCGGATGATGTCTTCAGTAAAGCCATCGGATGATGTCTTCAGTATTGTCTATCGGATGATGTCTTCAGTATAGTTATCGGATGATGTCTTCAGTATAGTTATCGGATGATGTCTTCAGTATAGTTATCGGATGATGTCTTCAGTATAGTTATCGGATGATGTCTTCAGTATAGTTATCGGATGATGTCTTCAGTATAGTTATCGGATGATGTCTTCAGTATAGTTATCGGATGATGTCTTCAGTATAGTTATCGGATGATGTCTTCAGTATAGTTATCGGATGATGTCTTCAGTATAGTTATCGGATGATGTCTTCAGTATAGTTATCGGATGATGTCTTCAGTATTGTCTATCGGATGATGTCTTCAGTATAGTTATCGGATGATGTCTTCAGTATAGTTATCGGATGATGTCTTCAGTATAGTTATCGGATGATGTCTTCAGTATAGTTATCGGATGATGTCTTCAGTATAGTTATCGGATGATGTCTTCAGTATAGTTATCGGATGATGTCTTCAGTATAGTTATCGGATGATGTCTTCAGTATTGTCTATCGGATGATGTCTTCAGTATAGTTATCGGATGATGTCTTCAGTATAGTTATCGGATGATGTCTTCAGTATAGTTATCGGATGATGTCTTCAGTATAGTTATCGGATGATGTCTTCAGTAAAGCCATCGGATGATGTCTTCAGTATTGTCTATCGGATGATGTCTTCAGTGGAAGCCACCGGATGATGTAGATGAAGTTTTGTCGTTTAGCGACCGGTGGATGTCGAGTAATAAACCTATCGGATGATGTAGTAAAAGCTTTGTCGTTTTGTTATCAGTATACGTAGTTTGTTCTTTCGGAAGACGTGAGTAAAGGATTTGTCGTCTTGTGATTGGCAGAGGCTGGATGAACGAATCATCCGGCTGACGTCATCGGTAGATGCGAGTAGCAAAACTTGTCGTTTTGCGATCGGCAGAGGTTGGATGAACGATTCATCCGGCTGACGTCATCGGTGGAAACCTTCAGTTTATTTCTGCCTTTTTTGTTGACTTCGCTCAGCGGATGATGTGTTTGACTTTTATGAACTAAGCATTTCACGCGTAAGCCTTCGCCTCTTCCAGCCAAATTCTTTTCTTAATATTTTTAACTGAATATTCGAACACTGTTTTATAGTTTTGCTTAACTTTGTTTTGCTCAAATGATTTCCGCTGCAATTCTTTAAATGCTTTGAGGTTTTAGAAAATGTTAAATTTTGACTTTCGAGCGGAATTTTAAAATTGGTCCGAATTTTCTTAGTTATGTTCGGGTTTATGAGTAACAAACCGAATTTGGGAAACTTGGAGCGTTACACAAGGGGTCTTCACCCCCCGTTCTCCTTTACAATCTGCTTTAATGATATGTGTCACATGCTTAGTTTATTTTCTCATTTTGTCATTTACTATTTTTACGTTGAAATATAATATAACAATATATTTTGTCACAAATTTTTTTTTTTTTTGTGTTTTATCAAATTTTGATTTTTAGTAAATGTTTATCTATTAAGTAGTAATTGAATAAATAATATAATAAAATATTTTCCGATTGTTTTTTATTTTTATCAAATTTTACTTTTTATTTCATATTTATTTAGAAATATTATAATAAAATATCTTCACTTTTTTGTTGTTATCAAATTTTATTTTTTATGTCATATTCATCTAATAAGTAATTTTAAAAATACCATAATATTCTATTAATTAATTTAAGAAATATTATTTCTAATAAAATATCAATGATGATTTTTTTTTTATCAAATTTTTATTGTTAATATTTATCTAATTAGTAATTAAAAAAAATTATAAGAAAATATCTGCATATAATATATTATATTATTTTAAATCATTATATTTTGTTGTCAATTACAAAATGTTAAATTTTCACAGGACTCTCTTTCTCTATCTCTCATTTTAACTTCAACATATTGTCTCCATCTGCTCGTTTTCTATTGGAGACTTGTGATTCATTTTTAGGCTAACTATTCATCTTTTTATGTCATAACATCAGACTTTTGCGATTCATTTTTAGGCTAACTATTCATTTCTATGTCATAACATGAGACTCTTCTGTTTCTTTATCATCTTTGTGTAGGTTGTATTAGAAAGTAAGCCTTAAAAAGCACTTCCTCATCCAAGTGATATCTCATCAACAAAATTCAATATTGGCATAAAATTTACAAACGATCATGACAGACTGATTGTGTAACGACCCGACGGGTTCCCCCGCCCGAGCCGTGCAGTCCATGCTTCCACAGGGCCCTGCCAGCGGGGGAACCCGTCGGGTCGTTACAGATTGGTTACCATAAGCATTTCTCATAAACATCCAATTTGTTGTTTTCATTTCTCAGCTATTTCATAGGTCGAATTCGTGTTTCTAAATAGGTAAAATAATACAAATACAAACTTACCAAATCTGATTCGCTCACTTTGAAAACGAGCATAGTGTACTCATGACAGCTCAATAATTTTTGCCCGCTTCTGCGACTTGGCATTTTTATCTGACGAACCTCCATTGACAGACTTGGATCTTTTGAGGATCAAGGGGGAGAATTTGTTTACATGATTATCTTTCCGAGTGTTGTTCTTATCATCATCATCATCATCATCATTGGGATCTTCATCCGAGCTATCTTCATCACTGCTGTCTTCTGAGCCTGATCCACAATCATTAGCAGCTAATGGAATAACAGGCTGATAACCAGCTACTGCAGATTGAGCAGCAGCCACCGCTTCTGGAGTGTGAAGATCAGCAACACCCAGCATCAAATCCTGTAAATAATATTTGCATTATCATTCATTACTGCACATCCTCTTTCTTTCACCAAGCTGTAACATCCCATTTACAGGAGGACATCACTAAATTAATTAACTAAAAACACGAAGATATATTTCGTACTTTCATCATCGCAATGGAAAAGCTACAAATATGTAGATTTTTTTCAAATCAAAAGTTAACACCTAACACAGAATATACAAATGCACTAACAATGGAAAACACTTGTTAATACGCTTCAATGAACATATAAGACAATAAAGGGTGCTCTAAGGACAGGACTATGGCATGACATGTGTGAGAGAGATTATTGCTTACCATTTCAATTACTTCTGATCCATTTCCAGAGAGGACTTCAATATCAAATTTCTCAGAGTCGTCCTACATTACCGAATCACAGATCATCAATAAAATAAATATAGGACCAGAAAATAGACAAGTTAACATTGAAGTTAGGAGTTTGAGCAAACCTTTGCGTCAAGTTGCAGCCTTTCATTAGCTTCAGAGATGACTCCTAAGAAATCTTTAATTCTTCCAAGAACTTGAGCAAAAAAAACAGCACGAATTAAGAACTACCACCAACAACCATTAAAAACTTCCGGAGTAAACATTCATGATTACAGTTAGCACTTCAATCTGTCAAAGAATAAACTTTGAAGCATCGAAAAGTTTGCCCAAGGACAGGGAATTAAGCAAAGATATAGAAAACCAGAACTAGCTAAACCTGAGAAAGGCATTTCAGTTTATGCAAATCAAAACGCAGAAACCAAATTTAATGAGAATTCCAAAGTACCTTGGCTTTTGGGAACTGAAGTGGTAACTGGCTTTTCCTTTGACTGTTGAGGTTTCTTAGATATCAATCCATTATTACAAACAAGAAGCGTTCGTTCTGCAATTACACAATATATACAAGGATCAACAAAATTCTAGATGCAGAAAATTACAGCAGAGAGAAAGTGAGAGAGAGACCTAAGGGTGATGAATTCTTCTCGCGCTCCAAATGCATAAGATCCTTCCTAGTGAGTTCCATATATCTCTTTCTAACCGAGGAAATTAACAAAGAAAAAGAGGGAGGCGTTAGTGTTTTAAGATCAAAACTTGCGGACCAGAACTAATAAAGAATAACAAAATCGGCAAGAATCAGATAAGAACAAGAAAGAACTCTAGAAATCTTGAACTGGGCGGGACTCTAAAAGACCGAGAACGCAAAGTTACACTACAAATGAAAAGAAATAGATAGACATAAGGGGAGAAAAGCAGACAAACGAGAGAACAAGGGCGATTTAGAGAATGAGAGTGTATGAAACAGGAAGAGAGATGAGAAATTGACAGAGACCGAAAATAGAAGGCTTTAAAACTAGAGATAACTATAGTCGTCTTCCAGCCAGTCTGCAAGCAGTCGACGTCGTCGCCGCCGGAGAGTGCAGTTAGGCTAGGTAGTCAGGGGTGGCAAGAAATATCTGTGGGAGGAGGAAGAAGAGCTACCACAACTACCAAACGGTGACGTTTAATGGATTTTTTTTTAGGCAGAGATTTTTATTTTAATTTTTAAAATTTAATAATTATTTTAAAATAATCTTTTTAAATCATGAACTATATAGAACTATATAGATACGTTCATTAGTTGTAACAAAATAAACCCTAAAGCGATCCGTTTGTGTGGGCAAATACCATAAAAAAATGGGTTATTCGTTTCTATACTCTCATTTTTAAATATTCGTAAATTGAGACGTTTAATTTTAAATGACTCGTGACATTCAAATGTATGATCGATACATCAAGAATATATATTTTAATGTGTTCAATATAATTAAGTATTATATGAATCAATTAACGTTTTCAGCTTTATACGTTAAATTAGATTAGAGTGCGAGTGGATTGACACTTGTTAAATAATTTATAATGTCAAAAATTAGGGGTGAAGGGAGTAAATTGCATGAAAAGGAATCACAAAAATTTGTTTGTACAAGGAAGAAGACACTAATGTCTTCCTTTGTGATCGATAAAATAAACGAGTCCAAGATATAACCATATAGTCGGTACAAGTTAAGGATGTTACACTTAGGCATAAGTATGGGATAACATGCCTTTCAAAAGCAATGAGTGGTCAATGTCAGATAATTGTAAGATACAACTTATATTAAAGGAGTTGCACAAGCTCACATTGATTGGTAGAGATAGATGTAAATAGTTTATATAAAAAATTATCATCAATTAATATAGCGCGTTTTAGGTTCAAAATGAAAAATAATATATTAGCGAAATTGATGCTCCACTGAAGGAATCAATCTAAGATCATGTAACGTTCATCGGTGCTTCAGGTACAATTTTGTTCACTTTGGGTTGAAACTCGCTATAATTTGTTCATGAGGTTAATCCAAAACGCGTTATACTAGATAGAAAGAAGAATCTTACTTATAAACCATGTATTTTTTATTCTCTCAAACGATGTAAAAATTTTGCACATCTACTAGTATGGACTGGATTCTCACACTAGGTCATCCTACCCTTCACATGACAATTGGCAAGTTGTCATAGATCAAGCCGCATAACACCTTTCTACTTTACCGTAATGAAAATTATAGTTGGTGCGAGATCTAAACATTCTTATTAGGTAAATTGAGTCTTGAAACAACAAACTATTTTAGAAAATTCTAAAACTGATCAATATTTGGGAAGAGAACACTCCTTGGGAAGATGGTTTTGGAACCTCAAATTGTCAACACAATAATCATAAATCAAATAGTGTCTCCTAACCCACTTGAAAAGCCTTCTTTGGGGTGGAGTCAAAGTGGAGAATTCATCTTTGTTCCACCAATTTTCAGAGCTCTCTCTCCTGCAAACCCTTGCATTTCCTTCCCAAACACACCCATCCATCTTGTAGTTTTCGAAGGACGCTACGAATGGACCTCTCGACCAGTCGATCTTGTCCTTCCCTCCCCTTGTCGCCCAGCTCTCGCCGTTCCACAGGCTGATCTTAAGGCTCATCGGCTGCCATCTCGGGTATGCCACCCCCTTCTCACCATGGTTTCTGTATACTCTTATTGGCACCCAATCCACCATAAATCTGCACAAAAGATGCATTTTTTTAGCATAATTCTTTTCCAAAGTCGATGCTTTTACGCCGAAACAATTATAGGTAACACAAACTAGAAGAAAGAACATGACTTCTACATCAAAATACTTCCGAGAAAAAACTATGGGCAGAAGAAAAGAATTCAAAATTGAAGACGGGAAATAGAGTTTGTGTGATAATAACGAAGAATACGATGAAACCATGTGATAAAACTGCAAAATAAGCGAGGCTATGATTGAGTTCGCCACTTTTTGGGTTATGAGAAAATAAAATTCGAGTCAATGAACTCTAACGATGTTAATAATTAAAAGTTATAGCAATGATGGAATGAGAATCTGAAGAAACGTACACAATCTGGTGAAGGTTCCACAAAATGGAATAAGTATGGAAATCCTTAGTGGGATCAAACCACAAGTGAATTCTTTCCTCGCGATTATCATATCCGTCAGCGAAGACATTGGTTTGAAGAATATAAGGTTGATTATCGACATTTCCGAGGAACTCAAAGTCGACCTCATCGCGATTGGGTTGATCAGAAGTTAACTGCATTTCAATCCCATTTTCAAATGGTTGAATTTACATATGATACATGAAAATTACGAAGAAACAAAAAAATCTTACATAAAATGCTACAACTGTGCCTGCTGAATTGCCTGGTATTAGTTTAATTTTCATGTCAAATTGTCCAAACAAAAACATGTTGTTTGAAGCCATTGCAGCACCTGAAAAACACATCAACAATAACAAATAACTTTAGTTTGATCAAAAACCAAAGAGAAAATTTTATCGTTCTATGTCACCTGAATCTTGATCGAGCTTTAGGGTTCTTGCACGGCCGTCGATCGAAGTATTTACGTGGCTCGGCAACCACGTCACGAAGAAATCTTTATTGAAGTCTCCAGTTGAGACAACAGCAGCCATTGTAGTCTGAAGCAGATAGGCAGAAATAATCCCAATGAGGATGATGACCTTCCCATTTCCATAGTCTCTTTTCATGGTCCTTCCTTTGTGAATTTATGAGAAAAATAGTACCTATATATACATATAGATATACATAAATATAAGTAGAAAGTATTGTTGATTAAGAAGGAATATCTTTAGTAGGAAGCAAAAGAATGTTTAGTTGTTGGCAAGGTTTTGATGAAAAAATAATGTTTATTAAGGTTGTTCCATTCACAATGCCTGTAATTTCAAGCGCGATTAAGTAGTATTTAATTTAGTAAGTTACTTCGTTTATTTTTGTGATTCGGGATGCTCGGTTTTGTCGATTCATAATGCTTTTGAGCTGATAATTCCCGCAGAAAAAAAAACCTTTTTTATGGGCTTGGTTGTAGAAAGTTGAGAGAAAGTTTTCTTGGGTTGTTTTTCAAGTTTGCTTTTCAAGTAGAATAACTTGGACATTCAATCCTTCTTTTTTTTTTTGTGCTTTTTGAAGGTCCTTTTGTTTTAGGTTTATTCCTTTCCTCCCTTGCAAATGAATTAGGCCATTTCAACCCATAAACTTCTTGCATATATACAAATATAGACATGCTTATATATACTACTAATGTGAAAACATAAATAAAAAAAGGAGAAGAAATAAATAAATGAACATCGAGATTTATTAGGAAACCCTTATGAAGATAACGAGCAGATGAGCGAAAATCCACCATGAAAAAAATTATAGAGTTTTGCACGAAAAAAGTAACGAAAAACTAAAACTATGACAGTCCGCCCTATGAAGGCAAGGACGACCAAGATTCTATTGATTGTGATTGATCAATTTATAGTAATGGGGATGCACAATCTCACATCACTTGGAAGAATAGAAGTTGAGTGGTATATAAGTAGAATTCACATCTCTACCTAGTACAACGCATTTTGGGTTAATCTCAAGAATAAATTTGTGAAGGCTCCAACCCAAATCGGACAATATGGTACTTGGGGCACCAGTAGACTCTACAAAAACCCTTAACAAAATGTCAGTTTAGGGCCTATCAACCCAATCCCTTCAATATTACTACACGCTCCTATGAAAATTTATAATTTTATTCGATCATTTTTATTGTGTTGCAGACTTTTTTACTCGGGGGGTCAAAACAAAATTTGAATTATACTCAGATATATACAAGTATACGATCAAAAGCATACTTGTTTAGTAGTCTTAATGGTGCTGGTTATGATCAAAAGCAGTTGCAATGATGATGGGGTATCTTCAAAAGAAAGGTGGTTTATTAAGCCATTAGCCAAGGACTAACTGTAACGTTAATCCTACTTATTATCATTATTTATGGACCTAGTTGTGGTATACTTTGTACAAAAATCTTAGTTCCAATCAATGATGATTTTCACAAATTCAACAAAATGAAACAAAAGAATTGTAGCAATTTTGTTTTTCATCATTTTAGAAGTAGGGTTTCTCGAGCCCTGCTCTCGCCAACAAGCTATTATCTACTTTGTACCGGAAACTGCACGATTTTTATTTTTTGGATTGTAGCTCAAAACTTATTTGCCGGTTTAAGGAAAAAAAAAAACTCTACTTATATACTGATCTTTTCCATATTTTTTTTAGAAGGTTGTGAATGTGCAACTTTTTTGATTTTGGTTATGCTCGCAGTTATTCTTGCACTGGAACGATAGATTGCCACAGACGATATTGAATTTTCCATCAAATGTGTAGGGATCAGAAAGAAATGTTACCGGCGAATGCATCTTGTTTTGTTGACAATATGAACTGATGTGAATCAAATCGCATTGGATTTTCTAGAGCAACAAGATCGAGCTTTGCGAAGGCCCGACTTCCGGAGCCCATAACTTTTATCGTTGTTTTTGCAATTATTTTTATTTCTTTTAATTCCGCTATTTTTTTAATTTTGCTAAGACGATATAAATAGTTTCTTTTCTTTAGGGTTGAGACAGTTTTTGAATGGAATGAAAGTTTGCTTCTTTTCCAGTTTCTACTCTCTCTAGGGTTTGAGATTGATGCCTTTAATCTGGTAATCGTGCGCGATTCAACAGATTTTAGAAGACAACTGCTGGTAATCGTGCGCGGTTCAACAGCTTTTGTGAGTTCCGATAATTTTCTGCAACCTCCGCTGCATCAGTTGGTATCAGAGACAAATCGATTCTTACATCCATGGCGGGTAGACGAAATCAGAATCAGAGACAACAACGGGTTGAAGAAATTTACGATCGCACTAACGAGGTGGGGTTGGATGAACGAATCGCCCAGATCGTCGATCAGCGATTGGATCAGGTTATGGATCAATTAACAGCGAGGATGACTGCGCTATTCGAAAACCAGAACCATCGAAATAGAGGAGTGCGCCAAGAGGGGAGGCGCGAGGAGGTCGATTTCGCGGATTCCGAGCCTGACGAGGATATTCCCCAAGTTCGTCAAAGGAGACAAAGGATTCCAATCGATGATGATAGGAGGTGTTGGGAGTCAGGGATGCGTACTGAAATTCCTGAATTCCATGGGAGTCTTCAAGCTGAAGAATTTATTGACTGGTTGGCAACAGTCGATGAGATTTTGGATTTCAAAGGGGTGCCGGACGACAAGCGAGTGCTTCTAGTAGCGACTAGATTCCGAGGAAGAGCTACAGCGTGGTGGCAACAAATGAAACTCTCTCGCAATAGATCGGGTAAGTCGAAAATTACCTCTTGGGAAAAGATGAAAAAACACCTGCGGGCGGCGTTCCTCCCATTTAATTATCAGAGAATTTTGTATCAACGACTACAGAATTTAAAGCAGGGCACTCGAACAGTGGATGACTACACTACAGAGTTTTATCAATTAGTTGCCAGGAATGAAGTTCAAGAAACGGACGACCAACTAGTGGCGAGATATATCGGCGGATTGAAGCTGCAGATTCAGGACACCCTGAATATGTTTGACCCTATGTCGGTTTCCGAAGCGCATCAGCGCGCTTTAATGGTGGAAAAACAGACCCGTCGCACTTATGCGAGTGGCGGCTCAACTACAATGCCTCATAATTCCATCACGAACAGCACAGCGGTTTCGGCCTCTAAACCCGCCAATATTCAGTTTCAAAGAGGCACGACCAGCACTATTAAATGTTTTGTTTGTGGAGAAGTTGGTCATCGGCAGTCAGACTGTAAGCGAGTTGGCAAACGGGCACTATTTGCGGATACTGATGATGGTGAGAATGAAGATGTCGTTGTGGCTGAACATCCGACCTTTGATGAGGAACAACAAGAAGAGGAAGAAATTATTACCGAAGATGTCGGAGTGGCTCTAGTGGTACGAAGGTCCTATTTAACGCCAAAAATACAGGGGGACGATGACTGGTTGCGAAGTAATATTTTCCAGTCCACCTGCACGATTCTAGGCAAAGTGTGTCGTTTTGTGATCGATGCGGGAAGTTGTGAAAATATAGTCTCCGAAGAAGCAGTTCAGAAGCTACAGATTAAAGCGAAGAAGCATCATAAACCCTACAAACTTGCCTGGCTTAAGAAAGGGGGTGAGGTGACAGTCTCTAAGCGCGCGCTAGTTCTTATCTCTATTGGGGCTAAATATCGAGATGAAATATGGTGTGACGTAGTCAATATGGACGCGTGTCATTTATTGCTTGGAAGGCCTTGGCAGTACGATCGTAAGGTGCTACATGACGGAAAGGCAAATACCTACAGCTTCACCTTCAATGGCATTAAAGTGGTTTTGATGCCAAACAAACCGATAAATCTAGCGAACAATACCACTATGCTGTCTTTAGCTCAATTCGAGGATGAGCTGCAAGCTGCAGATACTGTATTTGTGCTGATTGGAAAAGATACCTTAGGTTCGACAACAATTCCGGCGGAAGTGGTGCTGTTATTAACGGAGTTTTTCGATGTTTTCCCTGATGATCTTCCTGACCATCTACCTCCATTGCGAAATATACAGCACCACATCGATTTAGAACCAGGCGCGGCATTGCCTAACAAACCACATTATAGAATGAGTCCTAAAGAACATGAAGAGTTGCGCAGACAGGTTGAAGACTTATTAGCAAAGGGCCACATCAAGGAGAGCATGAGCCCGTGTGCTGTACCAGCTTTGTTAACTCCCAAAAAAGATGGCTCTTGGCGTATGTGTGTAGACAGCAGGGCCATCAACAAAATAACAGTCAGGTACAGATTTCTCATTCCACGCCTGGATGATTTATTAGATCAGATTAGTGGTGCTACAATATTTTCCAAGCTTGATTTGAAAAGTGGGTACTATCAGATTCGAATTAGGCCTGGCGATGAATGGAAGACTGCTTTTAAAACCCGGGAGGGATTATATGAATGGCTAGTAATGCCATTCGGACTGTCTAACGCCCCTAGTACTTTTATGAGAGTGATGAACCAACTATTGAGGCCATTTATTGGAAAATTTGCGGTTGTATATTTTGATGATATTTTAATTTACAGCGCAAACCCCGAAGAACACCTACAACACTTACGAGAAATTCTTTGTGTACTTCGCAACGATCGGTTTTATGTTACGATCAAGAAATGTGTATTCATGGCTCGTAAGGTTTTATTTTTGGGGTATGTGATATCAGCTGATGGCCTACATATGGATGAGAGCAAGATTGAAGCGATTACATCTTGGCCAACACCAGATTCGATTACAGCAGTACGCAGTTTTCACGGGTTGGCGTCCTTTTATAGGCGTTTTATTCCTCATTTCAGTAGTATCATGGCCCCTGTGACCGACTGCATGAAAGGGGGAAAATTTATATGGACTACAGAGGTAGACGAGACATTTCAATTGATTAAAACACGACTAACTCCAGCGCCAATTTTGGTATTGCCGGACTTCCAGCAGCCATTTGAACTACACACTGATGCTTCGAAAGTTGGAATTGGAGTTGTCTTGAGCCAAAACAGCAAGCCAGTGGCTTATTTCAGCGAGAAATTATCTGGTTGTAAAGTTAATTACAGTACTTATGATATGGAATTTTATGCAGTTGTGCAGACAGTAAAACATTGGCGACACTATCTATTTCATAAGGAGTTCGTATTATATACCGATCACGATTCGTTAAGACATTTGCACAGCCAGGATAAAGTTTCCCCTAAACATGCCAGATGGATGGCTTACTTGCAAAAGTTCACCTTTGTGGTCAAACACAAGGCAAGCCTAACGAACAGAGTTGCTGACGCTCTGAGCCGTCGCAATAACCTACTGGTTAGCATGCGAGTTGAGGTACCTGGATTGGATTCTTTTTCTGATATGCTTGCTACTGATCCTTTATTTTTGAGGCTTGCAAGTGATATACAAACAGGTCACAATTCAGATTTTCTGCTACATAATGGATTCTTATTTAAGGGAAATCAATTATATATTCCAGCGTGCAGCCTGCGGGATAAAATAATCCATAAATTACATAATGAAGGACATGTTGGCAGAGACAGAACGCTCCAATTAATTCAAGCTTCCTATTATTGGCCCAGTATGCGAAAGGAGGTGGAGAGATATGTACAACGGTGTCGAATATGTCAGGTTTCAAAAGGTGCTGCGACTAATGCCGGATTATACATGCCACTGCCAATACCGTCTCAACCATGGGTCGACATTAGTATGGATTTTGTATTGGGTCTACCTAGGACTCAGAGAGGTAATGATTCCATCTATGTCATTGTCGATCGTTTTTCAAAGATGGTTCATTTTATTCCCTGCAAAAAGACTACTGATGCTGTTAATGTTGCCCAATTATTTTTTCGAGATATTTATCGACTTCATGGCCTACCTGCCTCTATCGTTTCCGATAGAGACACTCGATTCCTTAGTCATTTTTGGCGCAGTTTATGGAAGATGGTGAACACGCAGCTCAACTTCAGTAGTGCATACCACCCTCAGATAGATGGACAAACTGAAGTTGTTAACAGGTCCTTGGGTAATCTATTGCGATGTTTGGTCGGAGAACATGTGAAGAGCTGGGATCAAAAGTTGTGTCAAGCTGATACTGCCCAACAAGTCAAAGATACAAGGCAAAGCGGAAGATTTTGTGAACAGCTTGCAGAACGTTCACAAGACAGTTCATAAGAACCTACAAGAAGCAAGTCAGAAATATAAACAGGCGGCGGATCGGAAACAGAGGCATATTGAATTTCAAGTTGGTGATTTCGTATGGGCAGTTCTCACTAAGGAGCGTTTTTCTGTTGGGGATTACAACAAATTATCTTCCAAAAACCTTGGACCGTTAGAAATCGTCGAGAAGATCAACCCAAATGCTTATAGATTAAAGTTGCCAAGTCATATTCGCACTGCAGATGTGTTCAACATCAAGCATTTGATTCCTTTTCATGGTGACTCTTCTGATGATGATACTGCTGACAATTCGCGGTCGAATTTTTTCGTTCTTGGGGAGAATGATGTGGATCAAATCGCATTGGATTTTCTAGAGCAACAAGATCGAGCTTTGCGAAGGCCCGACTTCCGGAGCCCATAACTTTTATCGTTGTTTTTGCAATTATTTTTATTTCTTTTAATTCCGTTATTTTTTTAATTTTGCTAAGACGATATAAATAGTTTCTTTTCTTTAGGGTTGAGACAGTTTTTGAATGGAATGAAAGTTTGCTTCTTTTTCAATTTCTACTCTCTCTAGGGTTTGAGATTGATGCCTTTAATCTGGTAATCGTGCGCGATTCAACAGATTTTAGAAGACAACTGCTGGTAATCGTGCGCGGTTCAACAGCTTTTGTGAGTTCCGATAATTTTCTGCAACCTCCGCTGCATCATGAACTTAACCCTTCTTCAAAAACTTTGACCATTGGCATTAAAAGATTAAAAAACTTCTATTTATAGTTTATGATAAGTACTTACCAAAAATTTTATTTTTCATATCATTGAATCAAATGCAACATTAAAATCAATAACTATAGACAAATGAGAAATGTTGAGCTTGATCTATCGAATTATTCCTTAAAATGCAAATTAACCTAGTCTGACTAGGGGTGGGATCAGTTCAGGTTGAATGGGTAAATCAAACTAACCTTGTATTTGGGTCTGTCTCGATTCGATTTTGACTTTCGTAAAATGAATTTTAGAAACAAACCGAGAAGCACTAGAGTTCTTATTTGATTTTAGGTTCTATTTTTTAAAAAAATAGTTATAACTAAATTAAATTGATAATGTATTTTTATATAAATTTTTGTTTTAGTTTTAAAAATTTACAAACAAACAAAAAAAACCAAAGTTTAAACTTACCCAAACCGACCAAATAATACAAATTTACCCAAATCGAAGGAAAAAAACGGCTCAAACCAAATAAAACAATTCTAGAACCGAACCGAATCGAACCAAACCGAATCGAACCGAACCGAATCCAAACCGAATAAAATAATCTCTATTTTTTGAAATGCAAACAAATGCAGTCATGAAAGTGGTCAAAATCATGCCCACGTGGTTTGCATGGAGTGGTTGTTTAGGTGAGATCCGGTAATTAGCCATTGGTAGAAGGGTCTAGTACCAGCAAACACCTCCACCACATACTCAAATTTTTGTTTTCAATTTAATAAATTAATATGTAACATTTTTGTATGATATTACATTACATATTAATGTTCCGTCGTTATCTTCAAGAATTCCCACAAAAAAAATAAAAAATAATTTTTAAAAAAATTAAGACTGATTTATCTACAATTTCATGTTTTCTAATTCATCATATTTTCAAATATTTAATTACGAATAAATAAGATTATCACGATTGTGACAGCTCGTCATATAAATGTTAAAACAGTTCAATACATATCAGTGGAGTGTACAATTTCATATTGCTTGAGAGAGTAAAAAATGCATGATCTATAAATAAAAATTTTATTTCGACTTAATACAATGCGTTTTTGTACTAATCTCAAGAATAAAATGTGCGAATTATAATCCAAAACGAACAATTTTGTAACGTGAGTATGCGAGGATGTTACAAAGATTGTTGTAGATAATTTATGTCACTAAATAAATAATATTTTATTTTATTTTTAAAAAACTTATGCTACGTTTTTTGTATTATTATAATAAAATTCACATATATGACGTCATCGTATCATCGCCTTCAATATTGCATGTTCAGTTAATTTTTACTTTTCCAGTTCTTGAGTTGTTGGTGGAATTAACTCGAAAACACTTAAAATTATTGAAGATTGGTGGCTGACCCAACTCTGATTTTCTCTTCCTCTGTTCGGATCCGATCTTTCTCCACTACACTTTACTCTCTCTATTTCTCGGACACAGTCCAGACGCACTGAAGAACAAGAAGGGAAACCCTTAAAGCCCTTGATTGTGTTGCGCTGGGGGTTATCAGAATCTACTTCGCTTTTGTCGGTGAACTCTTTGCTTACCCACTTCTTCCATACTTCTGTAAGTTCTCTCTCTCTCTTGTTTTTTCCTACTTGTTTGTTTGTTTCCTTATTTGCGTGAACAGAACTGAAGTGGGTTTTAATCTTCGATTGAGTTTGGTTGGAGATTTCATATTCTTAATTCGGATTTGGGAAAAGTCTGTGATTTGATTTGATTTGATTTGGTTTTGGTGGGTTGCGAGTTTGATTTTCTGGAAGTCGTGCTATTTTGGGAAAATTTGAGTACGCTTGGCTTTAATTGATGATTTTTTGAGGGTCTTCTAATCTCTCTTACGGCTGTAGAAGTAAAGAGGGTAATCTCTCAACTTCCATATCCTTTTCTGTTGAATTTCTTGAAATTTGATGTATTGGACAGTCCAGTCGTGTGTTCGGATTATAATGAGATAAGAGTGCTGTATTCGAACGGATCTCAACGTTGCAGAAAAGACTCTGAAACTTTTTTACTTACCTTCTGTTTTCCAAATTAGAAGTGAAAGCTTTAATTTAGTATGACGGGTGTTTCTTGTTTTCGATCGTAGGAGGAAGTTGAAAATAAGGAACATTTTATCTCGGGGAAAATCGATCATGATCAAGAGGTCTATAAGTAGAAACGCAAGGGCCAAAGGCGTCAAGGTGAAACACATCGTGCAGATTATTCTACTGCTTGGTATTTGCATTTGGCTAATTTACCAGGTCAAGCACTCTCATGATAAGAAGAAAGAGTTGGATGATGATGGCGAGGAAAGATTGTCCGGAAAAATGCAGAACGACCTGGGATTTCTGAAGCTTGGAAGAAAAGACCTCAATCCTCAGGTAGAGGAAGCTAGAACAAGTGAAAAACACGAAGAAGAAGACGAAGACGAAACTGGAGGAGAGGACGAAGAAAGAAAGCCTGAGGAAGAAGAAGCAAAACACGAAGAGGAGGAGAATCAAGAGGAAGAAGAAGCAAAACACGAAGAGGAAGAGAATCGAGAGGAAGAAGAAGCAAAACACGAAGAGGCCGAAAATGAGGGAAGAGGCGGTGGAGATGACGAGATTGATGAAAATGATCAAGAGAGCGAAGAAAATGCGGATTTTATTGACGATGAGAAAGAAAAAGACGATGGAGAAGGGGAAACCGAAACTGATGAAAAGGAAGACAAAGAAGAGGAGGAAGAAGAGATTTCGTCGGAAGACAATGATCGTGATGGTGGCGATGAGAAAACTCACGAGGCGAGAGAGGAACATTACAAGGGGGACGATGCATCGAGTGCAGTGACCCACGATACCCGTTTGATCAACACTGAAGCCGAGGAAATGAATTTGGATTCGAATAATTTAGAACACGAGGAGAAACCAAGTGATTCGGAGGAAACTAATCCAGTTCACGATAGCTCGAGGATAATGGAAGAAGGAACTGATAAAACGACCGAAGATGAAAATTTAGCTGCTGTTTTCGATTTGGATATAACAAAAGCTGAGGATAAATCTCCCCAAGATTCTATATTGGCTACCAAATTGAATGAACAATATCCAGAAGCAAATGACACAGATAAAGTGAAGACAGAAGCAGGCAGTGGCTCAACAGAGAACTTCGTTTCTTCTCAAACTCAACAGACTGAGGGAGAAACAATATACAATTCGACTGATACACAAAACTTTACGGTCAACATACCGACAGATGGATCGATAGGCAACGACATCGTTCCAGAGAGCACTTATTCCAATTCGAATATTACGATTTCTTTGAAAGATGAAAATAAAAATGGCAGTATAGAAGTATTCTCAAAGTCCTCCAATGAGACTGGATCATCTCAACCTGAAGTAACTGGTTCAGGATCTTCAGAGGTAGATGGCGAATCTGGTGTGACAGACGAAGGAACCGATGGGGCAAATGGTTCGGAAAATGCAGCTCAGGAGGACCCAATTGATTCTTCTGACTCCGGAGTTGGTCACGAAATGGAAGAGACCCGAATGGACCTCGACACTCTACCAGAAATCAGAACGAATGTCGATAATAGCGATGAAACTGCAGCGGAGTAAAAATTTTTGTAAGAATGTTGGCTTCCTTGTTTGTTTGTTTGAATTTTTCTTGTTTTAGCTTTGTTATTACAATCAACAACCTTACACTAGTTTGTGTATTCAAGTAATTATTACCAGCACTTGCTTCTTGTGTAGAAAGATCACTTCACTTTTTTTAATCTATTGCCCTGAATTGTAGACTCTGTGGTCGATAGATCTGCATCATAAATTGATATTCTGATCGATTGGATCTCAACTACTGCTTTGCCATTAATGTATGAACACTTAAACTCGAACCCATTCATTATTCAACCGTATAAAAATGTATTATACAGTTTGATAGTAATAACTCTATTTATCGAAATACGATAATTCCTTGAGCTGCAGAGAATCCACCTCCGACGGAGCTCTCGTAAGAGCACACTGGGCAGTGGTTGTTTTCGGAAAAGCTATGACGTCTCTTATTGAATTGGCTCCGGCCAATAACATGACTAATCTATCCAATCCATAAGCAATCCCCCCTGAAAAAGAAAATATATGCATATAATGTCCAATTAGCAGAGTTATGTCTAAAGATGTCACTATTGATGAGATCAGGGCTGAGTAATAACAAGCAATTGATGAGATAAATCATTTGATTTTGAAACATTAATCTTATGCCATAGATTCTAGATAATTCGATCTGTCCTCCCGCGAAAAAGACGACTCGATTTTACAGCACAAACGAAAAACTTCATACCGTGAGGAGGAGCACCCATGTCTAATGCCTCCAAAAGGTATCCGAACTTCGCTTCGGCCTGTAGAAAAGACGAACTCAAAAAATTGCAGATTTGTTTGTTTAAACCATTTTAATCCCAAGCACATGAACAATCCCTGAGGATTGGGTTTTCGAAAAACTGCTTTTGACTGTAATTCTTAATACCTGTTCGGGAGAGATGCCCACAATCTCCAAAACTTTCTGTTGAATATCGCGTTTGTAAATTCTCAAGCTTCCCCCACCGATCTATACATCGAAAACTCGAATAAGTTGAAAAAAAAAAAACAATATGAAAAAATACGGTTAATAAGTTGATTATACCTCCACTCCATTGTAGACAATGTCGTATGCGAGGGCTCGGGCAGAAGAAAGATCATTCATGTCTTCTGGGTTTGGAGCAGTGAAAGGATGATGCAAGGCCTACAGACAAATCTTTTAGTCTAACCAGAAAAAAAGACTCTGATATTTCTAAATTTGATACCAAAACAAGGCAAAGAAGCCTCAAGAGATCTTTAGATTTCTAATTTTAGAAAATGTTCTTAACAATGAGAGAACGGACCTCAAGCCTCTGCTCTGACTCATTCCACTCAAACATCGGGAAATCGGTCACCCACAGAATCGAATGTTTCGACTGCAATTTTCAAATGAAAAACGGTAAAAACTGAGGCAGTAGCATGTTCAACTCTGGCCAAATTTCGTTTACTTACCTGATCCACCAAACCGAGCTGATGAGCAACAAATATTCTTAGACGATCGAGGGTTCTATTTACAGCAGCACGAGAGCCTACAGCAAATAAGATAATATCTCCCGGCCCAGCACAACATCGTCTCAAAAACATCCCCTTATCCGAAGGACCCAAGGTTGACACGAGTGCTGGAATACCTTCGACCTCACCTGACAACATTTTAAGTTGTTTGGAAGATGTTTCGAAAAATTATTATAAAAAAATGTAAAACAATTATTTCTAGAAAACTATACTTGTTTAACAAATTATTTGAAAAAATACAGAGACCATTTGGACATCTATGAACATTCAAAGAGGAAGAATGTAAAAAGATTGCACCATCATCTAAGACTTTGAGGAAGGGCAACCCTTTTGCTCCTGATTTCATCGCTTCGTTGTAAATATCCCCTTTTTTAAGAGCAGAGTTTGAATAAATTTTAGCACCCGATGGCACACAGAGCGCTTTGATAATTCCTCCGCCTTTTAGAGCATCTGCAAAAACCCGGAAGCTGGAGTCGACGAAGAAATCAGACACCTGCCATTCCAATGAAAAACCAAAGTAAAACAATTAATATCCCTTCTGATTTGCCAGAGTATAAACAAAACTTTCTTAAGTACAGTTAGAATAATGAATAAATTAAGCCAAGTACATCTCGCAACTCGAGGGAAAATCTTGTATCTGGTCTATCTGAACCATATCGACTCGTGGCTTCGGCATAGGTAAGCCTTGGGAAAGGATTTGGCAGCTGAACTCCTTTAATTTCCCAAAAAACCTGGAACCAGAGACGGTCGTTGGTACATCGAAAAGGCTAGCCAAACAGACGGAAAAATTAACCACTACTTTCATTGGACATTACTTATTTACAATCAATGTTACCTTTCTAATTAATTCTTCATTAAGATTCAGCATGTTCTCCAATGTGGGGAATGCTAATTCAATATCAAGCTGTGTAAATTCAGGTTGTCGATCTGCTCTTAAGTCCTCATCTCGAAAACATCTGCAAGAAAGGATTTCATATCGTACAGGCCCCGTTAATTTTTCCAAATGATTGTTCGAGTCAAACTTGAAAAAAAAATCACAAAAGTATTAGTTTGATATGGAAAAGGCAGAAGGTTTGAAGAATTCGACGGTGTAAAGATGGAAATTTGGTAATATTATACCTTGCTATTTGATAGTATTTGTCAAAACCAGAAACCATAAGCATTTGCTTAAACAGCTGCGGACTTTGCGGTAACGCATAGAAAGTTCCTGGCTTCAAAAATGTACACACTAAATTCAATCACATCTGCAAATCGAGGAAAGTGTAATCCATATACTAAAAAGCTTAACTAAGATTTTAAGGTTGTCTGTAAAACTTCACAGCACTTCAAACATTCTTCCCGGAAGATATTGAATTATTTCATTATTTCAGACAATGCCATGAAATATTTCAGAAAATCCAAGAAAATTTTATCGATATATAATGTGTAAAAGGAAATGGGCAATAAAAAAGATGCTTCTAACCACTCGAAAACACAAATGAAATCACAAATTTAAGTGCATATTTAGTATTCTTACGTGAAGAGAACTCCACCAAAATAAGAAACGTAATGAAATACAATTTCCTTCAAAACGAACAAAATATCAATTGGGTACCTGGACTCTAGACGGTACCAAATAATCTCGGGCACCTTCCGGAGTAGATCTAGAAAGTATTGGAGTCTCAATCTACCTTATAACCATGAAATAAATTACCAGGATGAAGAGAATGGATGATCAATAATAAAACAACTTTCATTAAAAAAAAATGCAACTTTAAAGAACTAAAAAAACAATTTACAGAACAGAACCTCTACAAAATCATGAATATCCTCCAAAAATCTTCGAATGAGCTTCACCACTTTATGCCGCAACATTAAGTTAGCATTCATTTGCTGCCTCCGCAGATCAAGGTATCGGTATCTATTAAAATGTCCCAAATTTGCTTAATCAGTACATATCCAATCTTATTATCTTCATCTCAGCACATGGTTTAGTTCTCGTATGAATAAATATAGTTCAGTTTGCTAGATCTTGCAGGTCAAATTAATGAACCTTATATAGACTAAATATTATGGAGTATAAAAAATGATATATGAAATCATCTATGCAGCTCCACAATTAAGCATTTGAGTTGGATAACCTGGCAATGCAGCGCAGTGAAAAGTGCTAGCCGTAACTCAGAAGCAGAATTTAGAATGTCAAGGCAAGTTGCAGTAGAAGATTAAAAGCATTTTATGCTTTACTAATAAGGAAACTACTAAATCTCATCCCAGCTACCTCAAACGTATTTCTTCTTTAGCAGAATCTTTTGCATCATCCCCCGTCGTAACTAAGAATGGCAACTTTAATCTTACAGCATTCAAAACTTGAACATTCTCTGCAGCAACCTATAAAATATGAAGAACAATGATCTTAGAACTTAGATCGAGAAAGTATTTCCATTTTGATCAATTCTGTTTGGACTTTCCTTCAAGACATCAAGGAGCTTCAAATTAAGACCTGAAGATTCCACTTGTTCAGTAATAGATTCTCAGAACACAAAAAAATTATACATCATCCCTGTTTTTCCACAACTACCCATTAAAAGTTTCACAACCCATTCAGGGTTCTACTGTTCTAGGTGAAACTCGATTAAACACTAAGAATCAATAAAATGGAAGTAAAGTCAAGATTACAGACACATTGAAATATATTTTGCTCATCTCCAAATGCATCACAGATCGTCGTTTGTGTCACGAATCATTTTAGTAGTACAGATATTTTCATAGAAAATTCACATATAGATCTTTACCAAAGAAATATTCTGGAAACAATTCATCCAAGATCATTATCGAGATGATTCATCACCTTGTTTGTTTTTCAACAGAAATAAAAAAAGAGATCTACTAACAGCTCAATAAGTCCCGTTTCTAGTCAATTTTATAGTGCGTGTATCAACAGAATTTTAATTTCCAAAACTAAATTTTTCACATGGTGATAAGGAAAATATGAATATTGAAATCTTATTTCATAAGACCACCTCCAAATTCAATGCCAAGAAGAAACCATTATATAATGTGATAACACATAACAATAACAAAGACACCAGTCAATAATAACACAAAATCACTCATCAAGTCCACCATTAACTGTACCTCTATCAAGCCAGTTTTCATCTTTTTATTAATCGATTCACTCGGCCTAGACCGGACAATCCCTTCCACAGCAACCACATACTCAAGCCTCAAGTCATTAACGGTGGAATGGGCGTCTGGAAACTCATCAGGAAGCGTAGTCACCTAATTGACCAGATCAAACATTAAATTCTGATCCAGAATCAAAAGTATGTAAAACAGTATGAATCTCCATATCGAAATAAAAGTCGAAGCTTTCTAAGAAAATTTCAAAGAAAAACCAAAACTTTACCTGAACAATACCAGTATGGTCTCTAAGATTGAGAAAGGTGAGACCACCATGGACCCTATGAAGAGCCACCCATCCACAGAGTCGAACTCGTTTACCAACATCGTCAATAGACAATTCTCCGCATAACCCAGTACGACTGACCCACTGAAGAGAGTCCTGAAGATGGCCAGCAAGCTTCGGGCTAGGAATTAGAGTTTCAACAGAAGAAGAAGAAGAAGAAGAGGGAGGAATTGGGTAGGTGGGTTGAGGACTAACGGAAGCAGAGACAGAGAAATGAGTCGTTTGAGTAATGGAATAAGATTTCGGAAGGTGGGTTTTGAAAAAACGGCGGAGGCGAAACGCTACGCGAGGGAAGGGCGCTAACAGAACGAGAGACATGGTTTAAGGTCGTCGGCTTCTCGGGTGGATCGAGCTGGTTTTGTTCAAGGTCTTAAGATGGTGGACGCACGTGTGGTGGATGAAATATCCTTTCTGCTCATTTCCGTTTCCTCGCCGGTCTGTTTCACCGGCGGGACTGCCTGGAACAATTCTCGACCCATAAAGAATTTAGAGGTCTAGTTAAGCCTTGAACAGCCATAGACTTGTATAGAAAGTTATATTTTTAAGCGGGTTTAACCTTCGTGTTTTCGAGCTGAAATCGATTACTGTAAACTTGTCTTGATGCCGGTACGACTCCAAAAATGTGGTATTAAAATTGAGTAATTATACGTTTATTCTCTCGTTCTATCATCTTAAAATACACGTTAATATGTCAAATAATTATATGTGTAATTACTGTAATAAATTATAAATAGTTAATTTGTTATATTTATTATGTCAATAATTGTTTGACACGTCAACGTGTATTTTAAGATGGTATAATAAAAAGGTAAAAGTAGCATTATTAATTAAAATCGTGTTATTTCATTTGAGATATGTTATTTTGTATCATTTCGTCAATTTCAAATATAGCAAGTTTTCCATCATACTTGCTCGAGATGGGTTCCGGAGAGACTTCCATGCCCTTTTTTTTTAATTCTAAACATCAAAATGGATCAATGTGAATAACTTGGACGAAGAACTAAAGATTTTATCACAAAGTTTAAAGATTGTTTCAATTTGGTTTTAACAATTTCAATTTTCTCAAATTGATCTTTAAATGGTCATTTTGTCAAATTTAGAAAATTTTAATTGGTCAACCACGTCCTTTTAAGTGGTCAACCAAACACTTATGATCGATTGGGCTAGGGGTAAAAGAATCAAACAAATAAAGATATTTTTGTTGCGATTAATGATGTTAAGTAACCCTATATTTTTTAGGCTAATTATGCCTTTTTGACTGTTAATCATTAATTGAAAAAATCATTATTTCATTTTAACTATTCATAATTTATCTTAAATATCATATTAAATAATTAACAATGGATAAACGTCATGTCAAAAGATATAATCATATTATAAAATTATAAGATAATTATTATTTTGTCGATGCAAATGTGTTAAGATGGATTAAAATAAGAATAATGATAAATTTATCATCTATTTTTTACATTTAAAATTCACATAATGACGTATCAATCATTAATTAGTATACTTAATATATTATTTTAATTATTCCATCAATTAATAAATGATTCATGGAAAGTAGAATTTAAAATTTGAAATTAAAAAATAAATTTAACATTATTCAAAAAAAAATATAGCCAATAAAATTTATATTCAATTTCATTGGCGAAAATTGACCAGAGGGCTTCGAAAAAAACGTTTGAAAGTGCGAGAACTGAATTGAGAAAATTTAAAAAAAAAATAGAGGATCAAATTGATATAAAATCCTTAGAAAAATATCAAAACGAACTCTGAAGCATGAAATGTTTTTCAATCATTACCTTAAATATTTAATATCGTCAATTAACACCTCAACTTTGAGCCTTATCAACAAACGCCCTCACTATTTAAAGATCCGTTGACACACGTGCTTCAGACGATGTTGACGAACGCTGCAAATTACCCATTGAGAAGATCTCTTTTTTGATGGTGCCCCAACTTCAACTTCGACGACCACAAATAAGAGCTCGACGAAAATTGACGAGAGAGTTTCGAATAAAGAATTTGAAAGTACTAGAACTAAATTGAGAAAATTTAAAGAAATGAGGATCAAATTGAAACAAAACCCTAAAATGCATGGACAGATAAAACCATTGTTAAAGATCAAATCTTTGATTACCAAAAATGGATATTTTTTAAGAAAGGGTAAAATCCAAAAGGGATCTTCAACGGCTTCAATGCTCTTTAACGCTTATTTAAAAATCATCTTTTAACGGTCGATAATCCAATCGATTTTCAAATTTTCACCGTCTTCATAACTAGCCGTTATTGCTAACTGAATTGTCCACCTTCTTCTTTCTGAGACTTGAAGAATTTTGAGATCTTCTTTCGATCTGTTCTGAAACTTGAGGAAATTCTTTCAATGGCTTCTTCGCCTTCTAACAAGTCGTCATCGTCGCCGATCTTAAGCAGGATGAACCCTGTCCCTGTTTTCAGAAACTCTGAAACCGGCAACCCCGTCCGGAGGAGTTTCGCTGGAAACCCATTTGTGAAGCCTTCGATAATTGCGAGTTCGAGGGGTTTAAATCCTAAAACTCCTGCAAACTCTCCACTAGGTCAGTATTCTTCAACCCTGGTTTTGCTCCCTCTTTGTTTTTCCAGAAAATTCTGTTTGGTTGCCAAGAAACTGAGAGAAAAAAAATTCTGGGTCTTGTCTGCATGTCTTTGATATCCTACATTTCTGCGACCAAAACACTTTGCATTTGTTTGCCAAGAATTTTTAACATCCTTGATTTCTTCAATGAAAACATAATTAAAGCTTACATTTTCATGAATTTTTCTGGTCTTTATCCATGAATTTTATCTTCAACCGACAGATTATCAGCGTCGCAGCTCTACAGGCAGCAGAGATTTTGACGAAAAAGAAAACGGAAAAGATCATATTCCCAAACCTGCAAAAGTTCGATCACCAACAATACCAGACGGCGCGAAGAACTTCATGTCTCCGACTATCTCAGCTTCTTCCAAGATCGCAATGTCTCCAAAGAAGAAGATTCTGGTCGAGAAGAACGAGCCAGTTCGAACTTCTCTCTCGCTTTCCGACTTGAAAAGCTCGTCTATCAACTCGGTGAATCCCCATGAAGCAATTCAACCAACAAGTCTTAATCAGAAACCTACTGATTCGAATAACGATTTCAGTTCTGCAGATGCTTCCTCCGATTTGATGGACCTCCTACCAGCTTTGCGAGCTTCATCTTCAACACCTAAACTTTCGAAAACTGTGACTTTCATTGATTGTGTGACAAAACATTCTGGATCCTTGTCAAAGTTTGAGAATGCCGACGCAGTTGATCTTGCTGACAGATTTAAGATTAGTCCTACTCCGCCGTATCCGAGTCCATCACCATGTCCAACTTTAGCACCTCTCGATGCCGATCCATCTATGCCACCATATGATCCGAAAACCAATTACTTGTCGCCAAGGCCTCAGTTTCTTTTTTACAGACCGAACCGTCGAAAGGAGCGGTATCTTCACAAGGAAGAAGGCGGGAGAAGTGTTGAGGGAAGCTTTCTTTCCGAGAGCTTCTCCGATACTGAGGTAACAGAGGAGACTCAGTCAGAGAGCTTTGAGAATTTAGATGAAGTTTCTTCTGATGAATTTGTTGAAAAAGTAAAACAAGAAGAAGAAGAAGAAGAAGAAGAAGAAGAAGAAAAACAGAGTCTATCGGAACCATCACACCTCGTCGGAAAAGATACAATAGACGAGAATTCTGAAGCCAAAGGGAATTCCAAGTCCTTCAACATATACAAGCTCACTGCCCTTATTTTGCTTCTCTGTTTTGGTTGCTCGTCTGTCCTATATACGACTCCCCTGGTAAAGAACAATTACCCATCTGAAGCCAACCAATTCGCAAAATTAAGATATCCCGAGTTGGCTAAAAATTTCTGGGTTCTGTCTAAAAATGTTGTTGCTTACGCTCATGGCGTGATTTTGAATTTGGTAGAAGAGCGCGGATTAATTCATCCAGTGCAGTACTTTAACTTGACTGCTTTGCGAGAGGATACATCCGTTGATGGGTATTTTGTGTTTGATCAGAGTCACGGACGAATAGATGGTTTTCTGTCAGAGCCAACGTGGGAGATTGCGGTAGAATTTGAGTCATTAGAAGAAGAAAATGAGCTGCTGCAGAAACATGTCGAGTTGGAAGAAGAAGCTGAAGAAGAGTATTCTGAATTCATGGAGGACCCTGAACCAAGCTTTGAGGAACAAGAACACCATGAGAGTGAACTCCATGAAGGATTGGAAGAACTTTCCGGCGAAAAATGTGCACCAGAATCTGAAGTGGTCGAAATGAACAATAATTCAGAAGTTAAGGATGAAAAGCTACCTTTAAAACCAGTTAGAGTTGAGGAAGCAGAAGAAGAGAGCTTTGAACTCCCTGTGGAAGAGCCTTCAGGAGAAAATGGTGCAGTTGAAATGAATCATAATTCAGAAGTTAAGGATGAAAGGCTACCTTTAAAACCAGTGGGAGTTGAGGAAGCAGAAGAAGAGAGCTCTGAACTTGATGTTAACACTATGATGATGCATCAGAAAGCTTTGAAAGTTCAGCAATGGCCGCTTTGTCAAATGTGAATCCACCGAGTTCAGATGCAACGATCAAGCGGGTGATTTCAGTGATACTTCTTATGCCTCTAATGGCTGCAGCAGGCTACTTCTATTCAAGAAGAGTTAAAACCATAAGCTCAAATGCTAAAGAGTCAAAAGCAAAAGATTTGAGTTCTTCAAAGGATGATAACCCCATACATAGACCACTGTCTCGGAACTTCCTAACTGAAGGCGATATGGTTGAAGAGTCCTGCCCCATACATAGACCACTGTCTCGGAACTTCCTAGCTGAAGGCAATATGGTTGAAGAGTCCTGCCCTTCCGAGCTGAGCAGCTTCCAGAAGAGCTTATCTTATGGCAAGAAAGGAGCTGGATCAAACAAAGCACAAAGCCAAGAGGTGAAACTAAGGAACAATTGCAGGAGAGAATCTGTGTCTTCCTCGTTGGATTACTCAGTATCGACGGATTCACCATCGGATTCACCATCTTACGGGAGCTTCACAGCATACAAGAAATTTTCAACAAAGCATGTAAGTGTACATCAACCAGAACATAATATAGCTATTGCAGATAAATCATTTACGGTATTATTTTTTTTTTGGCAGAGCAATTGCGAGGAAGAGTTTGTAACTCCCGTGCGACGATCGAGCAGGATAAAAACCAAGTTAAATGTCAGTGATGATTGACCCTGAACTGTTCTTGGGCAGAAACTAATATTTGACAGTTGCTTAGTTTTGGATTCTGTTTGGTTGTAAGCAGCAGAACTTATCTGCAGTGATTTAGATCTGCGCTGATTAGATCCTTGGATTGATTCAATTCAATCTACACTTCTAGGTTGTGATTCTAATCTAAATTAGTGATTACAGAAGATTTGCACTGATTCATCAATTTCAAGTGTCTTACATTAAATTTTTCGATCCATCTGGCCATGAATTTAAAACAAAATCAATGAACTGACAATAATTCAACTTGAAAAAACATTCTGTATGCAGATCTAGATCCAGACACTAGAAGATTGACCAGGTGGAAAAAGGAATACATTTGCAAAAATCCGTCTTGTTGACGATCTGGCAGGCCAAAATCTAGGAATTTCTCTCAAATGGTTGGAGGATAAGAGGGCACCAGATACTTTCCCAAATGCCTATAACATGATCAAACATCACGTAATTCAGTCGTTTTGCGGGGATCATTTTGACAGGCTATAACGTTATCAAACATCACGTAATTTAGTCGTTTTGCAGGAATCATTTTGACAGGTTAATGACTCGGTAATTCATACCTGTACCAAACTAAACGAGTTAATAATACATCCATGCCTGCATGAAGATTCATGTATCTTTGAAATCCTAGCTCCAGATGGTTATGCAGCTGATGGCTTCTTGTACTCACTGTGCAAGCTTAGTAAAAAATCTGTAAATATATGCTCATAGTCTGGCATTTTTCCATACCCTGCAATGGATAAAAGATTTGCTCAGCCGGGCTACAAAAGGTTGGTAATGGGCATTAATGCATGCTAAGAAGTGCAGGAAAAATCTGGATTGATAATCAGAGAGAACAAGTACGAGGAGTGATATAGTCACTGTAGGACAGAGGTAACAACATGGCATCATTAGACATAACCAATTGTCTGGTCCATTGTTTCTCTTTTGTGAAAATAATGCAGAAGGAAATATGCATATAACTTTGCTTTCGAAATTTATGAAGTTACAATGAAAATTTAAAAGAAAATTCATCTGGCTTATGTTCTTCATGTGGCATTCAGACCGAATCCTTGATTGTGAAGCAATTTATTTTCAAAATGTATAACAATTAAGTAGAGCTTCATTTTCATGGCGAAGGTTGTAAAAGAGATAAAAAAGAGCTCTTGGATTTGGTGTTGTAAAAGAGACCGCGGAACTGAAAAAATTTACAACAATGCATAAAGTTTATACTTGCCAGGAAAGTAGTTGATATCAATGACATAAAACTTATCGCAGATCCCATGTTCTCGAATCATGTCTATGTTGAACAGTTGAAGACCCTAAAGAGATCAGAATGAGAAAATTAATATAAAATAGCTGTATAAAGCACGGTAAAATGCGAAGTAGAAATTCACCAATCGTTGACGGAGCTCTCTAGCAAGCCTTTCAAGCAATAGCTTGGGTGGATGTTCTGCACCATTAATGGTAATACCAAGGGACATTAATACAGCAGTAGTTTCCAACACTCAGTAGCATTTAAGAAATAAATAACGTTTTCGATGACTGAAAATCACAAAAAAAAAAAAAAAGAATCTTAAGTAGTATGGAACGCAATGCTACATCATATTAAAATTGAAAAGATGAGAAATACGATTTTGACAAGTAACATTTCATAGAAATTCACATATAGATCTTTACCAAAGAAATATTCTGGAAACAATTCATCCAAGATCATTATCGAGATGATTCATCACCTTGTTTGTTTTTCAACAGAAATAAAAAAAGAGATCTACTAACAGCTCAATAAGTCCCGTTTCTAGTCAATTTTATAGTGCGTGTATCAACAGAATTTTAATTTCCAAACTAAATTTTTCACATGGTGATAAGGAAAATCTGAATATTGAAATCTTATTTCATAAGACCACCTCCAAATTCAATGCCAAGAAGAAACCATATATAATGTGATAACACATAACAATAACAAAGACACCAGTCAATAATAACACAAAATCACTCATCAAGTCCACCATTAACTGTACCTCTATCAAGCCAGTTTTCATCTTTTTATTAATCGATTCACTCGGCCTAGACCGGACAATCCCTTCCACAGCAACCACATACTCAAGCCTCAAGTCATTAACGGTGGAATGGGCGTCTGGAAACTCATCAGGAAGCGTAGTCACCTAATTGACCAGATCAAACATTAAATTCTGATCCAGAATCAAAAGTATGTAAACAGTATGAATCTCCATATCGAAATAAAAGTCGAAGCTTTCTAAGAAAATTTCAAAGAAAAACCAAAACTTTACCTGAACAATACCAGTATGGTCTCTAAGATTGAGAAAGGTGAGACCACCATGGACCCTATGAAGAGCCACCCATCCACAGAGTCGAACTCGTTTACCAACATCGTCAATAGACAATTCTCCGCATAACCCAGTACGACTGACCCACTGAAGAGAGTCCTGAAGATGGCCAGCAAGCTTCGGGCTAGGAATTAGAGTTTCAACAGAAGAAGAAGAAGAAGAAGAGGGAGGAATTGGGTAGGTGGGTTGAGGACTAACGGAAGCAGAGACAGAGAAATGAGTCGTTTGAGTAATGGAATAAGATTTCGGAAGGTGGGTTTTGAAAAAACGGCGGAGGCGAAACGCTACGCGAGGGAAGGGCGCTAACAGAACGAGAGACATGGTTTAAGGTCGTCGGCTTCTCGGGTGGATCGAGCTGGTTTTGTTCAAGGTCTTAAGATGGTGGACGCACGTGTGGTGGATGAAATATCCTTTCTGCTCATTTCCGTTTCCTCGCGGTCTGTTTCACCGGCGGGACTGCCTGGAACAATTCTCGACCCATAAAGAATTTAGAGGTCTAGTTAAGCCTTGAACAGCCATAGACTTGTATAGAAAGTTATATTTTAAGCGGGTTTAACCTTCGTGTTTTCGAGCTGAAATCGATTACTGTAAACTTGTCTTGATGCCGGTACGACTCCAAAAATGTGGTATTAAAATTGAGTAATTATACGTTTATTCTCTCGTTCTATCATCTTAAAATACACGTTAATATGTCAAATAATTATATGTGTAATTACTGTAATAAATTATAAATAGTTAATTTGTTATATTTATTATGTCAATAATTGTTTGACACGTCAACGTGTATTTTAAGATGGTATAATAAAAGGTAAAAGTAGCATTATTAATTAAAATCGTGTTATTTCATTTGAGATATGTTATTTTGTATCATTTCGTCAATTTCAAATATAGCAAGTTTTCCATCATACTTGCTCGAGATGGGTTCCGGAGAGACTTCCATGCCCTTTTTTTTTAATTCTAAACATCAAAATGGATCAATGTGAATAACTTGGACGAAGAACTAAAGATTTTATCACAAAGTTTAAAGATTGTTTCAATTTGGTTTTAACAATTTCAATTTTCTCAAATTGATCTTTAAATGGTCATTTTGTCAAATTTAGAAAATTTTAATTGGTCAACCACGTCCTTTTAAGTGGTCAACCAAACACTTATGATCGATTGGGCTAGGGGTAAAAGAATCAAACAAATAAAGATATTTTTGTTGCGATTAATGATGTTAAGTAACCCTATATTTTTTAGGCTAATTATGCCTTTTTGACTGTTAATCATTAATTGAAAAAATCATTATTTCATTTTAACTATTCATAATTTATCTTAAATATCATATTAAATAATTAACAATGGATAAACGTCATGTCAAAAGATATAATCATATTATAAAATTATAAGATAATTATTATTTTGTCGATGCAAATGTGTTAAGATGGATTAAAATAAGAATAATGATAAATTTATCATCTATTTTTTACATTTAAAATTCACATCATGACGTATCAATCATTAATTAGTATACTTAATATATTATTTTAATTATTCCATCAATTAATAAATGATTCATGGAAAGTAGAATTTAAAATTTGAAATTAAAAAATAAATTTAACATTATTCAAAAAAAAATATAGCCAATAAAATTTATATTCAATTTCATTGGCGAAAATTGACCAGAGGGCTTCGAAAAAACGTTTGAAAGTGCGAGAACTGAATTGAGAAAATTTAAAAAAAAAATAGAGGATCAAATTGATATAAAATCCTTAGAAAAATATCAAAACGAACTCTGAAGCATGAAATGTTTTTCAATCATTACCTTAAATATTTAATATCGTCAATTAACACCTCAACTTTGAGCCTTATCAACAAACGCCCTCACTATTTAAAGATCCGTTGACACACGTTCTTCAGATGAGGTTGTCGAACGCTGCAAATTACCCATTGAGAAGATCTCTTTTTTGATGGTGCCCCAACTTCAACTTCGACATTGACGAGAGAGTTCGAATAAAGAATTTGAAAGTACTAGAACTAAATTGAGAAAATTTAAAGAAATGAGGATCAAATTGAAACAAAACCCTAAAATGCGTGGACAGATAAAAACATTGTTAAAGATCAAATCTTTGATTACCAAAAATGGATATTTTTTTAAGAAAGGGTAAAATCCAAAAGGGATCTTCAACGGCTTCAATGCTCTTTACGCTTATTTAAAAATCATCTTTTAACGGTCGAGAATCCAATCGATTTTCAAATTTTCACCGTCTTCATAACTAGCCGTTATTGCTAACTGAATTGTCCACCTTCTTCTTTCTGAGACTTGAAGAATTTTGAGATCTTCTTTCGATCTGTTCTGAAACTTGAGGAAATTCTTTCAATGGCTTCTTCGCCTTCTAACAAGTCGTCATCGTCGCCGATCTTAAGCAGGATGAACCCTGTCCCTGTTTTCAGAAACTCTGAAACCGGCAACCCCGTCCGGAGGAGTTTCGCTGGAAACCCATTTGTGAAGCCTTCGATAATTGCGAGTTCGAGGGGTTTAAATCCTAAAACTCCTGCAAACTCTCCACTAGGTCAGTATTCTTCAACCCTGGTTTTTGTCCCTCTTTGTTTTCTTTTTTTTTTTTTTTCCAGAAAATTCTGTTTGGTTGCCAAGAAACTGAGAGAAAAAAAATTCTGGGTCTTGTCTGCATGTCTTTGATATCCTACATTTCTGCGACCAAAACAGTTTGCATTTGTTTGCCAAGACTTTTTAACATCCTTGATTTCTTCAATGAAAACATAATTAAAGCTTACATTTTCATGAATTTTTCTGGTCTTTATCCATGAATTTTATCTTCAACCGGCAGATTATCAGCGTCGCAGCTCTACAGGCAGCAGAGATTTTGACGAAAAAGAAAACGGAAAAGATCATATTCCCAAACCTGCAAAAGTTCGATCACCAACAATACCAGACGGCGCGAAGAACTTCATGTCTCCGACTATCTCAGCTTCTTCCAAGATCGCAATGTCTCCAAAGAAGAAGATTCTGGTCGAGAAGAACGAGCCAGTTCGAACTTCTCTCTCGCTTTCCGACTTGAAAAGCTCGTCTATCAACTCGGTGAATCCCCATGAAGCAATTCAACCAACAAGTCTTAATCAGAAACCTACTGATTCGAATAACGATTTCAGTTCTGCAGATGCTTCCTCCGATTTGATGGACCTCCTACCAGCTTTGCGAGCTTCATCTTCAACACCTAAACTTTCGAAAACTGTGACTTTCATTGATTGTGTGACAAAACATTCTGGATCCTTGTCAAAGTTTGAGAATGCCGACGCAGTTGATCTTGACAGATTTAAGATTAGTCCTACTCCGCCGAATCCGAGTCCATCACCATGTCCAACTTTAGCACCTCTCGATGCCGATCCATCTATGCCACCATATGATTCGAAAACCAATTACTTGTCGCCAAGGCCTCAGTTTCTTTTTTACAGACCGAACCGTCGAAAGGAGTGGTATCTTCACAAGGAAGAAGACGGCAAAAGTGTTGAGGGAAGCTTTCCTTCCGAGAGCTTCTCCGATACTGAGGTAACAGAGGAGACTCAGTCAGAGAGCTTTGAGAAATCAGATGAAGTTTCTTCTGATGAATTTGTTGAAAAAGTAAAACAAGAAAAAGATGATGAAGAAGAAGAAGGAGAAGAAAAGCAGAGTCTATCGGAACCATCACACCTCGACGGAAAAGATACCATAGACGAGAGTTTTGAAGCCAAAGGGAATTCCAAGTCCTTCAACATATACAAGCTCACTGCCCTTATTTTGCTTCTCTGTTTTGGTTGCTCGTCTGTCCTATATACGACTCCCCTGGTAAAGAACAATTACCCATCTGAAGCCAACCAATTCTTAAAATTAAGTTATCCCGAGTTGGCTAAAAATTTCTGGGTTCTGTCTAAAAATGTTGTTGCTTACGCTCATGGCGCGATTTTGAATTTGGTAGAAGAGCGCGGATTAATTCATCCAGTGCAGTACTTTAACTTGACTGCTTTGCGAGAGGATACATCCGTTGATGGGTATTTTGTGTTTGATCAGAGTCACGGACGAATAGATGGTTTTCTGTCAGAGCCAACGTGGGAGATTGCGGTAGAATTTGAGTCATTAGAAGAAGAAAATGAGCTGCTGCAGAAACATGTCGAGTTGGAAGAAGAAGCTGAAGAAGAGTATTCTGAATTCATGGAGGACCCTGAACCAAGCTTTGAGGAACAAGAACACCATGAGAGTGAACTCCATGAAGGATTGGAAGAACTTTCCGGCGAAAAATGTGCACCAGAATCTGAAGTGGTCGAAATGAACAATAATTCAGAAGTTAAGGATGAAAAGCTACCTTTAAAACCAGTTAGAGTTGAGGAAGCAGAAGAAGAAAGCTTTGAACTCCCTGTGGAAGAGCCTTCAGGAGAAAATGGTGCAGTTGAAATGAATCATAATTCAGAAGTTAAGAATGAAAGCTACCTTTAAAACCAGTGGGAGTTGAGGAAGCAGAAGAAGAGAGCTCTGAACTTGATGTTAAACTCAATGATGATGCATCAGAAAGCTTTGAAAGTTCAGCAATGGCCGCTTTGTCAAATGTGAATCCACCGAGTTCAGAGGCAACGATCAAGCAGGTGATTTCAGTGATACTTCTTATGCCTGTAATGGCTGCAGCAGGCTACTTCTATTCAAGAAGAGCTAAAACCATAAGCTCAAATGCTAAAGAGTCAAAAGCAAAAGATTTGAGTTCTTCAAAGGATGATAACCCCATACATAGACCACTGTCTCGGAACTTCCTAACTGAAGGCGATATGGTTGAAGAGTCCTGCCCCATACATAGACCACTGTCTCGGAACTTCCTAGCTGAAGGCAATATGGTTGAAGAGTCCTGCCCTTCCGAGCTGAGCAGCTTCCAGAAGAGCTTATCTTATGGCAAGAAAGGAGCTGGATCAAACAAAGCACAAAGCCAAGAGATGAAACTAAGGAACAATTGCAGGAGAGAATCTGTGTCTTCCTCGTTGGATTACTCAGTATCGACGGATTCACCATCGGATTCACCATCTTACGGGAGCTTCACAGCATACAAGAAATTTTCAACAAAGCATGTAAGTGTACATCAACCAGAACATAATATAGCTATTGCAGATAAATCATTTACGGGTATCATTTTTTTTTTGGCAGAGCAATTGCGAGGAAGAGGTTGTAACTCCCGTGCGACGATCGAGCAGGATAAAAACCAAGTTAAATGTCAGTGATGATTGACCCTGAACTGTTCTTGGGCAGAAACTAATATTTGACAGTTGCTTAGTTTTGGATTCTGTTTGGTTGTAAGCAGCAGAACTTATCTGCAGTGATTGATCTGCGCTGATTAGATCCTTGGATTGATTCAATTCAATCTACACTTCTATGTTGTGATTCTAATCTAAATTAGTGATTACAGAAGATTTGCACTGATTCAATTTCAAGTGTCTTACATTAAATTTTTCGATCCATCTGGCCATGAATTTAAAACAAAATCAATGAACTGACAATAATTCAACTTGAAAAAACATTCTGTATGCAGATCTAGATCCAGACACTAGAAGATTGACCAGGTGGAAAAGAATACATTTGCAAAAGTCCGTCTTGTTGACGATCTGGCAGGCCAAAATCTAGGAATTTCTCTCAAATGGTTGGAGATAAGAGGGCACCAGATACTTTCCCAAATGCCTATAACATTATCAAACATCACGTAATTCAGTCGTTTTGCGGGGATCATTTTGACAGGCTATAACATTATCAAACATCACGTAATTTAGTCGTTTTGCGGGGATCGTTTTGACAGGTTAATGACTCGGTAATTCATACCTGTACCAAACTATACGAGTTAATACTGCATCCATGCCTGTATGAAGATTCATGTTTCTTCGAAATCCTAGCTCCAGATGGTTATGCAGCTGATGGCTTCTTGTACTCACTGTGCAAGCTTAGTAAAAAATCTGTAAATATATGCTCATAATCTGGCATTTTTCCATACCCTGCAACGGATAAAAGATTTGCTCAGCCGGGCTACAAAAGGTTGGTAATGGGCATTAATGCATGCTAAGAAGTGCAGGAAAAATCTGGATTGATAATCAGAGAGAAAAAGTACGAGTGATATAGTCACTGTAGGACAAAGGTAACAACATGGCATCATTAGACATAACCAATTGTCTAGTCCATTGTTTCTCTTTTTGTGAAAATAAGACAGAAGGAAATATGCATATAACTTTGCTTTCGAAATTTATGAAGTTACAATGAAAATTTAAAAGAAAATTCATCTGGCTTATGTTCTTCATGTGGCATTCAGCCGAATCCTTGATTGTGAAGCAGTTTATTTTCAAAATGTATAACAATTAAGTAGAGCTTCATTTTCATGGCGAAGGTTGTAAAAGAGATAAAAAAGAGCTCTTGGATTTGATGTTGTAAAAGAACCAACCTGCAATTACAAGAGACCCAGAACTGAAAAAATTTACAACAATGCATAAAGTTTATACTTGCCAGGAAAGTAGTTGATATCAATGACATAAAACTTATCGCGGATCCCATGTTCTCGAATCATGTCTATGTTGAACAGTTGAAGACCCTAAAGAGATCAGAATGAGAAAATTAATATGAAATAGCTGTATAAAGCACAGTAAAATGCAAAGTAGAAATTCACCAATCGTTGACGGAGCTCTCTAGCAAGCCTTTCAAGCAATAGCTTGGGTGGATGTTCTGCACCATTAATAGTAATACCAAAGGGACATTAATACAGCAGTGGTTTCCAACACTCGGTAGCATTTAAGAAATAAATAACGTTTTCGATGACTGAAAATCACAAAAAAAAAAAAAAAGAATCCTAAGTAATATAGAACGCAATGCTACATCATATTAAAATTGAAAAGATGAAGAAATACGATTTTGACAAGTAAACATTCATACAAAATATCATTTCCCACTTATGACAATTTAAAATTAATCCAAAGAAAATATTTTTATTAGTGCAAATAAATGTAACTTGCAAAAGAAAAAAAAACTTTTAATGTTATGCAACTAAATAGATTATGTATCGAATATATTAGTTTATAGAATGAGTACAATAATCTAACCAGCAACAGTAGGATCCAAATCTGCATCATCTGCAGAAGCTGCAGCAGATGAAACCCTTGGGAAAGGAAACACGCCAGAAACTTTTTCAAGCTCGCATTTACTTACATTAGGTAGAGAAAAACGCCTAACAACTTTTATGGTTTCCCCAACAACATAAATTTTGAAGAGAATACCACCTGAAAAACAGAGGATAGTGTTTTGAAATTCAGAGGACATGCTTTCAACTATAATGGATGTGAAAATTTTATTGTACCATGATTAACAAACTCCTGTAGGACCAAAGGAGGTTCAAGTTCCGCAAGGGAAACTTTATCATAAGCAAGAAACAGCTCGTGTGATTTGTTGCTTCCATCCACAAGAAGAGGTTTTGCAACTAAAATATTATGAACAGGGATTAAAGTCATTCGACGTGGAATGATAACAACTAAAGGTCGTAAACTTCAATGTGGTAGTAGAATCAAAACTGAGTTCCCACTAAAAAACCTATGCTACACATTATGCTATCATTCGATACATATAATTATCTTCCTCCAAACTACCAACTCCCAGAACCAGAAAAGAGTAATAAATAATCAGGGAGATCCAAATGAGGATAATACAACCAGTCTCCATTGATTACAAGCTAGCTGGCTGGCCTCTTACAGACAGATAAATCAATATCTTAACATAAACCAACACATCCTCCATGAAAAGAGAAATATCAGAAAATAAAATGGGATTCACATACCAAGTGGCAATGTTAAGCCAGCTTTTGTGACTTCATAAGAAATAGATGAAAATTTTTTGGTAATGGCCAGCTGTCTGGGAATACCAACCCTTCCTGCGTTGGAAATTTAGAAAAGACATCCATAAAGTACTAGTACACGACAATACATAGAGAGTACTATTATAGAAAAACAAGAAATTACCATGACACTCGGTCAAGTTTAGATCAGCTACGTCTTCAAGCATGATTTCACGATTTCCAACCCGTTGAATTGCATGGGGCGGATCAAGGATCGTAACATCTGGGTGTCTTAGTTTGTAGTCCTTTAAAAACAAAAAAAAAAAAAAAAAAAAACAGATGGATCAGAGAATAAAACCAACTATTGACAAATGAAAATTATATTTGATAAAGGTAACGAGTCATTTCTTCTATTCATGAGTCTATAAGGCGAATATACGTATCTCAGAAAACATATATTCATTACTTGGAGAGTCAGATCACAATTTTATCATAAATTGGCTCTGTATAGTCAATAATAGAGAATGTTCATAGAACTGCCATTGACTAACACATTTTTGCTACTTAGTGTTAATAAGTGAAAATATCAAAACTTCTATGCTCTTTTTAGGATAAGGCAGGTAAAAATTAAAATATCAAACATAGGGGTGCATGATAAAAGTTAAGAACTTTAAAAGGCTCCTGATTTCAAAACGAAAATTCATGTGAATGCATAACTTTCGTCTATCCAACTGCACTATAATAAATGCCAACAAGAACCAAATGCTTTAACATGGTGAATATGAATTTAGGCAATCCAACCTCAATAATCTCGCACCATTCCTTTCCGGACAACTGCAAGAAAATAATGCATGTCAGACTATTTAATTGGACAAACGCAGACTATCTCTTTATTCACATACAGACAATAAGATATATCAAATTCTAAAAAAGAGGTGTTCGAGAATTTTATTATTATCATACATAAAAACAAATCATTAAGATGATATAAGCCAGCCTAACCTTATGCAAAACAATGTCAAAAGGACCTTGATCAGACAGGGGCCTGTTTAAATCTATGGCAACAAAAAAAATCCCCTTATTCCTGTATCACATGTAACAAATTCAGACGTGGTGTATTTAAAGAACTGCCTGTCAACATAAGGTGATGGGTCAATGAACTGAAACAAGAACAGAAAACTATATAGCTGGTTAGCTCTTATCTTCCATGATTTCTTAATCTATGTTATTCTTTGATCTCACAATCCTTAGTTTATATATATACATGCAACAACCAAAGTGTGGGACCATGAAGAATCCACTCCCCAATATATGATGTCTGAGAACAACTTTTAGCATGAGAAAATGCTGGCAAAATCTTTAACGTATATTAAAATGAATTTTTGTGCGCAAAATAAGATCATAACTAATCTAGATTTTATAGTCTATTTAAATTAACACTGTTTAAATTGCCATGTTGATAGAAATACAAGTTCTTTTTAACAATGACCTTCTTTTAATAGTTACAAGTGGGAAAATTCCATTGGCATTACTAAAAAAGCGTAGTAAAGTGAAGCATATTTTCAACGAAGGAATAAAAGAAGGAATATTCTCCACCAAAAAAGTAGGAGAAGGCAACCAAAAGATTCCAGATGCCCATCAAAGAAACCAAATTGATGAGCCAAACAGTATCCAACTGAAAATGGATTCTCAAAATAATTATATTTTACCAAAAATCAACAGATAACCCCACGCCTTTCCAATGGAACACTACAAAACAATTCCAGATCTAGCGGAGGCCAAAAAGGAAGCTCGGCCAACGTACTATTAATGCACATATAGGTGTGGAAATAAGTTGGATAAATTAGGACGTTTCAACTCTAAAAAGGGCAGGCAGTTCATTTGGTAAAGAAAATGATGGGAAATTTGTACATACCGAGCCAAACTAAGAAACTTGGGCTGCAAGA
The DNA here is from genome assembly GCA_022432975.1 of Begonia masoniana. NCBI lineage: Eukaryota > Viridiplantae > Streptophyta > Magnoliopsida > Cucurbitales > Begoniaceae > Begonia > Begonia masoniana. The sequence continues at coordinate 4,306,895 of CM039513.1, read as the reverse complement.
AACTCTTTCTTTTCTTAGACGTCAAAGCGTACCCGACGACGAGTCTCAGCTTCGGTGAAATATCGCCGGAATTCTCCATACCTAACTGGTAATGGACTTCATTCTGCTCATCGTCCTCTTCCTTTTCACAAGAAATTTCTCCTTTCAACCTCATCGTACACGATTCCCCCCCAAACTACGTCGTAAAACCCCTAACTCGCTCAAAAAATCCGTTCAGTCTCGTTTTTCACAGAAACCGAAACCATATATGTTCGAAAAGAAGAGATTACGGCTTGAATAACTGAACGTCCAAAACCAAAAGAAGAGATCAACTAAGAAGAAACGAAAACCGAATGTCAAAAGCTAGAGATTGTTGATTTCAGTCACTTTCGAGAGTTCGTCGCTCTATCTTCCCTCCGACTGTCTCCTTCTCAAGCTTCCATTAATTTCTCTGGTTAGAAGGAGGACGTTCTTCTCCATAAGATGCAGAAACCAGCTCTCTCTCTCTCTCTCTCTCTCTCTCTCTTCTCTCTCAACACGAAGAACGACGTCGTTTTATAGTACGGATTTTAATTAATTTTAGATTTAATTTTAATTACATATTACCATTATATTATTATAGGTATTTACAGAATAATAATATTTAAGGTTAATATCAATTTATCCCATAAAGTACCAGGTATTTGCAGATTATACCCCAAACTTTAAAGTTCGTCAATAAACCTCCTGCATTTAGATTCGTTATCAAACAACACCCTCTGTTAAACACTCGCCATTGAAGAAACCATTGATGGTTTCTTCTTCCTCGTAGCCTTCTTCGCATAAGAGGGAAGAACCTCTTTAAAATCTTCATCGTCTTCCATGATCAGCCAGTTTCCATTCAAAACTCCTTTACGCCAGTTTCCATGCTATGTGGGAACTGAGCCACCTCTGTTCTTGAATCTAGAAGAAGCCATAGGCCTACTGCGTCTTCTTCTACTAGCTGCGGGGATACCCTCTCAGCGAGGGCTGCTTCAGTCTCTGAAAAATCCAGAGATTTAGCAAAATGTGGGGTTTTTATAGAGGATTGAAAAAACATATTGTCTAATTCAGTTAAGCCCAGAGCAATCTAACTTCAGGATTTAGCAAGCTTTTGAAAACTGTGAGTGGCTCTCAGCAGAACTTGGATTTTACTACAATGGCAGATCAAGGATTTGTGTTTGAATGGATTGAAGTTTCTTTGGATCTGCTGAATTGCAGCAATGAAAGCTCAGATTTAATTTTCAAAATCATAATGTTCAGAGCCGCCATGGGAAGCTCGCACAGTTTCGATAGGCGCTGGTGTGTTTCTGAATCAACAAGAGATTTAATTTACTGATGAAAAACCTAACTTTTCAATCCCCAGACGATGATTAACAATGTGGCATCTATGTTTATGCTTCTCACTACGTCTCTGGGACGGAAGCTGCCATTTGCAGAATCTGGGCAAAACCCAGTTCAATTCCCGGCTCATCAGCTTCAGTAGAGATCAACAATGGCGGAAATAAAGCAGAAGATAACAGGCCTCCATCTCTCAAAATCATCGCCTTTTCATCTCCCTCTCCAAACGATGAATTTCATCTCGATTTCACCCAAGAAAACCTAAACCTTTTTGCCCGAGATTTAAAAAATACATTCGAGCTCCAAATCATAAACCTCAAATTCTTAAATTCCAGTTCATGAACAAAGAGTAGGAAGAAGCATTGTAGTGAACATTCCAATTTCTTTCTTCAAGAATGATCCACCATTATTACCTCTGATTCTCTACTTTATCAAACAATTGTCCCCGAAGATAGTTGTTTCTCAGGACAGCAACTACGATGAAATCAACACCCCATTTCCACACCATATCATCGACTCCCTCCATTACTACTTCGTCCTCCTCGAGTCTTTGGATGCACGTGGCAAGTGTTTAACGGACATAATAATGAAAGGGTTTCGGTTGATAACCAGTCAAAATACAAGGTGTTGATTGAGGAAATTTAAAATTTGAAGTATCAGATGCAATTCTATACTTTTACCCTAATATTTAAAGTTGGAAAGTAGTGATGTTTATCCAGAGTAGAGCCAGACAAGTATTTAGATTTGGTTATATCCCACTACAATTATTATATAATTAAGGAAATTTAAATATTAAAACGTGGATAAAATGAGGATAACTATGTTTCTCTTTGGAAGCTTCTTTACAACATTTGAATTTTTGGTTTGTCCTAGATTAATGTTCCTCATTTTAATAATATTTAATAAAAAAATATTAAACAATTAATAAAAACTAACTAAATAATAATTAGTGGCCTTAAGTGGCAACTTAGAAGCAATGCAGTAGATATTGTGCTCGAGAATAAGGAATATCCTTTTTGCAATAAAGCAAAGGAATATACTTGGCATTACCCAAAAAAGCTAAGCATAATTATAATAAATACAATTTAGAATTTAATAATTTGTATTTTAAAAAAATAAAGCCACTTAAAAATAATAATTTTTTTGATAAAAATTATATCGATGTGTCTATTAATTCGAGTGCGCAAGAGCTCTTCTGGGTTAGGCATAATTAAATTTCCCCTTGTAATCGAATATTTGTGATGAAATTTGCCCGCAAAAATTAGAGGTGCTCTTACTATATGTTAGATTTGATATGACTCGAATTATTTTTGGGTCACCCCAGTTCTGTCCATATTAACAATTTCGTTTTGACTAGAATTATGATTCTGGTATAATATATTGGTTGATATGATATTGTACAGGGTTTCTTAAAAATAGATAACATAGTTTATTTATAAATCAAAGTGTAGATAGAAAAAGACATTGATCTATAACTTGGTCATTGTTTATTTATTTATTTTTGTTTTGGGTAATTAGTTAAATCTAAAGATTATAAACTTCCCCTACTGTTTTTTTATAAATATTCCTAAATTAATCTCTTTAATGTCGCTAATCCAAAAATAAATAAAAAAATTGAAACATTTACAACTAAACTTTTTAAAAAAATTAATGTTAAATTGACCTTCTAATTTTACGCTTTGAATATTACCGCACGATTATTAATTGATGTAATTAATTTTTTATTTTACTACTTATAATTTATATTAATTATTATATCAATTGATGGACGTCACATGAGGAAGTAAAAATTAAAGTTTAATATATATTTTGTTTTTTTCCTAGTAGATGTCGCAAATTGGCTCACTCTACTCGGTTGTATGAGTAAGTTATTCATTATGAACATCGTAAACATTGATCTATAGCTTGTGAGTTGTTGTATTCTTTATCATTAACTTTTAATTTTTTATATTATTTTAATTTTGTGCCATACTAGTTCTCTTTAAATGGTCTCGGTTCATTTTCAATGAGAGGTTAAACAATGAGTGTTGTAAAAAAATTAATAGTAACGGCTTGTTAATTATTTAATCCCTGAAAATATGTTATATGTGATGCATATTTTCTTTACTTTGTCAAATAGAGATTATATCAGTTCGAGTTCAGATTGATTGAGTCAACCGAATCAAATATTTAGATTCGATTCAATTTGGTTTCCACCTTTGAAAAATCAATTTTATATAGGGTTTTTGTTACTTTCACAAAAATCAAACCGACCAAAACCATGCAATGAACTACAATCTAAAAAAAATTTGATCCCAAATAGATCTTAAAACGAAACTCAACATTGCAGTTGAACCTAGAACTAATAATAGAGCAAAGTAGAAAAATCAATTTAGTTTTGGTTTGAATGTCTAACTAACCATGATCAGGTTTAATTTCCTTTTCTAAAAGTTTGGAATCAAATCAAATTAGTTGGTTTCAATTAAGTGTAGAATTGAACTTAATCGAATTCGTCCAACTCTTATCCTCAACTTAAATATGGTCAAGGTAGGACTCGATTGGTCTTGGGTGGACCATCGACCAAGGCCCATGAGTCCACTCTCACCGTTTAAAAAAGTTGAGTCTAACAATGCCGTGATTTGACGTGTTTGTTGAAAAATATATCCAATTGATGTAATAAATTATAAATAATTAATTTATTATATTAATTATATCAATTATTATTTAATGTTTTAAGATATTAAATTTAATATTATTATAATAAAAACGAGCCAATTCTAATATTCCATTAGATTTATTGAAATCTAAAGTGCACTTTATTTTTATTTAAATAAAATAATAAAATACATTTTTTATAAAAATAACTCACGCGACCAACCCACGCGCCTCAGCAGTAATGTCAGGTAACAATCGTCTCATGTTAAAAAGGCCCCAATCAAATCACGTGATCCCTGTCAGAAGTCCGTACAACTACGAATATCCTGGCAGAAACAAGGTGCAATCACCTACGACACATCTCTTGTAAGTCCACTAATCAACTCCAGCCATTCTTCCGTGCCCGATATCAACCACAAAGATCAAATCGAACAATAATTCAAAGCGAGCGTACAATAACTACAGTGTCCCAATCATACTGAATAAAATCCCTGGTTACCAGTCACAGAAAAGTAGTTGACCGTTAAATTCAAAACAATATAGCTCAAAACCTAACAGGAGCCGCACCAAAAAGATCGGTTTATTATTTCTCTGGGTTTGTTTACTAGGAATTTTCAGTCCTAAGCTATCAAGAACAACAGGTATTTGCTCGCTCTTTTGTTTTTGTTTTGGTCTATCGTGAATCACTGACTGAATTGACCTAGATTTGTAAGGTTTTACCGTAAGCTCGGTGAGTAAGTTCTGATTTCCTTAATCCAAGGCTGTTTTGAGCGGCATGGGCGGCTACAATTCAAATATTATAGTCGAAAACCTGTGTTTAACTTTGAAGAATCCAGATTTCCGCGTGACGGTTGGTCTGGGGCTTTGAGAAACAGGAGGAGTTGAAAGGAAAAAAAGTAAAAGTCATTTTAAACTTCAAAATATCGATTTTTTTTAAATAATCTCTTAAATTATTAATCCTAACAAAATAAATATCGAACTATAAAAAACCTAAAAATTTAAACTCTAATGGACGACCAATAGCCCATCGTTCCACATTTTACAAAGAGAACGGAGGTACATTCTTCACGTGTGGCCCCCTGTTCTGCACGGGGGTCAATGTGGGGGAGTAGAACCCTCCGCGCACGTGGAAACACACGGGGGGTCGAACTAAAATAAACGGCCTCCCATTCTTTTCGGGAGTCAACGTGGGGGTATAGAACTCTCCGCGCACTTGTGTTGTACGTGAAAAAACACGGATGACCGTTCATTTTAGCTCAATTTTAAACGGAGGGGCGTTCTCCCTCACATGGGGGGCCGATCTCACAATAGTATAAATAAGATCGCCCCCCTGTGCACCCTCCATTTTCTGAAACCGAGAAAAAATTCCTCGAAAATCATTGAATTCGTGATTTTTGTCGCTGAAAATCCTCAAATCTCAGTGCTCGCCGCCCAAAATTCCAAAATATGAAGCCTCATCATCCAGAACTCAAACCCGAGCCCTCCACTGTCAAAAATCTGAAATCGAGCCTTTGAATCGGCGAAAATCCGAAAGTCGAGCTGTTTAATCGCCGAAAATCCCAACCCCGAGCCAAGAAATCGCCGAAACTCTCAAGCCATACTATTTGCAATGGGCCCAAAAATTTTTTTAAAACGAAAGGCTCCCCGACACCAGTTGGCCCATCAAACCGGGCACCTTCGTCGCAAGGTGCTCCGAATCAAGTGCTGCGACCGCCGCTTGGTTATTTGTCAATGGAATTTCAAAACCAGACGTGTTAACAACAGTTCGAGCACGATATGTCAATCCGCTTGATTATTTATGGGAAGACTGCCAACTTCAGTGGCTGAAAGTCGTTGGAGATCAAGAAAATGTTTGACAACATTGCATTGCACGAAGTCTACAACATGCGAGAAGACAGCTCTGACAAAATAGTTCGATTATTTTATGTGAATTTGACCACTACCGGGAGGATGTGGTACTTGAAGACGTCCCTATTCGGTACAGATAACATAGGTGCAGACGATGTGAATGAAGTGCTGGGATTTGCCGCAGTAGACACAGTCAGATACTATCACGCTTATCGAGAGTATGATTTTGCAAGAACAGCAGATGACCTGCAGTTCCATAGGCAGATTCACCAGAATTCAAAAATTGCAGCCTTCGTCAAACCGAAGTAGAAGAACTTGAATGTAAAAGCTCGGGTTGTTCACAACATGATCAGTCTCACCCTACTGCCTAGGGATGGACATAGAGATCTGGTGAGCTGAATAGATCTCTATGTCTTGGAGATGCTCTACAGCAGCATGTTGTTCGACCTAGGGTACATGATTTTGGGCCACATGGAAGAGATCGGGTGAAAAAGAAACAAGAATCTAAGGTTCATGTGTCCACTGTAGAACAGCTGAGAGCTCCGAAATCCATCGATCTATTTGACAGGCTTTATTTGACTCGGATGAGGCTTGTCTAATTCACTGGGTATTGGATGCTGAAGGGAGATCCCGGGGCCTCCACATCTCGAGATATCCGACGGAGGAGGACGTCTCCGCCCCCACCCCCACCCCTACCCCTATCAATGTGACTGCGCTGCCATTTGCTCCTCAAGCTGGTAGTAGCTAGGACATGATGCAGCAGACGTATGAGATGTAACAACAGATGCAACAGATGTATTAAGTGCAACAAAAGGTGGTTGACTCACATGACTATCTGATGCGAACCTCGGATCGAAAGGACCCGGGACCTGACAACAACGTGGAATAATTCAAAAAAATGCCTTTTCGATTCAAGAACAAAGTAAGGAACTAAGACCCTAATCGAAGAATTCGATGGAACTCTAGTTATCAAAACAGGAGCTTGACCCAGACCAAACTCATTGGTAAGAACCAAAGCTATCAAGCGAGATTCTTCAAGCGTGACTTGAAGAAGATCGTTGTTCTTCGCAAAGAACTAAAGAGAAATCCTCTCTAAAAAACTCAATTTTTAATTTAAACTTCTTCTTCTATATCAAAAGTGTTTTGCCATTAAATAGGTTACATGTTTAAGTAAAATAAAATAAATAAAACGATAAAATAACTAAGAATTTTTATAGGATAAAGATCATTTGGATGATCAGATGTCGTCTGTTGTTTAAACTCTGTTTGAACATGATTTAATTCCTTGTATATGCATGTGCTTGGCGCATATCCTCTTTAATTCCTACATGTGCATGTGCATGTGCATGACACATGTGTTTTTAATTCTTACATGCGCATGTGCATTGCACCCTCTCTTTTAATTATAACATGTGCATGTGCGCTGCACCTTTTCTTCAAAAGATCTTCCAATAATCTTGGGCTTCTTACTTTAGTAATTGAGTCGCCCGTTTCTTCAATTGGATTCTTATTCGTGGGCTTTGGCCTGGTCTCAACTTGGATCACATCATTAGCATATGAATTTTTATCTCTTTCTAACCCACGTGAATCTTTATTTCTTTGTAGTTTGCGCGAATCTTTACCCTTCTCTCTCCAATCCAGTGGGATTTGTGGACGCCAACTCTGTGCCTTATGGGTCTTCTTTTGCCATTTTCGTGGGGCCCACTTCCATGCTACAAAGCTCTTTATTTTTATAGTATTTGCTTTTGTTGTGATGACTTTTTTCTCGGGTTTTCACGACTAAACCATGTGAAGCTTTGTTCGTTAGACCTCCTTTATCTTCTAATAGATCATGGTCCTTGACAATGAAATTTATCGTTCTTCAGTTCACATCACTATCTCAGTGAGTCCCTTAGAGAGATCACTGAGAAGATGGCGGATTGGATGACGTTTGAAGACGACAATGTCCCTCTTATGTAGTATAGTTTAGATGTTGTATTTCATTTTATGCATTTTACTCGTCTTCTGTAAATTTGATGTACTTTAATATATAATATTTGTGCTGCAATCTGATTATTAGATATATATTTGTGATTTGAATTTGTAAGAACTGTGTGAAGATACCTATGGAGGAGTCATAAAACAAACGAAATTATGTTCATTTTTTTAAAATAAACTAAAACAAATAAATAATTGTAATTTGAATACCAATAATAAATAAGTATTATTAAAATAACCAAAAATAAAAAAAATATTATTTAAATAAACAAAAATAAATAATTATAATTTGAAAAACATCTGTACTTATATGAAAATGAAATAAATATTACACGGAATGATTATGTTTGAAAATGAAAAGAAATATGAAATCAAATAGGAATGTGTTTGTTGGCTGGGGATCTAGTGAGTTTCAATCTATTTTTAGAAAGAAAAAGATTAACGGTAATAAGATACACGACATGTTGGATTCACATTCTTCGAATAATCAGAATAAAAAAAATGTGAATCCAGCATATCGTGTATCTCGTTACGGTTAATCTTTTTTCTTCTAAAAATATATTGAAGCTCATTCGATCCCTAGCCAACAAGCACCTTCATATTCGATTTCATCTTTATTTTCATTTTCAAATATAATCATTCTGTGTAATATTTATTTTATTTACATGTAAGTGCAGATGTTTTTCAAATTATAATTATTTATTTTTGTTTATTTAAATAATATTTTTTTATTTTAGGTTGTTTTAATAAAATTGAAAAAATGGACACATGAGCGAAATTACAACCGCCAATAATTGCTATCTCGACCGCATGTCGCAGATTCTTGCACGAATGAAAACTATATTAAAAAAGAATTACAATATATTTATGAGCAAAATGTGTTGGACTGTACTTGCATCCAGTCAAATGTGTTGAAACCCATAAACGAGTATTGCGAAGCAACGTCTGAAGTGGACTGGACTGGTGTTAGATGATTTGAGCTTGGGCATGGGCTTGGGCCTCATTCGGGTCAATGTTTGTGTTTGTGCTTGGGTTAGCTTTAAACTAATAATGATACGTTTACTCTGTTATTCCACTCTCTTAAAATACTAGTTGAGATGTCAAATAATGATAGATATAATTAATGTAATAAATTATAAATAGTTAATTTACTACATAATTACATTAATCATTATTTGACACGCCAATAAGTATTTTAAGAGAGTAAGATAAGACAATAAACGTAGCATTACTATTGAACTATATACCTCTCCCTTATTTATATTCTTTAATTCTAAAAAAATATTTATATATTATACATGGGATGCACATGGTTGTCATTCGGCCTCGGCAATGGATCAGGCTAGGCTGCATGGTCCATTGGAGTTAGGGCCAAACTCGGTCCTACAAACTTTGATCTCAACGAAAAATGAAGGAGCTTGGTTTGCCCTATTGATCTTGGATTATCCGTTCGACTCACAAATTAGTTTTTTATTTTTTTTTCTTTTTAATCTTCAAATTGGGTCGTAATCTCTATGTCTTGAGCCACTCCCTGCGTCTCGAGTCGCAACTCTAATTATGTTTTGTTAAAAACAATAATAAAGATGGTTGTTGTACAATGATCGACCTAGAGATGGCATACAAGTCAAACTTGGATCTAGTCTCGGACCGGTCTATTGAATGAAGAAAGCAACTTGTCCTACATTTAAAAATATGTTCAAGGTCGAACTGGAACAAACTTATACTTGTTAATATGCAACATTTATCCTATATTTTTGTCTTCTAATTGTTATCTCCTAACGTGATACTCATTAATTGGTAAATATTTTTAAATACATCATTTATAATTTATCACATTATTACACCAATTAATAAGTTTAAGATATTTTTTTTAGAGTATATCTATCAAATAAAATCTTGTACTTTAGGATTACGTGCAACTAATATCTTACACTATAAATTATGTCAATTTAAACCTTGTATTTTGAAATTGTTATCGATTTAAACCCTGAGTTACATTTCCCATTAGTTTTTTACATGTTGTGATCGATTTCTGTTAATCCCAAAAATCTATCCGATTTCTAGGGCTAGGAAGAGTAGTCTCCATTTTTAATCTTGGGGGTCATTTTCATCTCTCAACTTTGTAGCCCAGAATCTGTGTTCTTGAATGAGCTTTCTTCCACGAAGGGAGAACATTCAAAGATCAACAATGGATGCACATTGAGATTATTGGAGTACTGCAAACTGTTTATTAGTAACAGAGCTTGATAATAAAAATGGTGGATTGGACCAAACAGTGGTTTTCAAAAACGTAATGATCTCAGTCACACACTCGAATATTGGCATAAATTAACATATAGTATAATATCGTGACTAATCGATTAGTCTTCAAAAAAGTATATGAATTTGGAAATATTAAATTGACAGGTCTTTTAGAATATTGGCTAAGATTGAGAGCTTGAAGTTTCTTTACAAATTAGAAGAAATTACATAAGCTTCTGATGGAATCATGGTGGTTCGAGGCAATCTTGGGGTCGAAATCCCCCTTGAACAGATTGTAGGATCGAGTTTGTCTAAGAGAGGGGGTGAATTAGACATTTTTAAAATTTTCTTAATTACTAAACACAAGCAATCAATCAGTAACAGTAAGAGAGAGAGAGAGAAGAAAAATCAACACCTGATTTTTACGTGGTTCGGCCAAACCTTGCCTACATCCACGCTTCAAGGTTCACCCCTTGAAGATACTTAACATTCTCCTCAGTGAGAAAAACAGATCGAAATTCCGGGCTCCGATCAACTGCCTTTACAATTCAGGATTGAACTTCACGGGCGTCAATCCACTGTCTTATACACAATGTTGAGTTCGTAAATGGTAAGCTCAGACTACACTCTCACAAGAATTGAATCTCAAGTTAGAATCGAGAGGTGTAGAAAAATAATACAGAGTATGATAAAATTTCGCAGGTTAGGGCTCAAGAATTCAAATCACAAAAGTTGTATCTTCGTGCTCTAACCTCGGCTTAAATACTCTGTCTTCTTTTTCAGCTCTGAATTGAATGCTTCTTTCTTCAAATGGAAAATGTTACCGTTGGGAAGCATCCGTACTAGATCAGGTAGCCGTTGCCGTCTGTAGTTGCAAGTCGTCGTCGCCATTAAAGTTCTGGAGTTAATGCTGAAAACGACGTCACTGTAGCTTCGCGGCTATTTTGAATTCTGGCGGAAGATCATCGGTGGAAGCAGCTTTAATTCAATCGCCACGTCATCGGTATGAGTTGCTCTAAGAGTCCATCGGTATATGCAACTTAAAAGTTATCGGCAGATGTATCTTCAACGCCATCGGCAGGTGAAGCTTGAAAAACCATCGGCAGGTATATCTTGAACTTCATCGGCAGGTGCACGCTTTGAAGTCCATCGGCAGGTGATAAGTGTGTATTTTACGCACTTATTTATACTCTTTTATACTTGAAATGAATAATTTTCCTCAAGTGATCGCAAGAACTTAACAAAAATTGTCAAGTGTGCAGTAAAGATTTTAAAAACAGGAATCAAAGTTTTAAAGAAGAGAAGTCATGAGCAGCGATCGATCTCCAGGAATTAGCAGAGATCGATCGCCACAATCGCCACATATTAGGAGCAAGCAGCGATCAATTTCTGAGAAGCAACAAAAATCGATCGCTGATACATTGATCAGCTTGAAGCATTTGAAGAACAGCAGCGATCGATCTCTACAACTGTCAGAGACCGATCGCTATGTTATATTACACAGAAAAGAAGCAGCGATCAATTCCTATAAACTACAGAGACCGATCGCTGCCACACAATTATACGAGGATGAAGCAAAAGATTGCAGCGACCGTGCGCCTTACAAAGACAGCGACTGATCGCTACTCAAATCAACTTATGGAAAGCAGACGTATTTTAATTTGAGCCATCGATCCGAAGCGATATTAAATCCTAGCCGTTGCTTGATTGTAACACGTCAATAAATAACAAGTGCAGACCTAAAGGGGGCAGAGAGATTCAACATCCTGGAGCAGCGGCAGAGAGCTTCACCGAGGCGATTTTCGGCGAGGAGCAATTCCGGCGACAGCTATTTTTTTATTTTCCTTTTATTTCTTCATTTTAATTATGCAACTCCTTAATATCGTTGTTTATTTACCTTTTAGCATGAACTAAACGTTTGTTCTAGGGTTTCGATGTAGCCTAGTTATGATTATTTGTTTTTCTTAATTCAAGTATTTAATTTCCTGTTTCTGTTCTGTGTTGAGTAATCTATTCTGAACGTAATGCTTAGGTTTGCTTGATCACCAAAACTAAGAATTTTAGGGTTGATTCGGGATGCGAGAGCGGAGAATTTAACCGTGCACTGAATAGTTTGCCTTAAAAAGGATCCTAGGCTAGAGATAGTTAGGACGTTTGAGTGGTAATATAATTTCTTGTTCCTAATGTATTCAATTAATTCTCAGGATTAGAGACCGAGAGGTGATAATTCGTTAGTTGAATAAGTTTATCTTTGCTCGAGAGAGATTGATAAATATTTTCGTGAAATTGCCATCAACACATAGAAATAGGATTTAACTATTTGAATTAGGTCTGATAAATAGGATTAGCTAAGTGAAATCGGAACCCTGGATTTTCTCAACATATAATCTTACTTCTTTATTTTAGAATATTTTATTTAAATTGTTCACTTATTTTATTTGAATTATTTTAGTTTTAAAAATCCAAATCACTAAATTTATTGTTTCTTTTCAAATTAAACTAGAAATTAGATATTCAACTTTTAACATAATTATTCCTCGTGGGATCGACACTCGTACTTAATACACACTTTATTACTTTTGCGACACGTGCACTTGCGTATCACGATTTTTCGCAACAGCAGGTGCATCTTGAAACGCCATCGGCAGATGCAGCTTGAAAGGCCATCGGCAGATGCAGCTTGAAAGCCATCGGCAGATGCAGCTTGAAAGCCATCGGCAGATGCAGCGTGAAAGCCATCGGCAGATGCATCTTCAAACGCCTTCGGCAGAAGCAAGCCTTGAAAGCCATCGGCAGATGCAGCTTGAAAGCCATCGGCAGATGCAGCGTGAAAGCCATCGTACACTTAACCAATATTATTAGAACACTAAAATACCATTTTCAAGAGTATTTCCAAAGGATTAAAATCAAATGCATAATTCAATATTCTCATTTTTTTAAACATAATCAACATAATCAAATTACTTACTTATCATTCAAAAACATCATTAAAAACACATTTAGACTTAAATCCTATTTAAGTCAACAATCTCCCCCTTTTTTATGATGACAAGATACTAATGTAAATTTGATTAATGGTTACTCTCCCCCATAATTCTAGCTCCCCCATAGCACATGCATATATTCTAAAAACAAACACGGAGCAACCAGAGTTTCACAAACGTGCATATATTGAGATTTTTTCATATTTCCAAAAACATAGTAACTGAAACATGCATATCATCCAGCATCCAGCAATCAAATATATTCTCCCCCATTGACATTATCAAAAACAATCAGAGAGACAACAGAAATAATGGATTCAACACAGTTCAGAAAAACATCAGAGTAATTGCATTAGAGAAGCAAGAAAGATGTATACATTAAATCAAGTCTTTTATTTAAAGAAAGCTACAAAATGTGTCCAAAAAGCTTGTCTAATCCAAGCGGGCACTTCACAGTTCGAATTGAGATAAGCATCGACAAGTGCTGGAAGTGTGTGAATACCAAGAGAAATGGGTGGTTGATAAGGCACAAGTGCCAAGCATGGAGGAGTCTCTGGCTGAGGAGCCGCAGAGGTAGAAGGACCGTGATACACCACCATGTCCATACATGGAGGAGTTTCGACAGAAGGAGCAGCAGTAGACGCATCAGGAGGAGAGAATGCAAATTCAGTCTCCTGAAGATCCAGCGACATGAAACGGACATCTTCATAAACTTCAGGCCGGGAAAATGGAAGAATGAGATCTTCATAGCAAGCCTCTGAGACATCGATTGAACAGGATGGATCAGGTTCGGGTGCAGGAGTCAGATTGTCAATAGACGATCCAAATGACTCAAGTTCCCTGACAACCATGCGCCTATCAGCATCTACCTTCTGAGACAGCAAACCAAGACTAGTATCTAAATCAGTGCGCATGACTTGGTGATTCTTGGCTAGCTTGGCATCAAGAGACTGATCAATCCTACTTTCAATGGAGCTAAGAGCAGTCTCAAGGCGGTCAATAGAGGCCTTCAGCTCATTAAACTGAGTCTCACTCATCGAAGATCTCCTCTGATAAGTTAGAGGAGTGGTAGGTGGTACTGAGGGAATGGGTGAGAATACTGGTACTTGAGGAGTGAGGGGAATATGTGGAAGGGCAGGTAGTGAAGGCATCAAGAGTGCAGGTGAAGGAGGTGAAGGAATTGGGACTTGAGAAGTAGTTGTACTTGGAGGAGGTAATTGGACTGAAGGAGGTGGTTGGACTGGGGATGGAGGAGCAATATCCTGTTGGACTAGAGATGGAGGAGCAGGAGGCAGAGCCGGTAATAGAAGGGCAGGTGGAGGAGATGGAGGATTCTCTAGAATGAGACGAGGCACAGATGAAGGAGTAGAAATTGCCTCTGAAACAGGTGCTCTTGAGATAGGGGCACGACGCCTTCGCACAAGAGGAGGAGGTTGGAAACTAGACGTCTGAGATTGAGAAGGGGAATTATTGAATGCAGGTATCTCAGATTCATCCCCACCCTCAGCAGTGGACTCCTCTGGCAGGATAAGTTTTCTCTTCTCTTTCTTGGCAGCTACAGCCTTAACAGTACCTTGCTTAGAAACATCCAGAACAAGATTCCCTGTTCTTGTTTTCTTGATTCCCATTTTCTTAAGAGTGGTTCGGGAATAATAACTTGAAGGTTGAAGACGGAAAGGGTCTTCATCCTCTGGAAAAGCAACCTCAAGCTGCATAAATATCTTCATGAGCAGCAGATTGTAGGGTAAAGAGGTAGCCCCGGATGACACTGCTTGAATCATCCTTCGAACAACAATAAAGCCAAGATTGAAGGGTGTCTTGAAGTAAATAGCAAACAGAATAAAAAACTCCATTGCACTGATTTCATCGTGATGACCACCCTTAGGGACAATATTGTACCCAATCATTTGATGAAATAACCTGGCCCTTACGGTCAGGTGTTTACCTTTAAGAGGATCAGGAGTGTGATTGGGGTCATTTACTATAAGCCGTAGAAAACTCTCACCATCAGATGTACCAAAGAAAGGAAGCTCAATGCCGGATACATACTTATAGGGGCAGCTATCCAAATGGGAGACCTCCAGAAGAGCATTAATGAATTGGGGAGTAATTTCTATGTGTTTGTTATACACATAGCTCTTAATAATGGAGAAATCAGAGGTGAAACTAAGATTGACATAGAACATTTTGATGGCTTCCGGGTAATAATAGGATTCTACATTAAACAGACCTAATAACCCGAGATCCTTCAAGGGTTCAATAATGTCCATCCAAGCTAAATCATCAAAGTCAATCCCACGACTGGGTATTAGAGATTTGAACTGATAATCTTCATGATACCTTAATTTCGCAGCTTTAGTGAGAAAGTAGAGAGAGGGCCACTTTTTTGCTCGGGGAATCACACGTGGAGGACGAGCAGAAACTTTGGCCTTCTTCTTGGCCGGTTCCTTAGCAGCGCGAGAAGATGAACCCTGAAACTCCATTGAAGGAATAGAACTTGCGAGAGAGAGAGAACTGGTAGGGTAGGGGTTTTTCAGAAAGAGCGCGAAATGTGAAGCGTCTTTGAGAAGAAACAGAGTTTAAAAGAGAATAGGGCATCGCCCGACGCGAGGGACACACACGTGTAAAAAATGATAAGCCTGATGAGTCACACGTGTCGGCAGATTAAAAATACATCTTCCGATGCATTCAGAAAATATGCATCTTCCAATGCCAATTGACAAAAACTGCATCATCCGATGCCTTCCGATAGACATGCATCTTCTGATGCCTATTGAAGACTCAGCATCTACCGATGCCATCACAGAAGGAAATGCTCTAGCACTCAGGAATTTCCAACAGAGGAATAAACTTAGTTTTTCTCAACCCGAATGAGGCCTAGTCTTATTCTAATATTATTGAATGTCTTTTCATCCAAAGGCTTGGTAAAGATGTCGGCTAGTTGATCTACAGAATTAACAAATTCTAAGGATATATCACCTCTCTGAACATGATCTCGAATGAAGTGATATCTAACATCTATATGCTTGGTTCTAGAATGCTGAATAGGATTTTTGGAAATATTGATAGCACTGGTGTTATCACACCGAATAAAAATCCTATCATAGAACAGATTATAGTCCTCAAGAGTTTGCTTCATCCAAAGCATTTGTGCACAGCAACTGCCTGCAGCAATATATTCACTCTCAGCAGTTGACAATGCAACAAAATTCTGTTTCTTAGAATACCAGGAAACTAAAGATTCACCAAGGAATTGACATGTTCCACTGGTGCTTTTCCTATCAGCTAAACTTTCTGCATAATCAGAATCCGAATATCCTATTAGATCATAGGAGGTGCCCTTCGGATACTATAATCCTAAGTCATGAGTCCCATTTAAATATTTGAAAATTCTTTTGACAGCCGATAAGTGAGATTCCTTAGGGGCAGCCTGGAATCTAGCACATAAGCACACACTAAAGAGTATATCTGGCCTACTTGCAGTCAGATATAGCAGTGAACCAATCATACCACGATATTTCTTGATATCCACACTTATACCATTTTCATCCTTGTCCAATTTAGTAGTGGTACTCATGGGAGTTCTAGATGATTTTACAGATTCTAAACCAAATTTCTTAAGGAGTTCCTTAATGTACTTTTCTTGACAGAAGAAAATTCCATCAGGAGATTGACTAATCTGGAATCCTAAGAAGAATTTTAACTCTCCCATCATACTCATCTCAAATTCACTTTATATGAGGGATGAAAATTCATTACACAAGTTGACATTAGTTGATCTAAAAATAATGTCATCAACATAAATTTGAACTAACAGAATGTCATCATCCTTTTGCTTGGTAAATAGAGTTGAATCTGTATTTCTCTTTTTGAAATTCATTTCGTCAAGGAAGTTCTTCAATCTATCATACCAAGCTCTAGGAGTCTGCTTAAGTCCATAAAGAGCCTTCTTAAGTCTATAAACATGATCAGGTTTCGCATAGTCTTCAAATCCTAGGGGCTGCTCTACATAAACTTCTTCCATGATATATCCAGTTAAAAAAGCACTCTTTATACCATTTGAAAGAGTGTGAAGTTTTTGTAGCAGGCAAAGACTAAGAGCATTCTAATGGATTCTAGCCTAGCTACAGGTGCAAAGGTTTCCTCAAAATCAATTCCTTCTTCTTGATTATAACCTTTGGCAACTAGCCTAGCTTTGTTTCTTACTACAATCCCATTTTCATCCATTTTATTCGTATAAACCCACTTAGTTCCAATAATAAAATGATCAACAGGTTTTGGAACAAGTTCCCAAACATTGTTCCTTTCGAATTGGTTTAGTTCATCTTGCATAGCAACAATCCAATTTTCATCCAATTCGGCTTCCTCAAACTTCTTAGGCTGTATCTGAGAAATAAATGCCACATTGGCACAGAGATTCCTAAGGGAGGATCTAGTCTTGACTCCTAAAGAAGGATCACCTAAAATTTCATCTATTGGATGGTCTTTGACATACTTCCAATTTCTAGGAAGAGCAGGATTTTCATCCTTGACATGAACAATATCTAGAGAAGTAGAGGAAGGTTCTAGAGATTTTTCTACTTGGGGAGGATCACTAGGCTTTTCTAAGGAAAAAGAATCCAGTTGTTTATCCAAAATATCATCCTCATCCACATTGATTGTGGGTTGAGGGGACTCATCAAAGTTAACATGAACTGACTCATCTACAACTAGAGTTCTCCTATTGAATACTCTATAAGCTTTGCTGGAAAGGGAATAACCCAGAAAAATTCCAAGATCAGATTTGGAATCGAATTTTCCTAAGTTATCCTTAGTGTTTAGAATGAAGCATTTGCTTCCAAAAGCTCTAAAATACTTAACAGATGGTGTTTTACCATTCCAAAGCTCGTAGGGGGTTTTCTCAAGAATAGGTCTTATGGAGACCCGGTTAAGCACATAACAAGCTGTTGACACAGCTTCTGCCCAGAAATATTTTGGAAGGGAATTCTCATTAAGCATAGTCCGAGCTAGCTCTTAGAGAGACCTATTTTTCCTCTCAACAACACCATTTTACTGAGGGGTTCTAGGGGAAGAGAAATTGTGCTCAATTTCATACTTGAGACACAAGAATTCAAATTTCTCATTTTCAAATTCTCCACCATGATCACTACGAATAGCAACTATGGTGAGCTCCTTTTCATTTTGAACTATTTTCCTAAAACTAGAAAAGGTGTCAAAAGTCTCATCCTTAGACTTCAGAAAGTGAAACCAAGTAAATCTAGAAAAATCATCAACAATGACAAAAGCATAGAATTTTCCTCCTAAGCTGACTATATTCGAAGAACCGAAGAGGTCCATGTGAAGGAGTTGGAGAGGCTTAGAAGTAGAAATTGCATTCTTCGATGCAAAGGAGCTTTTGATCTGCTTGCCCATTTGGCAGGCTTCACAGACCTTATCCTTTTCAAAGGATATCTTAGGGATTCCTCTAACTAAATTCTCCTTAGTAATCTTAGCTAAGGTATCCATCCCTACGTGTCCTAATCTCCTATGCCAAGTCCAGCAGTCATTTAGTAAATTAACAACAAAACATTTTTCATCAACATGCTCAAAATCATTCAGATCAACAATATAGACATTTTTTTTTCTAAATCCTTTAAACAAAACATTGTTAGTTGAAATGTCTTTGATCACACAAGCATTTGATTTGAATGTTACTTTATAGCCCTTGTCACACAACTGACTTATGCTTAGCAGATTATGTTTTAATCCTTCTACTGATAATACATTTTCAATGATTGATTTAGAAGGATTACCTATATTGCCGATGCCAACAATTCTGCCCTTTTGATTTCCACCAAAAGTAACACTGCCATTTTTCTTGTTGACAACAACAAACTTGGTTGAGTCTCCCGTCATATGCCTTGAACAACCACTGTCAAGGTACCACTGATTCTTCCCGGGAGAGCTGTCAACCTGCAAAACAGTGATCAAGTAGTCTTCTTAGGTACCCAAATCTTTTGGGTCCTAGTGTTAGTCTTGGTTCCTTTAGGAACCCACTGTAATTTTCTACCTGGTTTCATACTGTTTGTTTTTAAAGGACATACAAAAGACTTATGTCCTACTTCATTACACATATGGCAAACAGTAGATTTAACAAAGTAATTCTTGTAAGATTTCTTTTTGCTCAACCTGTCATACCCTAATCCAGCTTTATCTAATTGCATTCTCTGGTCACTTAACAGCATGCTCAGTTGATTACTACTATAAGTGTATTTCTGAACAAAACTATTTAAAGTTTCATTTTTCTTTTTCAGTTCAGAAACTTCTTTTTCATGCTGATTGTGTTCATTTTCATGCTTCTCAATTAAGCTTGCATTTTCCTTTTTCAGCAAATTATATTTGACCTTTAGCATGCTAAATTGTTTTACCAGATCATTGAATGCATCAATCATATCACCATCTTCATCAGATTCACTATCACTTAAGGAAATGCTAACCTCATTCTCGTGTGCCATAAAGCAGAGGTTGGCAACTTCCTCATCTTCTGAGGAAGAGGTGTCACCTTCACTTTCATCCCAAGTAGCCTTCATGGCCTTCTTCTTGAATTTCTTGGGATACTTCTTTGCTTGTGGACAGTCTGCCTTCATATGACCAGGCTTTCCACACCCAAAGCATGTGATCTCCTTGTCTTTTTGGAACTTCTCACCCTTTGTAAATCTTTTTCCCTGCATCCTCTTCCGTTGTAGGAATTTACTGAATCTCCTAGTGATGAGAGCTATATCCTCATCATCTTCCTCTTCTTCATCCTCAGATACTTCATTTTTGCTAGAGGAGGCTTTCAGAGCAATGTCCTTTCTCTTTGTGACCTCTTTTTCTTTGAGGTCCTCCTTTTCGTTTGCCCTCATTGTGATCTCATGTGTCATGAGAGATCCAATGAGCTCCTCAAGCTTTAGAGCTTTGAGATCCTTTGCTTCCTGTATGGCAGTCACTTTTGGCTGCCAACTTCTTGGAAGACATCTGAGGATCTTCCTGACCTGTTCTTCACTAGAGTAAGATTTACCAAGAGCTTTCAAACCATTAGTTATGTTAGTAAATCTAGTAAACATTGAAGAGACAGACTCATCCTTAGGCATAGAAAATAGTTCATACTCGTGTATGAGCATATTCAGTTTGCTCTCTTTCACCTGATTCGTGCCCTTATGTGTGATCTCTAATAAGTGTCAAATTTCTTGAGCATTCTCACACCCTTGTACTCTATTAAATTTGTCTCTATTTAGAGCACAGTACAAGGTGTTTATTGCCTTCGCATTTAGGCTCAGGTTCTTTTTGTCAGTATCATTTAGTTCGTGTGAAGCTTTGGGGATCCTAACACCATTCTCTGTTTTAGTAGCAATGTATGGACCATTTTCTATGTTATTCCATATGTCATAATCCATAGCCTGAACATAGATTCTCATCCTAGATTTCCAGTAAACATAATCATTACCATCGAAGAATGGAGGTCTAGTAGTAGATTGACCTTCCATTTGTGTAGAGTGTGTGTTGAATGCCATTTCAAATATCACAATACTTTCTAGATAAACAACTTAGACAATATTCAACCTTGCTCTGATACCAATTGTAGGATCGAGTTTGTCTAAGAGGGGGGTGAATTAGACCTTTTTAAAATTTTCTTAATTAGTAAACACAAGCAATCAATCAGTAACAGTAAGAGAGAGAGAGAGAGAAGAAAAATCAACACCAGATTTTTACGTGGTTCGGCCAAACCTTACCTACATCCACGCTTCAAGGTTCACCCCTTGAAGATACTTAACCTTCTCCTCAGTGAGAAAAACAAATCAGAATTCCGGACTTCGATCAACTGCCTTTACAATTCAGGATTGAACTTCACGGGCGTCAATCCACTGCCTTATACACAATGTTGAGTTCGTAAATGGTAAGCTCAGACTACACTCTCACTAGAATTGAATCTCAAGTTAGAATCGAGAGGTGTAGAAAAATAATACAGAGTATGATAAAATTTTGCAGGTTAGGGCTCAAGAATTCAAATCACAAAAGTTGTATCTTCGTGCTCTAACCTCGGCTTAAATACTCTGTTTTCTTTTTCAGCTCTGAATTGAATGCTTCTTTCTTCAAATAGAAAATGTTACCGTTGGGAAGCATCCGTACTAGATCAGGTAGCCGTTGCCGTCTGTAATTGCAAGTCGTCGTTGCCATTAAAGTTCTGGAGTTAATGCTGAAAACGACGTCACTGTAGCTTCGCGGCTATTTTGAATTCTGGCGGAAGATCATCGGTGGAAGCAGCTTTAATTCAATCGCCATGTCATCGGTATGAGTTGCTCTAAGAGTCCATCGGTATATGCAACTTAAAAGTTATCGGCAGATGTATCTTCAACGCCATCAGCATGTGAAGCTTGAAAAACCATCGGCAGGTATATCTTGAACTTCATCGACAGGTGCACGCTTTGAAGTCCATCGGCAGGTGCATCTTGAAACGCCATCGGCAGATGCAGCTTGAAAGGCCATCAGCAGATGCAGCTTGAAAGCCATCGGCAGATGCAGCTTGAAAGCCATCGGCAGATGCAGCTTGAAAGCCATTGGCAGATGCAGCGTGAAAGTCATCGGCAGATGCATCTTCAAACGCCATCGGCAGAAGCAGGCCTTAAAAGCCATCGGCAGATGCAGCTTGAAAGCCATCGGCAGATGCAGCTTGAAAGCCATCGTACACTTAACCAATATTATTAGAACACTAAAATACCCTTTTCAAGGGTATTTCCAAAGGATTAAAATCAAATGCATAATTCAATATTCTCATTTTTTTAAACATAATCAACATAATCAAATTACTTACTTATCATTCAAAAACATCATCAAAAATACATTTAGACTTAAATCCTATTTAAGTCAACACAGATTCCAACTGTCCAAGCAGATAATTAAGATTTGCAGGAAATTAAACAAGCCAGTAATTGTTGCTTCCCAACTTCTCGAGTCGATGGTTCAATATCCAATTCCCACACATGCCGAGGTTTTATGTTAGGAATATTTTAAAGATGGGTAATATTTTAATTATCTAAGGGTATTTAGGACATTTGGCTTGATAATTAGGTTAGGATTTTATTAGTATTTTGGGGGTTATATATGTGGGGAGAAGGGAGTGATACGGGGGAGGAAAAACTAGGGAAAAATTGGGAGAGGGGCAGAGGCTCTCGAAGTCCTCTGCAATTTGGGAGAGAGTGGAGGCTCTGGAATTTCTCTATATTTGTGGATGTGTGGTACGATTGGAGAGTATTTGTTGTGTGTGTTGTTCTGGAATTGGAAAATATTATAGGGTACGTATCAATGGTATCAGAGCAATCTTACCTGGGGATGGCTCAAGGTGAACGGCGGCAGATGATAGATTCCATTAAAGCGAATATCGCTCGGCTGCCAGAGATGAAGCGAATGATGGCGATGATTATGGTAAAGCTAGACTTACTAGCAGAAGCCTAGAATGAAGCACATCCGAAGCAGAGGGATATTGGAACACTGAAGCTCGGCGACAAACAGGAAGAAATTGTTCGGAGCAACAAAGACAAGTTCCCGTTACTTCTGTAAGCTGGGCGAGGAACGGGAGTGAGAGGTATCGGGTCAACCCGACTTGGCCCACCAGCCCCAGCAATCACGCTGTCAGCCCTGGGCCGCAGCCTTCCTGCGATCCCAGCGTGGTCAGCGTCGTCGTCTTCAGCTGCGTACACGGCAATACCTTCGCTGAAACCCACCTTCGTTAGCCCACTATTCCGCTCGGTGTCGGCGTTTCGCTGGTTACCAGATGCAGCGTTTCTGTTGAAGGAACAAAAAGCAAGGCGCAGAGGAGAGCAAAGAAGAGTCGGCCGACGAAGCTGGCGAGGAGGAAGAAGCTCTGCAGAGGGATGAAATGAAATTATGGATTTTTCCCCATTGTTGGTGGTGGTAGTGAAGGGATTGGACAGTAAGCCAAAGAAAGCAGTATAAGCCTTATTTATTTCATACTTGTGAATATCTCCACTCCATTAGAATTTTTCACTTAAAAAATTTTGATATTTGTTCTTCGTTTTTTCTTTCATGCTGATTTTCGTATGGAGTTGTGCTTCCTTGAAATTTCCGTTGTGGGACGAAGCTACTCTCGCATCTGTCAACTTGATTAAGATATGCTAGTTTCATCTTATGTCATGTGATTGTTCAAAAAATGAAAGTTTTGGTAGTGAAATTAGATTTGAACCGGCAATGCAGTTGGTAGCATAATCTTTTTTTGATGCATACAAGGTTGCAGATGTTTCTGAAGCCGTCCAACAGTATGCCGATGCCTTGATGTTGTCTGGCGAGTCAGCAATCGGATCTTACGGAGAAAAGGCTCTCTCTGTTCTGTGTATGGCAAGCAACAGAATAGAAATGTGGAGCCGTGTCGAAAACAGGCAGAACGCCCTCGATCAACACCAAATCGGTGTGTCACTACTTGATCGTATTTCCTAGCAGATATGCAGCTGTGCAACTACAATGGGTAAATTTCGGTTATCATAATTTCTCTGTATAGAACTAAAGAAATGCGATAAATGATTAAATTAACGATGATTCTATTATTGCAGCTAACAACCTAGCCGTGAATGTGATATTTGTGTACACGAAACACGGTCGAATGGCATCGCTATTGTCGCTTAACCGTCCGAACCCTCCAATATTTGCATTCACAGACAACGAAAGCACAAAGATGGCTCTGAATTTGTTCTGGGGTGTCACACCTATTTAGGTCGATGTGTTTGATGATTATTTGGAAGCTAACGTCTCGAAGGACATCGACATTGTTAAATCGAAAGGATTGATTAAGCCGGAAGACTACGTTTTGGCAGTGCTTTATGTTGGCCCAAATGGCCTTCCAGTCGATCCAGGTGAAGACAGTCGATTAAGGGAGGTAGGAAGGCTTATGTTTAATAATGGCATGTGTACATTTTACTATCGGAAAAACTTGAAGAAGAGTTAACCGACCGACTAAAAATATCGATGACTCGACTCCAAACAGTTTTTATTATTAAATTAACAAGGGTATGATAATGTCTTTTACTGACTAATGTAGAAGACACGAAGAGACTGTTAAAAAATTAATTATATAATAAAATTCATAATTAGTGTCATCACCCACAATAAAATGAGTTTATATTAGAAAACAGTCTAATATTTCATGGATTATGAGAAAATAGCTCTAAAGAAGATTTGTACGAGTTTAAATAGTCGAAAAGTTAATTAATTTGTATAATAATTAAAAAAATTACAAATAATAAATTTAACTCAGAGAAATCCAAAATACAATTTTGATAACAAAGAGGACACTCATGTCATTTTCTAGATATGACAAACAAGTTGGTCGAGTTGAGCTGAGCTTGAAAAAATCTGGTTCACCAAACCTAGTAAGTCTAACGAACCGAGTCTAATGAGCTCGGCTAAAAAAAATTTTTAACTCAAACTTTTTCGCGAGCCAATATTAAACAAATCGAGCATAATGAACCAAACATACATAAATATTTTCAATTTATATACATATATTTTTTTTAAAAAATTAATTATTAAAATTATAATAATTATTTATTATTATTGTATAATAATTAGTCGTTTAGCTAACAAAATTATTTTATTCATGTATAAAAATAACATGTATTTAGTAAAAACTAAATTATCAATCATTTGTAATTAGAGTGACAAACTGATCAAGTCGAGCTAACCCTAAAAAAATTCCACTCACCAAGCCTAACTATTTCAAAGAACTAAGCCTAACGACTCTTGACTGCGTTAAAAAAAAATTTCAACCGAAATCGACTCTCAAATCAAAGTTAAATAAACCGAGTCGAACCGTTATATTGTTAGCTCATTTGTCTTTTTCATCATTTTTTATGCATTTTGATTGGGCAGCGGGCAAATATAACCCAAACTAGTATCGCGCACTTTAGCTACTCACCCTAATAAATACTATAATGGACCAACTTCTTCTTATTCTCCACCAGTTCTCTGCCGCGTCTCTCCCTCTGTCTCTGTCTAGACTGCAGCAACATTATGGAGTTTGGATTTTTGTTCCGGAATGAAGTTGGAATCTCATAAATATATTACGAAGTAGAAACTCTAACAAATGGCTGCCTTTCAGGTTCTTAAACTGCCGATTTCTCCGATATCGGTTTCGCACCCGAAGCTTCCCGGTAAACTGAGCTGGGTCTACTCGGAATCTAATTCCAGGGGCAAAATCAAGACTATACAGGGTGTTTTTCAGAGCTCGAGGTTGGGGCGTTCCTACTTTTTCAATCGGTTTAGTGTTAGCTGCGCTGCTCAAGAAAGTGATAGCCAAGCTAATGGTAAACCTTTGGAGCTCTTCTTTTATTTGAAAATTTATCTGATATGTTCTTTCTACGTTCACTTTAGTCTGAATATCACTCGAATTCATAATGGTGTTAGCGTTCTTGTTTCTTTGCGGGTTTGTATATTAGCTTTTTCAGAACAAAGATGATTTTCAGTTTGCAGTTTCTTTTCTATCAAATTGACTCGAAACATTTAACTCATAATATTCCAACTTTCTATGGCCGGAATATGCTGATTTGATGTGGCCATTGTTTTCAGTACAGTTTCTTAGCTTCTTTTAGTTTGTTCCAATCTCGAAACGTTCATACTAGTGTTTATTTCATTTCTAGAAGCCATATGCTCGGCCATCCGTTCATATAGCAATAATATTTGTGGTTTTCTTTTTCGTTTTGTCACTTAATTAAGATTTCCTTTTGGGAATTTAATTTGCCTTGTGTGACAAATTTTTTCAGGCGAAGAAACTCCCGAGTCGTTATTCATGAAGGAACTGAAGAGAAGAGGAATGACTCCCACTTCATTGCTTGAGGATACCAACTGGAGTGAAGTTGGACTTGGCAGTGAAACGGCTGATAAGGGCAGAGGTTTCTCTAAAAGAAATTCCGTCTCGACCAAAGTCGACAAAAGCCTATCAAATCAAAGAGAGCGCTCCATGTTACTGAACAGCGAAGGCCTCGAGGTTTAGTTTCTTTGTTCAGTTTGGATTCTTTGTTTGATGCATGAACTTGAAGCCTTTATGCATGGTTTGTGATAAAAGTAAGCGAGTAAATTAATTCTCCAACTTATCATCAAGTTTGAGCCCACTCGGACAAAACACGATGAAGCGTAATCTAATATTCTACTCAGTACTGTCCTAGATTTCGACCGTTTATCATACAATCATGTAAATGGCTTCTTGTCAGCAATTAGAACTTCAGGTGAAAAAACATATGAATTTTCACGGATTGTATCCAGACATTCATACTACTTGTTGGTTGGTTGGTTGGATGCAGTTTATATCAATCATATCAATGAAATGAAACGCGTAAGCGTCTTGTCAGCTTGAAATTACGGGCAATATCTAGAAGTTTTACCAAATATTTCCTTTATAGCGATGATCATTAGCGTGAAGGCACATTGTTGATGAATGAATTGTTATGGCTAGCTTTACTCGGGTTTTTCGGTTTCTATTATCGTTTTTATCTTCTGTAATGGGTTCATTCGATCATCAGAAATGACCTTCAAATTGAAATGCGTGGTCGAATTGCTTATAGCTACCGACATTAAATTGCATTGCATAAGTGAGTGGTTTGGTTTAATGTGTCTGAGGAAATGGAGTGGTTATTTTGATTTGCATCAGGGGTTAATCCCTCGAGCTAAACTTTTGCTAACTATTGGAGGAACATTTTTCTTGGGATTTTGGCCGCTGATCCTCGTTACTGTTGGAGTCTTCTCTGTGCTCTACTTTGTAAGTTCCTTTCTGTAATGTTTCCATCAAACGTTTCATTAGTTCTATTCTGATTATTTGGATTACATGAACTATAACCGAGTAGCTAAACTTACAGTCATTAGCCAACTGTTTATCAATCTATTTTGCAGTATTTTGGTGCAACATTCATTCACGATGCGAGTAGAGTGCCGGTAGCTCCTCCCCAATACGTTGATCCCTACGTCCTTCTCGAGGACGAGAGAATTTCTCAAATAGCGGCCCCTCATACTAATTGAAGTATTACATGCATCAAAGATGTTACAATATTGGGTAACAACGATTGTTCCAATATCGGATAACTCTGCCATATATATTTGAACCTGGCCAGATGTATTTGTAAACTTTTTTTTTTTTTTTTTTTTCCATTTAGTCATTTAATGAAAGTACGTACACTCTCTGTATAACTTTGGACCTTGACAATTGACATTAGGCACTTATAGGCACTCTCTGTATTAAGCAGGATTGCTTCTTTTAGAAGTAACGTGGCTGCACCTTGATTGCAGATCATGAGTCCGTTCTTCATTAAATTAAAGGATGGTAAGAAATGATAATTAGGGCAATTGCCGAGAAGTTTAGAGCATAAAAAATATAAAGAGCATCACAAACACAACCGTTACGTTGCAACATAACATGAGAGAGTTTTTAGAAACTTCAAACCGGGCATGACAGAAACAGCACGAGAATTAAAATAAGAACATATCATCATCCATTCACCAATCAATATTCCTCAGTATCGTCCTCATCACCTTCACCAGTCTCCAGACCAACCTCCTCATAATCCTTCTCCAGAGCAGCAAGATCCTCACGGGCTTCGGAGAACTCTCCTTCCTCCATTCCCTCGCCAACATACCAGTGCACGAAGGCTCTCTTCGCATACATGAGGTCAAATTTGTGATCGATACGAGAGAACACCTCTGCAACGCTAGTGGAGTTGGAAATCATACAAACAGCCCTCTGAACCTTGGCAAGATCGCCTCCAGGGACAACAGTTGGTGGCTGGTAGTTTATGCCACACTTGAATCCAGTGGGGCACCAGTCAACAAACTGTATAGTACGCTTGGTTTTGATGGTGGCTACTGCAGCATTGACGTCTTTGGGTACAACATCTCCACGGTACATAAGACAGCAGGCCATGTACTTACCATGGCGGGGATCACACTTAGCCATCATGGATGAGGGTTCAAAGGCACTGTTTGTGATTTCGGCCACCGAAAGTTGTTCATGGTAGGCCTTCTCAGCAGAAATGACAGGTGCATATGAAGAAAGCATGAAGTGGATTCTTGGGTAGGGGACCAGATTGGTCTGGAATTCAGTAACATCCACATTCAAGGCGCCATCAAACCTTAGAGAAGCAGTCAATGAAGAAATCACCTGCATTGATTACATGATTATCAGAAGAGTCACATTACTGGACAAGGAACAAACAATAAATAAATAAATACCTGAGAGACTAGACGATTGAGGTTAGTGTAGGTGGGTCTCTCAATGTCCAGGGAGCGCCTGCATATGTCGTAAATGGCCTCATTGTCAAGGAGGACAGAAACATCAGTATGCTCGAGGAGGGAGTGAGTTGACAGAACGCTGTTGTAGGGTTCAACAACAGAAGTTGAAACCTGTGGGGATGGGTAAACAGTGAAACCCAACTTGGATTTCTTTCCATAGTCAACAGATAAACGTTCTAAAAGGAGTGAGCCAAGCCCAGAACCAGTGCCACCACCAACAGCATTGAAAACAAGGAACCCTTGAAGACCAGTGCAGTTATCAGCAAGCTTTCTGATTCGGTCCAAGCAGAGGTCAACAATCTCCTTCCCAACTGATACACGCATCATAAGTTACTACAGTGAAGTTTCATGGTATAAGGCAAAGCTTTAAGTTCAAGTACTTACTGGTATAATGACCACGGGCAAAATTGTTGGCAGCATCTTCCTTGCCACTGATAAGCTGCTCTGGGTGGAAGAGCTGGCGGTAAGCTCCAGTCCTGACCTCATCAATGACTGTGGGCTCAAGATCAACAAATACAGCTCGAGGAACATGTTTACCAGCGCCAGTTTCGCTGAAGAAAGTGTTAAAGGCATCATCACCTCCACCAACAGTCTTGTCACTCGGCATTTTGCCATCAGGCTGCACAATCAATTTAAAAATTCTTAGGCCGAAATCCTTGTATACGCTGTAACTGAAATGCGATTTAAAATCATATCAAATAGTAGAGAAAATATGAACCGATATGAGTGTAGGATAAAATTCAGGTACCCCACTTTCCTTGGTAGTGTTAAAAACATACACATACTATCTTCGCAAAAACAGAGACAGTGGCTAGTTTGGGAAAACGTTCAGATATGGCACGATGATTTAGTTTAGGATCTGATTGAAAAGAAACATCTGGATAGAGATCTGACGTATCTCGTACAAAATGATTGTAATTATATCTTATTTGAAACATTCATTGAAAATGATAAATTAATTAATTCAAGACACGCGATTTCTAGATACGTGAATGACACTAGACAGAAAAAAAAAAAATCAATGCATTAGGTAAAAGAAGTTTTTTTTTTTTTTTTAAATAAAATACATCCGGATCTGATTAACAAAAACATGCGATAGATCTGTAGATTGGATCTAAGAGAAGAAGACCTAATAGAACAGAACAAAGATGTGATTAAGGAATATATAAATCAAGAGAAAAGAGATCGATAATATAAAATGAAAACAACAAACCTCAAGATCCAAAACAACAAAAGAATGATAAGATCGACTATAAAACGCATTACAAAATATTTGATTGACGCCGCATTTACACGAATGAAAACGAAGCCAAATGCAGCAGAGATCGGAGATGAAGGTACCTGGATACCGTGCTCGAGACAGTAAAGTTCCCAGCATGCATTTCCGACCTGAATACCGGCCTGGCCGATGTGGATCGAGATGCACTCTCTCATTTTCAGCTGCTAAAGAAGATGATAAACAAGATACGAAGAAAGGGAAAGGAAGATGAAAAAGATGGAGAAGAAGGCGTTTATGAAGACGCTCCTCTTCTAGTAGAAACCCTGATCTGAAGGTGGATTGGGAAGGGAGATGAACAACGAGTATATATAGGAAGAGGAATATGAGAGAGCTGGTGTTGGGTTAGATGTAACCGTTGGAGTTGGTTTAGATCATGGGTCGGACGGCAAAGACTGATGAGTTGGCTTTCTTTTATTGGTCATTGTTTTAACCATGGTTACCCAATTGCTTAATTTAAAATTTTGCTTTTCGAGGCCGGTTTTGTTGTAACTGTCGTAAAAATTTTGAATTTTGAAAATTGGAAATCATCTCAACCGTTCATTATTTTTCCTTTTTACTAAATCGATTTTTTACCAATTATGAAAAAATAATGAATATGTATTATATTTTGTTCACTTTATCATCGTAATATAATCTGAAAATATTTGTGATTTTATAATACTTGTGCGATATATTGTAATTTTAGTTAATTATTTTATAAAATAATTAAAATAAATTATACAAGTGTTATAAAATCACAAATAATTTCATATTATCTTTCCATGATCTTGTGAAGATGTGATAAAATTTTTAAATAAATTGAATATCGTTTGGTATTTTTTAAAATTATTTTATAAAATGAAGAAGATATCCACGTATTTTAGAACAGTGGTCCCTCGTTCTATGTGTAAAATACAGAACATGAGATATCGGTCGACCGTCAGAAGTTTTTTTGTTAAGTTTTTTATAGTTTAAAGTTTGTTTTGTTAGGGTTAATACTTTGAGAATTTTTAATAAAAAATCCTACTTTAAAGGTGAAAATTGATTTAACCGTTTTTCCTTTTTATTAAATCCATTTTTTTTACCAATTATGAAAAAATAATGAACATATATATTACATTTATTCTCTTATTTTGTTATTTAAACTTCATTGTCGACATGTCAAATAATGATATGTCTAAATTAGGTACAAGTAATGTAAGAAATTAACTATTTATAATTTATTACGTGGCACGTTAACAATTATGTTTAGAGAGTGCATTATTATGTAAAAATAGATCTTTTCATAATATTTTATTTATTTATATTTTATGACAAAATAGGATTTTGTACTATATAATTTTATTTTATTTTATTTTGAAATTATCGTTTGGTAAATTATTGTCTATAAATACAACAAAAAATCATATTTAGTTCTTTAAACAAAGAATAAAAATCCACGATCGGATCGAGCAGTGGACAACATATTTAGATTAGATTGAAAGTTTCTATCGACGTTAACATATCAACACGAGTAAAAATAAAGTAGCGTGATATCAATATAAAAATGGATTATTGTCATAAGTGGATGAGATGTCAATATAAAAATGAAAGCAAAACCACAACGAATCTAATGAAAAAACTAGAATGATGAGAAATTACTAAAAATATATGAACTTAATATAAATCTTATAGTAAAGTGCAATTTGACCCCTACAACTAGGTGAAATGGGCAATTTACATCGTAAACTTAGATAATGGGCAATTTAGCCCCTACTAGTAGGATAAAGTGCAATTTGGCTCCTACCGTCATATTTTCCGTCAAAAAGTAACGTTTTTTTGCTTGTTTATTTTTTTTCCCGAAATGCCCCTCACTGGACCGAACCGGACAGGATCGGTTCGGCTAATTCTACTCTGGTTTTTTTTTACTTCTATTATTCTGTTTTCCTTTTTTCGAGAATTTAAAAAAAAAAAAACAGAGTGGAATTAGCCGAACTGGTCCTGTCCGGTTCGGTCCAGTGAGGGGCATTTCGGGAAAAAAAAATAAACAAGCCAAAAAACGTTACTTTTTGACGGAAAATATGACGGTAGAGGCCAAATTGCACTTTATCCTAGTAGTAGGGGCCAAATTGCCCATTATCCAAGTTTACGGTGTAAATTGCCCATTTCACCTAGTTGTAGGGGCCAAATTGTACTTTACCCTAAATCTTAATACAATAAGGAAGAAGGTGAGAATCAGCAACAAATCAACAAATATTTATTTTGCTCAGAACATGAATTCACAATTTGTATCTATAAATGGGCCTGGCTCGTAAAGGCCCAACCCATTTACTCCTGCAAGAGAACAGTTTTTACCACATTGCTCTTTACAAAAACATTAGAAGTCTTTATATTAACAAGCGCTGCGAGGTCTGTTCGTCCTTCGGGACATCCGATAAAATTGGAACGATACAGAGAAGATTAGCATGGCCCCTGCGCAAGGATGACACGCACAAATCGAGAAATGGTCCAAATTTTTTTCTCTACTTTGCCCTCGGCTTCTTCGCTTTGTTCTCCGTTTGCGCTTACGCGTATCTTTTGTCCGGCAAACTCCGTTGTTACTTCCATTTTTGTAGTTTCAAGAAATGCCTACTTACCGAAACGGAATCCACCTTCTTCTTCTCATCAAAACACTTTCCTCTCTCTATAACTTTGTGCGGCGATCTTAGATTCCATAGCTTCTCTCTGGCTATTTTCGAGGAACTTGGAGGCTCTCGTCTAGGAGAATCTGGTGATCGTGATTTTGGAGAAATCAATGTCCATCAGGAGAGGAGAAGGAAGTATATATGTCCAAAATAAATTAATCTCTAGACTCTAATGTCGAATTTTTTGGATTTGAAGGTGAAATCTCCAAGTGTAATGGTAATTGAACACCTTGATTCATCTTATAATTGCTTGTTAAGCTCTTAAGCAAGTCACACTAGTTGGTTCATAAAATATCTTAAGGTGCAAATTTTCATTGTTTGCTGGATTTTTGCTGTATTGTTGCATCTGTTTTTCGTATCTATCCTTGAAAAGGTTTAAACTCAATTCTTCCCATCTTGTATTAGTTTTTGCAATGCACATTATCAGAAACCTGATGTTGACATTATCTCTGAGGGTTATCATTATATCTCTTTTATACTGAAGCCATGATATCAAACCTTATCAGATACATCTCATGTGTCGTGGGCTGTCCAGTAGAAAACGATAAACGCTTTTTACTATGATTTAATTATTACTAAAAAGAAGGAAGAAATTGTTGTGAGTAGACCGATTTGGAAATAGCATTCTGGATGGTAGAGTTGGAAATATTTTCTCATTTCTCAAAATGATGCTCGACTCAACAGATTGTATATGATTTTCTTATTTATCATATGACATAATAAAGAATGGTTCTTTTATTTTGACAGATGATAATGAGACTGTGGATTCTTCAGTCTCTAGTCTTCGAGGTCGTTTACATGCTACATAGAATTGGAGTAATGTAGATCTTGGAAAGCTTCGATCGGCCGGAGATATCATCTGCAATCATTAGGGCGTCCATCTCGTTCGAAAACCGCAATGGCCTTGACTAAAGCCACAGCTCATGCCTCCAAGCTATGAGGTACAATCATCAAAGAAACTCCATTTTTTATTTCACAGTAGATGGTAGCTGTGCTTCTGAATTTTAATGGTCATGATGATTTCACTTACCTCTTGCAGTGCCAATCTATAATCTTCATCAGTCCTGCTCACTCGAACTTAAATAGTTTTTTTGCGCATGTGATTGAAATACATTATCCTATGAAAGTAAATGTTACACTTAGCAAGAGTTTATCCTTCATAAAACAAAAAGGGGATCATACTTGATAGACACTGAAACTGTGTGAAACATATACAATAGCCATCACACGCGTAGGGGTGGGCGAAACCGGATCGGAACTGTCACCCATTGCTCCATGGTTCGAAACCGGAACTAAGGGATTTTGGAACCGGAATTGGAACCGACCATGTTTCACGGTTTGGTTCCAAACAAAAAAATTAAAAAAATTATTTACATCTTTTATTATTTTTGGGTTGAGTTTGCGAAGTTTGGGTCCAGTTACAGGTTAAATTTTTGACATGGTTCGGTTTTCATGGTTTTTGAATTCCGAAACCGTTGACCAAAACCGTGACTGAAACCATGGTTCCGGTTAAGACTGCGGTTCTTGTCCCTAGCAAGTATTGGGATTTTACCCTTATTTTGATGATATTTGGAGTTATAGAAAGCTATAAGATATTTCAGTTATCCACTTAGATTTGTAATAAGCCAAAGAAAAACATTGTTAAAAAATTTAGGAGCCTCTGGGTACACTTTTGACATGGTGCTGGTACGTTGTTCAAAGATTTCTTACTGGTATTGATCCAAATTTGAGATCCATTTACAAGAAGACAGGAGATAAGGTACCAGATAAATCTAGATTGCTGTCTTTTTTTTTTTTTTTAACTCTTGTATCGAACTTTTATCCTGAAATTCCTCAATAAATAAGTATGAAAGTTATAATTATAAATCAAAATTAAATCTATAGAAGCATTGACCAACCCATAATGAAAGTAAATATGTTAGTAACAAAACCTTCTTCAAAAAATCCCGAGGTCCCATGGAATAAGACTACGTAAGCAATATATTGATTTTTTTTCGCCAACAGCAGACTAGATGTAATAACATTGTCCTTTGTAGACTCGTAAATCCATGAACCCATTATCTAGGGGTGGGCACAGTCCGGTCCGGTCCCGATTCCCGCTTGAAATCGGACCAGACCGGCATAGTCGGGATTTTAAATTTCAGAATCGGAACCGGTTCCTCCCATCGAGAATAGTTAAAGGAGTTTCAGAAGATTCCATACATTTCCCCGTACGAAGATTTCTCGCTGGATCAGAGCGACGAATCGGAGAAGCCAGTAGTCGGAATACTCCATGAGTTGCTTAATCTATTGTTGATCATTCTGCAGAGAGGAAGAAGCTTCTCTGCTTGAAAAAGTACATGGCTCTGCCACAGAAAGTTCACAAGGCATTCGAAAGACATCCCCATATCTTCTACATGTCGCTGATGAACAAAACCTGCACAGCTATTTTGAAAGAAGCATACTGTGAGAAATTTGCAATTGAGAAGCATCCCCTTTCGAAAGTGAGAAAGAAGTACATCAAATTTATGAAAAATTCCGAGGGCGATATTGAAGTAGAGGAGGTTGAATAATCAGCCTGATTACCAACAAAGTATGGGTTTAGATCTTTATTTGGATTGAAACTCAAGACATTTTCCAACTTCAGATTTACATTTTACTGATTTAGGGCATCCGACCCATGGGTCGTCGGGTCAGATAATCATTTTCCAGACTGACCTATGGGTCGATACTCCCACGGTCTGGGCTGGTTCCAGGACCTAGGAACCGTGTACTAGACCGCCGGTTCCAGTTCCAAGAGTTTTGGAACCGGAACCGATTCTCACCCCTCTTGGAACCGCCCATGAATTGGCTCAGAACTGCCGTCCGGTCTGGTCTGCCGGTTCTGCTCATCCCTACCATTATCTACTCATGAATCTTGAGGACAAAGTCATGAAGAATGGATGTTCCCTGCACCCTTTGACATCTACACGTGAGCTCGTGGATTATACATAGCTACTAAAATAAAAGGTCAATGTTACGGTTATTTTTAAATTTTATTCTATTTTCATTTTTTGACGCGATGTTCCTTAATACCCTAAATTATTTATTATTTATTATATATTAAATATTAAATTAATTAATAAGAAACATTTAATTTTCACGTTGCAAAGTAAAATATAAAAAAAA
The DNA here is from genome assembly GCA_022432975.1 of Begonia masoniana. Taxonomy (NCBI): domain Eukaryota; kingdom Viridiplantae; phylum Streptophyta; class Magnoliopsida; order Cucurbitales; family Begoniaceae; genus Begonia; species Begonia masoniana. The sequence goes on along the minus strand of CM039513.1, from coordinate 4,271,502 downwards.
ACACTTATATTTTTAGGGTGGTTCGTTGTTAAAGGCTAAAATGGAAGAGGCAGAGCCGCAGCAGACTGCAGAGGGACAAGAGAGTTAAAAAAATTGAAGGAAAAAAATGACGTCATATAGCTTTATTGTAATCAGACTCCTCACACTATAAATAGAGGAATCTTAGCTTGTTTAGGAAGCCTTTTCTTCTAGCTTTCAGCCACGCACTCTCTCACTCTCCTCACTCTTTTTTGTACTCTCTCTCTTCCGCTTCCCTCTCTTCCTCTCTCTTGTAAATTGAGTTTCTTCTGGTTCTCTCCGATCCTTCCCCGGTTTGGTATCAGAGCCAGTAGCCTTATCGCTGGCTAATCCGTAAGTAATTCTATCAAGCAAATCGTTTTCTGACAGTTTGTTTTGCAGGAACATCTCCTTATTTGGAAGACATACTTCTTATGAAGTCTAAATCCAATCATACGAATTCCTTTGATATTTTTAATGGATTTTTCCTCAGATCCTTATTAGGCAACTAATCTGTCGAGATTCGACGCCCCTAAATATAGGATGTTTAGGGAATGGTATTTCAACAAATTCAACCCAGCAGAATTACAGTATTTGAAGATCGATTTTACATCGATTTGGAAATACAACAAAAAATTATTCCCTTTTTTGAATGGTTTTGGACCATTCATATAGATCCAAAACTTCATATAATGTTCTCACCGAATATGAAGAATATCAAAAAATTTGGACAAAACTTAATGGTACAACCATCAAGTCGGTTCATCCCCCTTTCGAATCGATACAACTAAAAAACGAACATTCCACAGTGGACTTAACAAAACCCTTAGCTTCCAAGGAAGAAGCTATTATCAAACAAACAATCATACGAATATTAGTCTTCAAACCATAGTTAATCAGCTATTTCAAATTGAGATAATATCCAAATATTAAACAAGTATCACAACCAGAGGTTTCTCCCTCGAGTTCGGAAAACTTTTTCACTAAAGTATGTAAACCAGGGCCAACCCCCCAAGACTTACTTGGGAGAAAAACTTTTATCAAGAACAAGCGCATATACCGCTAAAGCCGTCTATGAATGGAACATAGACGGTATGTCTGATGACGAGTTCGTCATCATCCTCCAACTATGAAGAAGATTTTGTTCCTCTTCATCCAAAAGACATGCAACAATAATTGTTGTACTCTTAAGGAAGTTTCAACCGTTTAGAACAAAGAAATATTTCAAAATCACCGATTTATCCGACGAAGTAAAAATTCTGAATCAGAATTAACCCAACTACGTAATGACTTTAGTCTTTTCAAAGTCATAGTTATGTGGTCAATTGACTAAAGTTGAAACAAACATTAAGCAGTTATCAAACTTTTATCAATCAGCAAAAGAGGGAAATCCACTTGTAGACGGCTTGATTCGTCTAACCAAAGCTAAAATAGACAGCCCATCAGGAGATCACTTTGAAAAAGTTGACACTGACGGCCTATCTGTCGACAATTACAAAGTTCATACCGACAACTTATGGCAGACCACTCGACCAATTAACTAAAGCGGACAATTTATCCGCACCTTTTTCCAAAAATTCACGAAGTAGGCGAATCTTCGTCTTCTTCTTATCTCAACAAAATAAATCGTATCACTCCTAAAAAGTGGTACATCTTAATTACTCTGGTTATTAAGCGAGGAGTTCTCAATCTCAAATATAACTGCTCTGTTGATAGTGGAGCAGAAATCAACTGTATTCAGGAAGAACTAATTCCTTCTGATACTTTTTTGAAAACTTTTCAAACATTAAAAGCAGCAGGTGGAAACTTATTACAAATTAATCATAAATGATCAAAGTTTTAATCTGTAATAAAAACACCTGTCTAGCAGCAACCTTTCTACTTGTTAAAGCCTTGAGCAACAGTAATTTTAGGACTCCGTTCCTGAATTTAATCATTGCCAATCAAAAGGATTGACAAAACGGGAATTACGCAACAGTTCAGAACCAGATACCTTTTATCCCTTGTTTCGAACTTCAAAAATTGCGAACTTAAAAAAATTCAAAAGGAAAAAGAAAAATAATTAACATTTTCTAAACTAATATTATTCTCTTTTGGAGTTTTTCAAAGACGGTTCTGATTGTAGTGGCGAGACAATGAAGAAGTCAGGTATGAAAAGAATTTTTTCCAAAGAATTTTTTTCAAAAAGGAATCATCAGAAAAAATATTTCAAAATCTCAATTTACTGTTGGTTTTTTCTGTCAATCAGAAAAATCTTTTCACACTTCAAATTTTTCTTTACTGCAACATACAGCCCATAACCTGTGTTGAAATGTTTTAAAGGGTTTTCACACAAACTTTTTCTTTCCCCGGGAAGAAGATCAGAATTTAATCAGTATACTTTTTCCGCAAGGAAATAATCAGAATAATTCCTCGCCATTTACGAGGTTATCACAGGGGAAAAAGCGTTCGAGGATATCAAATAATGGAAACCTCGGATATTTACGAGGATATTCAAAAAAGACCTCAATAATTAATGTAGGAGGCATTAATTTAACGATGATCAATATTGTAATCCAAGAGATCGCGATTTGAATCAGACCAAGACGCTTACACGGTTCTAGTGAACCGGAGATTGAAAACTCAGAATCACAGCTAGTGCCAGTTCCAAACGGAAGATGGTAAGAAAAATCAACTACGTTGATGGCTGCTTTGCCAAAAAGCAAAGGAAAGGAGAAATACTCCCTAGCTATTACAATAGCGGAATTAACTGACCCAGTACTTTGGAAACCCGTCATTAATGATTGGAAAACCACCAAAGAGATGGGTTCTGTGAACGCAATAAAGACTAGTCCAGCAAACGGTGAGGTAAGACATGTCAAAATCCGTTGATCCCGTGATTGGGAAAGCAAAGCTGAAGAGTCAGCAATTAACGTCGTTTGAACTTATTGCAATCAGGAAGTAACCACCGAATCAAACTATTGCAACTCCTCATTGCATTGCACTAGTGCTACAGTGGGACCATATCACTGAAGGCGCACAAAACATTTGTCGTTTGAAAGAAAGCTCAAGGAACAGCGAGGCGGGCCCCGGAACACAAATGAGATTTTGGCATCTAAGCTTTTGGAAAAGTCATCTCTGTCAAAGAGCAAAAATGGGGCGTTCGATTTGCCGACAAAAATGGAGAGGAAATTGCCGCATCCCTGAAAGAATGAGCATGATACTCGATACAATGAGGCATTCAAAAGAACGGAAGCATCGCAACTGGGAGAACAAAAATCTCTCTTAACGTTTTCCTTGTGAAAGGCAACCCTTCGGGTTTAGCAATGTAGATCGTACTTTCCTCACTTCGGGGAGTATTCTAGTAAAAGATCCTGTCTATCATTTTCTTGAAACTTGTCTTTATTTTGATTTCCTTTTACCGGTTGAGCAGAAGAATTGAGTATGAGTGAAACTTAATTTCCGGCGAAAACGGGGAAAGACGGACATCTGCCCCACCGGAGAGCTATGTGCCTGGTTGAACGATGACCTGGGAACCTGGAGGCGATATGTCTGTTGGTTGTACGTTTGAGATTCGCTATCAAAAAGCTTGCTAGACCACCCCCCCATTTCCATCTAAATGGAGATCAGTCTGTCAAGAAAGAACGAATCTAAGCTCTCAGACAAGGACATATCGATTATTTCTTCCACGAAGACAGATGCGAAAATAGTCCCATCACAAGGGCTAAACATCACTCCAAGAAATTATTTTGGAAGGGACTAAGTATTTCTGATAAACCAAACAGAAATATCAAATCATTTTAGACTTGCTGAAAAGTCTGTAGTGAATCAATTGATCCAGTCAAATCAAAAGGCCTGGATGCAATGAAAAAATAAAAACTCATACAGTTCCATAAGAGCCTTCTTAAGTCTATAAACCTATCAGGTTTCGCATAGCTTTCAAATCCAGGGGCTGCTCTACCTAAACTCTTCCATGATATATCCAGTTAAAAAAGCACTCTTATACCATTTGAAAGAGTGTGAAGTTTTGTAGCAGGCAAAGACTAAGAGCATTCTAATGGATTCTAGCCTAGCTACAGGTGCAAAGGTTTCCTCAAAATCAATTCCTTCTTCTTGATGTTCTAACCTTTGGCAACTAGCTAGCTTTGTTTCTTACTACAATCCCATTTTCATCCATTTTATTCGTATAAACCCACTTAGTTCCAATAATAAAATGATAAACAGTTTTGGAACAAGTTCCCAAACATTGTTCCTTTCGAATTGGTTAGTTTCATCTTGCATAGCAACAATCCAATTTTCATCCAATTCGGCTTCCTCAAACTTCATATGCCTGTATCTGAGAAATAAATGCCACATTGGCACAGAGATTCCTAAGGGAGGATCTAGTCTTGACTCCTAAAGAAGGATCACCTAAAATTTCATCTATTGGATGGTCTTTGACATACTTCCAATTTCTAGGAAGAGCAGGATTTTCATCCTTGACATGAACAATATCTAGAGAAGTAGAGGAAGGTTCTAGAGATTTTTCTACTTGGGGAGGATCACTAGGCTTTTCTAAGGAAAAAAGAATCCAGTTGTTTATCCAAAATATCATCTCATCCACATGATTGTGGGTTGAGGGGACTCATCAAAGTTAACATGAACTGACTCATCTACAACTAGAGTTCTCCTATTGAATACTCTATAAGCTTGGCTGGAAAGGGAATAACCCAGAAAAATTCCAAGATCAGATTTGGAATCGAATTTTCCTAAGTTATCCTTAGTGTTTAGAATGAAGCATTTGCTTCCAAAAGCTCTAAAATACTTAACAGATGGTGTTTTACCATTCCAAAGCTCGTAGGGGGTTTTCTCAAGAATAGGTCTTATGGAGACCCGGTTAAGCACATAACAAGCTGTTGACACAGCTTCTGCCCAGAAATATTTTGGAAGGGAATTCTCATAAGCATAGTCCGAGCTAGCTCTTAGAGAGACCTATTTTTCCTCTCAACAACACCATTTTACTGAGGGGTTCTAGGGGAAGAGAAATTGTGCTCAATTTCATACTGAGACACAAGAATTCAAATTTCTCATTTTCAAATTCTCCACCATGATCACTACGAATAGCAACTATGGTGAGCTCCTTTTCATTTTGAACTATTTTCCTAAAACTAGAAAAGGTGTCAAAAGTCTCATCCTTAGACTTCAGAAAGTGAACCCAAGTAAATCTAGAAAAAATCATCAACAATGACAAAAGCATAGAATTTTCCTTCCTCCTAAGCTGACTATATTCGAAGAACCGAAGAGGTCCATGTGAAGGAGTTGGAGAGGCTTAGAAGTAGAAATTGCATCTTCGATTGCCAAGGAGCTTTTTGCTCTGTCTTGCCCATTAGTTGGCAGGCTTCACAGACCTTATCCTTTTCAAAGGATATCTTAGGGATTCCTCTAACTAAATTCTCCTTAGTAATCTTAGCTAAGGTATCCATCCCTACGTGTCCTAATCTCCTATGCCAAGTCCAGCAGTCATTTAGTAAATTAACAACAAAACATTTTTCATCAACATGCTCAAAATCATTCAGATCAACAATATAGACATTTTTTTTTCTAAATCCTTTAAACCAAACATTGTTAGTTGAAATGTCTTTGATCACACAAGCATTGATTTGAATGTTACTTTATAGCCCTTGTCACACACTGACTATGCTTTAGCAATTATGTTTTAAGCCGTCTACTGATAATACATTTTCAATGATTGATTAGAAGGATTACCTATATTGCCGATGCCAACAATTCTGCCCTTTTGATTTCCACCAAAAGTAACACTGCCATTTTTCTTGTTGACAACAACAAACTTGGTTGAGTCTCCCGTCATATGCCTTGAACAACCCTGCTCAAGGTACCACTGATTCTTCCCGGGAGAGCTGTCAACCTGCAAAACAGTGATCAAGTAGTCTTCTTAGGTACCCAAATCTTTGGGTCCTAGTGTTAGTCTTGGTTCCTTTAGGAAACCACTGTAATTTTCTACCTGGTTTCATACTGTTTGTTTTTAAAGGACATACAAAAGACTTATGTCCTACTTCATTACACATATGGCAAACAGTAGATTTAACAAAGTAATTCTTGTAAGATTTCTTTTTGCTCAACCTGTCATACCCTAATCCAGCTTTATCTAATTGCATTCTCTGGTCACTTAACAGCATGCTCAGTTGATTACTACTATAAGTGTATTTCTGAACAAAACTATTTAAAGTTTCATTTTTCTTTTTCAGTTCAGAAACTTCTTTTTCATGCTGATTGTGTTCATTTTCATGCTTCTCAATTAAGCTTGCATTTTCCTTTTTCAGCAATTATATTTGACCTTTAGCATGCTAAATTGTTTTACCAGATCATTGAATGCATCAATCATATCACCATCTTCATCAGATTCACTATCACTTAAGGAATACAAAGCTAACCTCATTCTCGTGTGCCATAAAGCAGAGGTTGGCAACTTCTATCTTTTGTTGTGGAAGAGGTGTCACCTTCACTTTCATCCCAAGTAGCCTTCATGGCCTTCTTCTTGAATTTCTTGGGATACTTCTTTGCTTGTGGACAGTCTGCCTTCATATGACAAGGCTTTCCACACCCAAAGCATGTGATCTCCTTGTCTTTTTGGAACTTCTCACCCTTTGTAAATCTTTTTCCCTGCATCCTCTTCCGTTGTAGGAATTTACTGATCTCCTAGTGATGAGAGCTATATCCTCATCATCTTCCTCTTCTTCATCCTCAGATACTTCATTTTTGCTAGAGGAGGCTTTCAGAGCAATGTCCTTTCTCTTTGTGACCTCTTTTCTTTGAGGTCCTCCTTTTCGTTTGCCCTCATTGTGATCTCATGTGTCATGAGAGATCCAATGAGCTCCTCAAGCTTTAGAGCTTTGAGATCCTTGCTTCCTGTATGGCAGTCACTTTTGGCTGCCAACTTCTTGGAAGACATCTGAGGATTGCCGGACCTGTTCTTCAATAGAGAGTAGATTTACCAAGAGCTTTCAAACCATTAGTTATGTTAGTAAATCTAGTAAACATTGAAGAAACAGACTCATCCTTAGGCATAGAAATAGTTCATCACTCGTGTATGAGCATATTCAGTTTGCTCTCTTTCACCTGATTTGTGCCCTCGTGTGTGATCTCTAATAAGTGTCAAATTTCTTGAGCATTCTCCACCCTTGTACTCTATTAAATTTGTCTCTATTTAGAGCACAGTACAAGGTGTTTATTGCCTTCGCATTTAGGCTAGGTTCTTTTTGTCAGTATCATTTAGTTCGTGTGAAGCTTTGGGGATCCTAACACCATTCTCTGTTTTAGTAGCAATGTATGGACCATTTCTATGTTATTCCATATCATAATCCTAGCTTGAAAGCCATCGGCAGATGCAGCTTGAAAGCCATCGGCAGATGCAGCTTGAAAGCCATCGGCAGATGCAGCTTGAAAGCCATCGGCAGATGCAGCTTGAAAGCCATCGGCAGATGCAGCTTGAAAGCCATCGGCAGATGCAGCTTGAAAGCCATCGGCAGATGCAGCTTGAAAGCCATCGGCAGATGCAGCTTGAAAGCCATCGGCAGATGCAGCTTGAAAGCCATCGGCAGATGCAGCTTGAAAGCCATCGGCAGATGCAGCTTGAAAGCCATCGGCAGATGCAGCTTGAAAGCCATCGGCAGATGCAGCTTGAAAGCCATCGGCAGATGCAGCTTGAAAGCCATCGGCAGATGCAGCTTGAAAGCCATCGGCAGATGCAGCTTGAAAGCCATCGGCAGATGCAGCTTGAAAGCCATCGGCAGATGCAGCTTGAAAGCCATCGGCAGATGCAGCTTGAAAGCCATCGGCAGATGCAGCTTGAAAGCCATCGGCAGATGCAGCTTGAAAGCCATCGGCAGATGCAGCTTGAAAGCCATCGGCAGATGCAGCTTGAAAGCCATCGGCAGATGCAGCTTGAAAGCCATCGGCAGATGCAGCTTGAAAGCCATCGGCAGATGCAGCTTGAAAGCCATCGGCAGATGCAGCTTGAAAGCCATCGGCAGATGCAGCTTGAAAGCCATCGGCAGATGCAGCTTGAAAGCCATCGGCAGATGCAGCTTGAAAGCCATCGGCAGATGCAGCTTGAAAGCCATCGGCAGATGCAGCTTGAAAGCCATCGGCAGATGCAGCTTGAAAGCCATCGGCAGATGCAGCTTGAAAGCCATCGGCAGATGCAGCTTGAAAGCCATCGGCAGATGCAGCTTGAAAGCCATCGGCAGATGCAGCTTGAAAGCCATCGGCAGATGCAGCTTGAAAGCCATCGGCAGATGCAGCTTGAAAGCCATCGGCAGATGCAGCTTGAAAGCCATCGGCAGATGCAGCTTGAAAGCCATCGGCAGATGCAGCTTGAAAGCCATCGGCAGATGCAGCTTGAAAGCCATCGGCAGATGCAGCTTGAAAGCCATCGGCAGATGCAGCTTGAAAGCCATCGGCAGATGCAGCTTGAAAGCCATCGGCAGATGCAGCTTGAAAGCCATCGGCAGATGCAGCTTGAAAGCCATCGGCAGATGCAGCTTGAAAGCCATCGGCAGATGCAGCTTGAAAGCCATCGGCAGATGCAGCTTGAAAGCCATCGGCAGATGCAGCTTGAAAGCCATCGGCAGATGCAGCTTGAAAGCCATCGGCAGATGCAGCTTGAAAGCCATCGGCAGATGCAGCTTGAAAGCCATCGGCAGATGCAGCTTGAAAGCCATCGGCAGATGCAGCTTGAAAGCCATCGGCAGATGCAGCTTGAAAGCCATCGGCAGATGCAGCTTGAAAGCCATCGGCAGATGCAGCTTGAAAGCCATCGGCAGATGCAGCTTGAAAGCCATCGGCAGATGCAGCTTGAAAGCCATCGGCAGATGCAGCTTGAAAGCCATCGGCAGATGCAGCTTGAAAGCCATCGGCAGATGCAGCTTGAAAGCCATCGGCAGATGCAGCTTGAAAGCCATCGGCAGATGCAGCTTGAAAGCCATCGGCAGATGCAGCTTGAAAGCCATCGGCAGATGCAGCTTGAAAGCCATCGGCAGATGCAGCTTGAAAGCCATCGGCAGATGCAGCTTGAAAGCCATCGGCAGATGCAGCTTGAAAGCCATCGGCAGATGCAGCTTGAAAGCCATCGGCAGATGCAGCTTGAAAGCCATCGGCAGATGCAGCTTGAAAGCCATCGGCAGATGCAGCTTGAAAGCCATCGGCAGATGCAGCTTGAAAGCCATCGGCAGATGCAGCTTGAAAGCCATCGGCAGATGCAGCTTGAAAGCCATCGGCAGATGCAGCTTGAAAGCCATCGGCAGATGCAGCTTGAAAGCCATCGGCAGATGCAGCTTGAAAGCCATCGGCAGATGCAGCTTGAAAGCCATCGGCAGATGCAGCTTGAAAGCCATCGGCAGATGCAGCTTGAAAGCCATCGGCAGATGCAGCTTGAAAGCCATCGGCAGATGCAGCTTGAAAGCCATCGGCAGATGCAGCTTGAAAGCCATCGGCAGATGCAGCTTGAAAGCCATCGGCAGATGCAGCTTGAAAGCCATCGGCAGATGCAGCTTGAAAGCCATCGGCAGATGCAGCTTGAAAGCCATCGGCAGATGCAGCTTGAAAGCCATCGGCAGATGCAGCTTGAAAGCCATCGGCAGATGCAGCTTGAAAGCCATCGGCAGATGCAGCTTGAAAGCCATCGGCAGATGCAGCTTGAAAGCCATCGGCAGATGCAGCTTGAAAGCCATCGGCAGATGCAGCTTGAAAGCCATCGGCAGATGCAGCTTGAAAGCCATCGGCAGATGCAGCTTGAAAGCCATCGGCAGATGCAGCTTGAAAGCCATCGGCAGATGCAGCTTGAAAGCCATCGGCAGATGCAGCTTGAAAGCCATCGGCAGATGCAGCTTGAAAGCCATCGGCAGATGCAGCTTGAAAGCCATCGGCAGATGCAGCTTGAAAGCCATCGGCAGATGCAGCTTGAAAGCCATCGGCAGATGCAGCTTGAAAGCCATCGGCAGATGCAGCTTGAAAGCCATCGGCAGATGCAGCTTGAAAGCCATCGGCAGATGCAGCTTGAAAGCCATCGGCAGATGCAGCTTGAAAGCCATCGGCAGATGCAGCTTGAAAGCCATCGGCAGATGCAGCTTGAAAGCCATCGGCAGATGCAGCTTGAAAGCCATCGGCAGATGCAGCTTGAAAGCCATCGGCAGATGCAGCTTGAAAGCCATCGGCAGATGCAGCTTGAAAGCCATCGGCAGATGCAGCTTGAAAGCCATCGGCAGATGCAGCTTGAAAGCCATCGGCAGATGCAGCTTGAAAGCCATCGGCAGATGCAGCTTGAAAGCCATCGGCAGATGCAGCTTGAAAGCCATCGGCAGATGCAGCTTGAAAGCCATCGGCAGATGCAGCTTGAAAGCCATCGGCAGATGCAGCTTGAAAGCCATCGGCAGATGCAGCTTGAAAGCCATCGGCAGATGCAGCTTGAAAGCCATCGGCAGATGCAGCTTGAAAGCCATCGGCAGATGCAGCTTGAAAGCCATCGGCAGATGCAGCTTGAAAGCCATCGGCAGATGCAGCTTGAAAGCCATCGGCAGATGCAGCTTGAAAGCCATCGGCAGATGCAGCTTGAAAGCCATCGGCAGATGCAGCTTGAAAGCCATCGGCAGATGCAGCTTGAAAGCCATCGGCAGATGCAGCTTGAAAGCCATCGGCAGATGCAGCTTGAAAGCCATCGGCAGATGCAGCTTGAAAGCCATCGGCAGATGCAGCTTGAAAGCCATCGGCAGATGCAGCTTGAAAGCCATCGGCAGATGCAGCTTGAAAGCCATCGGCAGATGCAGCTTGAAAGCCATCGGCAGATGCAGCTTGAAAGCCATCGGCAGATGCAGCTTGAAAGCCATCGGCAGATGCAGCTTGAAAGCCATCGGCAGATGCAGCTTGAAAGCCATCGGCAGATGCAGCTTGAAAGCCATCGGCAGATGCAGCTTGAAAGCCATCGGCAGATGCAGCTTGAAAGCCATCGGCAGATGCAGCTTGAAAGCCATCGGCAGATGCAGCTTGAAAGCCATCGGCAGATGCAGCTTGAAAGCCATCGGCAGATGCAGCTTGAAAGCCATCGGCAGATGCAGCTTGAAAGCCATCGGCAGATGCAGCTTGAAAGCCATCGGCAGATGCAGCTTGAAAGCCATCGGCAGATGCAGCTTGAAAGCCATCGGCAGATGCAGCTTGAAAGCCATCGGCAGATGCAGCTTGAAAGCCATCGGCAGATGCAGATGCATCTTCAAACGCCATCGGCAGAACGGCTTAGAAAGCATCGGCAGACTGCAGCTTGAAAGCCATCGGCAGATGCAGCTTGAAAGCCATCGTACACTTAACCAATATTATTAGAACACTAAAATACCCTTTTCAAGGGTATTTCCAAAGGATTAAAATCAATGCATAATTCAATATTCTCATTTTTTAAACATAATCAACATAATCAAATTACTTACTTATCATTCAAAAACATCATCAAAAATACATTTAGACTTAAATCCTATTTAAGTCAACACAGATTCCAACTGTCCAAGCAGATAATAAGATTTGCAGGAAATTAAACAAGCCAGTAATTGTTGCTTCCCAACTTCTCGAAGTCGATGGTTCAATATCCAATTCCCACACATGCCGAGGTTTTATGTTAGGAATATTTTAAAGATGGGTAATATTTTAATTATCTAAGGGTATTTAGGACATTTGGCTTGATAATTAGGTTAGGATTTTATTAGTATTTTGGGGGTTATATATGTGGGGAGAAGGGAGTGATACGGGGGAGGAAAACTAGGGAAAAATTGGGAGAGGGGCAGAGGCTCTCGAAGTCCTCTGCAATTTGGGAGAGAGTGGAGGCTCTGGAATTTCTCTATATTTGTGGATGTGTGGTACGATTGGAGAGTATTGTTGTGTGTGTTGTTCTGGAATTGGAAAATATTATAGGGTACGTATCAATGGTATCAGAGCAATCTTACCTGGGGATGGCTCAAGGTGAACGGCGGCAGATGATAGATTCCATTAAAGCGAATATCGCTCGGCTGCCAGAGATGAAGCGAATGATGGCGATGATTATGGTAAAGCTAGACTTACTAGCAGAAGCCTAGAATGAAGCACATCCGAAGCAGAGGGATATTGGAACACTGAAGCTCGGCGACAAACAGGAAGAAATTGTTCGGAGCAACAAAGACAAGTTCCCGTTACTTCTGTAAGCTGGGCGAGGAACGGGAGTGAGAGGTATCGGGTCAACCCGACTTGGCCCACCAGCCCCAGCAATCACGCTGTCAGCCCTGGGCCGCAGCCTTCCTGCGATCCCAGCGTGGTCAGCGTCGTCGTCTTCAGCTGCGTACACGGCAATACCTTCGCTGAAACCCACCTTCGTTAGCCCACTATTCCGCTCGGTGTCGGCGTTTCGCTGGTTACCAGATGCAGCGTTTCTGTTGAAGGAACAAAAAGCAAGGCGCAGAGGAGAGCAAAGAAGAGTCGGCCGACGAAGCTGGCGAGGAGGAAGAAGCTCTGCAGAGGGATGAAATGAAATTATGGATTTTTCCCCATTGTTGGTGGTGGTAGTGAAGGGATTGGACAGTAAGCCAAAGAAAGCAGTATAAGCCTTATTTATTTCATACTTGTGAATATCTCCACTCCATTAGAATTTTTCACTTAAAAAATTTTGATATTTGTTCTTCGTTTTTCTTTCATGCTGATTTTCGTATGGAGTTGTGCTTCCTTGAAATTTCCGTTGTGGGACGAAGCTACTCTCGCATCTGTCAACTTGATTAAGATATGCTAGTTTCATCTTATGTCATGTGATTGTTCAAAAAATGAAAGTTTTGGTAGTGAAATTAGATTTGAACCGGCAATGCAGTTGGTAGCATAATCTTTTTTGATGCATACAAGGTTGCAGATGTTTCTGAAGCCGTCCAACAGTATGCCGATGCCTTGATGTTGTCTGGCGAGTCAGCAATCGGATCTTACGGAGAAAAGGCTCTCTCTGTTCTGTGTATGGCAAGCAACAGAATAGAAATGTGGAGCCGTGTCGAAAACAGGCAGAACGCCCTCGATCAACACCAAATCGGTGTGTCACTACTTGATCGTATTTCCTAGCAGATATGCAGCTGTGCAACTACAATGGGTAAATTTCGGTTATCATAATTTCTCTGTATAGAACTAAAGAAATGCGATAAATGATTAAATTAACGATGATTCTATTATTGCAGCTAACAACCTAGCCGTGAATGTGATATTGTGTACACGAAACACGGTCGAATGGCATCGCTATTGTCGCTTAACCGTCCGAACCCTCCAATATTTGCATTCACAGACAACGAAAGCACAAAGATGGCTCTGAATTTGTTCTGGGGTGTCACACCTATTTAGGTCGATGTGTTTGATGATTATTTGGAAGCTAACGTCTCGAAGGACATCGACATTGTTAAATCGAAAGGATTGATTAAGCCGGAAGACTACGTTTTGGCAGTGCTTTATGTTGGCCCAAATGGCCTTCCAGTCGATCCAGGTGAAGACAGTCGATTAAGGGAGGTAGGAAGGCTTATGTTTAATAATGGCATGTGTACATTTTACTATCGGAAAAACTTGAAGAAGAGTTAACCGACCGACTAAAAATATCGATGACTCGACTCCAAACAGTTTTTATTATTAAATTAACAAGGGTATGATAATGTCTTTTACTGACTAATGTAGAAGACACGAAGAGACTGTTAAAAAATTAATTATATAATAAAATTCATAATTAGTGTCATCACCCACAATAAAATGAGTTTATATTAGAAAACAGTCTAATATTTCATGGATTATGAGAAAATAGCTCTAAAGAAGATTTGTACGAGTTTAAATAGTCGAAAAGTTAATTAATTTGTATAATAATTAAAAAAATTACAAATAATAAATTTAACTCAGAGAAATCCAAAATACAATTTTGATAACAAAGAGGACACTCATGTCATTTTCTAGATATGACAAACAAGTTGGTCGAGTTGAGCTGAGCTTGAAAAATCTGGTTCACCAAACCTAGTAAGTCTAACGAACCGAGTCTAATGAGCTCGGCTAAAAAAAATTTTTAACTCAAACTTTTTCGCGAGCCAATATTAAACAAATCGAGCATAATGAACCAAACATACATAAATATTTTCAATTTATATACATATATTTTTTTTAAAAAATTAATTATTAAAATTATAATAATTATTTATTATTATTGTATAATAATTAGTCGTTTAGCTAACAAAATTATTTTATTCATGTATAAAAATAACATGTATTTAGTAAAAACTAAATTATCAATCATTTGTAATTAGAGTGACAAACTGATCAAGTCGAGCTAACCCTAAAAAAATTCCACTCACCAAGCCTAACTATTTCAAAGAACTAAGCCTAACGACTCTTGACTGCGTTAAAAAAAAATTTCAACCGAAATCGACTCTCAAATCAAAGTTAAATAAACCGAGTCGAACCGTTATATTGTTAGCTCATTTGTCTTTTTCATCATTTTTTATGCATTTTGATTGGGCAGCGGGCAAATATAACCCAAACTAGTATCGCGCACTTTAGCTACTCACCCTAATAAATACTATAATGGACCAACTTCTTCTTATTCTCCACCAGTTCTCTGCCGCGTCTCTCCCTCTGTCTCTGTCTAGACTGCAGCAACATTATGGAGTTTGGATTTTTGTTCCGGAATGAAGTTGGAATCTCATAAATATATTACGAAGTAGAAACTCTAACAAATGGCTGCCTTTCAGGTTCTTAAACTGCCGATTTCTCCGATATCGGTTTCGCACCCGAAGCTTCCCGGTAAACTGAGCTGGGTCTACTCGGAATCTAATTCCAGGGGCAAAATCAAGACTATACAGGGTGTTTTTCAGAGCTCGAGGTTGGGGCGTTCCTACTTTTTCAATCGGTTTAGTGTTAGCTGCGCTGCTCAAGAAAGTGATAGCCAAGCTAATGGTAAACCTTTGGAGCTCTTCTTTTATTTGAAAATTTATCTGATATGTTCTTTCTACGTTCACTTTAGTCTGAATATCACTCGAATTCATAATGGTGTTAGCGTTCTTGTTTCTTTGCGGGTTTGTATATTAGCTTTTTCAGAACAAAGATGATTTTCAGTTTGCAGTTTCTTTTCTATCAAATTGACTCGAAACATTTAACTCATAATATTCCAACTTTCTATGGCCGGAATATGCTGATTTGATGTGGCCATTGTTTTCAGTACAGTTTCTTAGCTTCTTTTAGTTTGTTCCAATCTCGAAACGTTCATACTAGTGTTTATTTCATTTCTAGAAGCCATATGCTCGGCCATCCGTTCATATAGCAATAATATTTGTGGTTTTCTTTTTCGTTTTGTCACTTAATTAAGATTTCCTTTTGGGAATTTAATTTGCCTTGTGTGACAAATTTTTTCAGGCGAAGAAACTCCCGAGTCGTTATTCATGAAGGAACTGAAGAGAAGAGGAATGACTCCCACTTCATTGCTTGAGGATACCAACTGGAGTGAAGTTGGACTTGGCAGTGAAACGGCTGATAAGGGCAGAGGTTTCTCTAAAAGAAATTCCGTCTCGACCAAAGTCGACAAAAGCCTATCAAATCAAAGAGAGCGCTCCATGTTACTGAACAGCGAAGGCCTCGAGGTTTAGTTTCTTTGTTCAGTTTGGATTCTTTGTTTGATGCATGAACTTGAAGCCTTTATGCATGGTTTGTGATAAAAGTAAGCGAGTAAATTAATTCTCCAACTTATCATCAAGTTTGAGCCCACTCGGACAAAACACGATGAAGCGTAATCTAATATTCTACTCAGTACTGTCCTAGATTTCGACCGTTTATCATACAATCATGTAAATGGCTTCTTGTCAGCAATTAGAACTTCAGGTGAAAAAACATATGAATTTTCACGGATTGTATCCAGACATTCATACTACTTGTTGGTTGGTTGGTTGGATGCAGTTTATATCAATCATATCAATGAAATGAAACGCGTAAGCGTCTTGTCAGCTTGAAATTACGGGCAATATCTAGAAGTTTTACCAAATATTTCCTTTATAGCGATGATCATTAGCGTGAAGGCACATTGTTGATGAATGAATTGTTATGGCTAGCTTTACTCGGGTTTTTCGGTTTCTATTATCGTTTTTATCTTCTGTAATGGGTTCATTCGATCATCAGAAATGACCTTCAAATTGAAATGCGTGGTCGAATTGCTTATAGCTACCGACATTAAATTGCATTGCATAAGTGAGTGGTTTGGTTTAATGTGTCTGAGGAAATGGAGTGGTTATTTTGATTTGCATCAGGGGTTAATCCCTCGAGCTAAACTTTTGCTAACTATTGGAGGAACATTTTTCTTGGGATTTTGGCCGCTGATCCTCGTTACTGTTGGAGTCTTCTCTGTGCTCTACTTTGTAAGTTCCTTTCTGTAATGTTTCCATCAAACGTTTCATTAGTTCTATTCTGATTATTTGGATTACATGAACTATAACCGAGTAGCTAAACTTACAGTCATTAGCCAACTGTTTATCAATCTATTTTGCAGTATTTTGGTGCAACATTCATTCACGATGCGAGTAGAGTGCCGGTAGCTCCTCCCCAATACGTTGATCCCTACGTCCTTCTCGAGGACGAGAGAATTTCTCAAATAGCGGCCCCTCATACTAATTGAAGTATTACATGCATCAAAGATGTTACAATATTGGGTAACAACGATTGTTCCAATATCGGATAACTCTGCCATATATATTTGAACCTGGCCAGATGTATTTGTAAACTTTTTTTTTTTTTTTTTTTTCCATTTAGTCATTTAATGAAAGTACGTACACTCTCTGTATAACTTTGGACCTTGACAATTGACATTAGGCACTTATAGGCACTCTCTGTATTAAGCAGGATTGCTTCTTTTAGAAGTAACGTGGCTGCACCTTGATTGCAGATCATGAGTCCGTTCTTCATTAAATTAAAGGATGGTAAGAAATGATAATTAGGGCAATTGCCGAGAAGTTTAGAGCATAAAAAATATAAAGAGCATCACAAACACAACCGTTACGTTGCAACATAACATGAGAGAGTTTTTAGAAACTTCAAACCGGGCATGACAGAAACAGCACGAGAATTAAAATAAGAACATATCATCATCCATTCACCAATCAATATTCCTCAGTATCGTCCTCATCACCTTCACCAGTCTCCAGACCAACCTCCTCATAATCCTTCTCCAGAGCAGCAAGATCCTCACGGGCTTCGGAGAACTCTCCTTCCTCCATTCCCTCGCCAACATACCAGTGCACGAAGGCTCTCTTCGCATACATGAGGTCAAATTTGTGATCGATACGAGAGAACACCTCTGCAACGCTAGTGGAGTTGGAAATCATACAAACAGCCCTCTGAACCTTGGCAAGATCGCCTCCAGGGACAACAGTTGGTGGCTGGTAGTTTATGCCACACTTGAATCCAGTGGGGCACCAGTCAACAAACTGTATAGTACGCTTGG
The DNA here is from genome assembly GCA_022432975.1 of Begonia masoniana. NCBI lineage: Eukaryota > Viridiplantae > Streptophyta > Magnoliopsida > Cucurbitales > Begoniaceae > Begonia > Begonia masoniana. Next base: position 4,254,029 of record CM039513.1, on the reverse strand, counting down.
TTTTGATGGTGGCTACTGCAGCATTGACGTCTTTGGGTACAACATCTCCACGGTACATAAGACAGCAGGCCATGTACTTACCATGGCGGGGATCACACTTAGCCATCATGGATGAGGGTTCAAAGGCACTGTTTGTGATTTCGGCCACCGAAAGTTGTTCATGGTAGGCCTTCTCAGCAGAAATGACAGGTGCATATGAAGAAAGCATGAAGTGGATTCTTGGGTAGGGGACCAGATTGGTCTGGAATTCAGTAACATCCACATTCAAGGCGCCATCAAACCTTAGAGAAGCAGTCAATGAAGAAATCACCTGCATTGATTACATGATTATCAGAAGAGTCACATTACTGGACAAGGAACAAACAATAAATAAATAAATACCTGAGAGACTAGACGATTGAGGTTAGTGTAGGTGGGTCTCTCAATGTCCAGGGAGCGCCTGCATATGTCGTAAATGGCCTCATTGTCAAGGAGGACAGAAACATCAGTATGCTCGAGGAGGGAGTGAGTTGACAGAACGCTGTTGTAGGGTTCAACAACAGAAGTTGAAACCTGTGGGGATGGGTAAACAGTGAAACCCAACTTGGATTTCTTTCCATAGTCAACAGATAAACGTTCTAAAAGGAGTGAGCCAAGCCCAGAACCAGTGCCACCACCAACAGCATTGAAAACAAGGAACCCTTGAAGACCAGTGCAGTTATCAGCAAGCTTTCTGATTCGGTCCAAGCAGAGGTCAACAATCTCCTTCCCAACTGATACACGCATCATAAGTTACTACAGTGAAGTTTCATGGTATAAGGCAAAGCTTTAAGTTCAAGTACTTACTGGTATAATGACCACGGGCAAAATTGTTGGCAGCATCTTCCTTGCCACTGATAAGCTGCTCTGGGTGGAAGAGCTGGCGGTAAGCTCCAGTCCTGACCTCATCAATGACTGTGGGCTCAAGATCAACAAATACAGCTCGAGGAACATGTTTACCAGCGCCAGTTTCGCTGAAGAAAGTGTTAAAGGCATCATCACCTCCACCAACAGTCTTGTCACTCGGCATTTTGCCATCAGGCTGCACAATCAATTTAAAAATTCTTAGGCCGAAATCCTTGTATACGCTGTAACTGAAATGCGATTTAAAATCATATCAAATAGTAGAGAAAATATGAACCGATATGAGTGTAGGATAAAATTCAGGTACCCCACTTTCCTTGGTAGTGTTAAAAACATACACATACTATCTTCGCAAAAACAGAGACAGTGGCTAGTTTGGGAAAACGTTCAGATATGGCACGATGATTTAGTTTAGGATCTGATTGAAAAGAAACATCTGGATAGAGATCTGACGTATCTCGTACAAAATGATTGTAATTATATCTTATTTGAAACATTCATTGAAAATGATAAATTAATTAATTCAAGACACGCGATTTCTAGATACGTGAATGACACTAGACAGAAAAAAAAAAAATCAATGCATTAGGTAAAAGAAGTTTTTTTTTTTTTTTTTAAATAAAATACATCCGGATCTGATTAACAAAAACATGCGATAGATCTGTAGATTGGATCTAAGAGAAGAAGACCTAATAGAACAGAACAAAGATGTGATTAAGGAATATATAAATCAAGAGAAAAGAGATCGATAATATAAAATGAAAACAACAAACCTCAAGATCCAAAACAACAAAAGAATGATAAGATCGACTATAAAACGCATTACAAAATATTGATTGACGCCGCATTTACACGAATGAAAACGAAGCCAAATGCAGCAGAGATCGGAGATGAAGGTACCTGGATACCGTGCTCGAGACAGTAAAGTTCCCAGCATGCATTTCCGACCTGAATACCGGCCTGGCCGATGTGGATCGAGATGCACTCTCTCATTTTCAGCTGCTAAAGAAGATGATAAACAAGATACGAAGAAAGGGAAAGGAAGATGAAAAAGATGGAGAAGAAGGCGTTTATGAAGACGCTCCTCTTCTAGTAGAAACCCTGATCTGAAGGTGGATTGGGAAGGGAGATGAACAACGAGTATATATAGGAAGAGGAATATGAGAGAGCTGGTGTTGGGTTAGATGTAACCGTTGGAGTTGGTTTAGATCATGGGTCGGACGGCAAAGACTGATGAGTTGGCTTTCTTTTATTGGTCATTGTTTTAACCATGGTTACCCAATTGCTTAATTTAAAATTTTGCTTTTCGAGGCCGGTTTTGTTGTAACTGTCGTAAAAATTTTGAATTTTGAAAATTGGAAATCATCTCAACCGTTCATTATTTTTCCTTTTTACTAAATCGATTTTTTACCAATTATGAAAAAATAATGAATATGTATTATATTTTGTTCACTTTATCATCGTAATATAATCTGAAAATATTTGTGATTTTATAATACTTGTGCGATATATTGTAATTTTAGTTAATTATTTTATAAAATAATTAAAATAAATTATACAAGTGTTATAAAATCACAAATAATTTCATATTATCTTTCCATGATCTTGTGAAGATGTGATAAAATTTTTAAATAAATTGAATATCGTTTGGTATTTTTTAAAATTATTTTATAAAATGAAGAAGATATCCACGTATTTTAGAACAGTGGTCCCTCGTTCTATGTGTAAAATACAGAACATGAGATATCGGTCGACCGTCAGAAGTTTTTTTGTTAAGTTTTTTATAGTTTAAAGTTTGTTTTGTTAGGGTTAATACTTTGAGAATTTTTTAATAAAAAATCCTACTTTAAAGGTGAAAATTGATTTAACCGTTTTTCCTTTTTATTAAATCCATTTTTTTTACCAATTATGAAAAAATAATGAACATATATATTACATTTATTCTCTTATTTTGTTATTTAAACTTCATTGTCGACATGTCAAATAATGATATGTCTAAATTAGGTACAAGTAATGTAAGAAATTAACTATTTATAATTTATTACGTGGCACGTTAACAATTATGTTTAGAGAGTGCATTATTATGTAAAAATAGATCTTTTCATAATATTTTATTTATTTATATTTTATGACAAAATAGGATTTTGTACTATATAATTTTATTTTATTTTATTTTGAAATTATCGTTTGGTAAATTATTGTCTATAAATACAACAAAAAATCATATTTAGTTCTTTAAACAAAGAATAAAAATCCACGATCGGATCGAGCAGTGGACAACATATTTAGATTAGATTGAAAGTTTCTATCGACGTTAACATATCAACACGAGTAATAATATAGTAGCGTGATATCAATATAAAAATGGATTATTGTCATAAGTGGATGAGATGTCAATATAAAAATGAAAGCAAAACCACAACGAATCTAATGAAAAAACTAGAATGATGAGAAATTACTAAAAATATATGAACTTAATATAAATCTTATAGTAAAGTGCAATTTGACCCCTACAACTAGGTGAAATGGGCAATTTACATCGTAAACTTAGATAATGGGCAATTTAGCCCCTACTAGTAGGATAAAGTGCAATTTGGCTCCTACCGTCATATTTTCCGTCAAAAAGTAACGTTTTTTGCTTGTTTATTTTTTTTCCCGAAATGCCCCTCACTGGACCGAACCGGGCAAGACCGGTTCGGCTAATTCAACTCTAGTTTTTTTTTACTTCTATTATTCTGTTTTCCTTTTTTCGAGAATTTAAAAAAAAAAAAACAGAGTGGAATTAGCCGAACCGGTCCTGTCCGGTTCGGTCCAGTGAGGGGTATTTTGGAAAAAAAAAATAAACAAGCCAAAAAACATTACTTTTTAACGAAAAATATGACGATAGAGGGAAAATTGCACTTTATCCTAGTAGTAGGGGCCAAATTGCCCATTATCCAAGTTTACGGTGTAAATTGCCCATTTCACCTAGTTGTAGGGGCCAAATTGTACTTTACCCTAAATCTTAATACAATAAGGAAGAAGGTGAGAATCAGCAACAAATCAACAAATATTTATTTTGCTCAGAACATGAATTCACAATTTGTATCTATAAATGGGCCTGGCTCGTAAAGGCCCAACCCATTTACTCCTGCAAGAGAACAGTTTTTACCACATTGCTCTTTACAAAAACATTAGAAGTCTTTATATTAACAAGCGCTGCGAGGTCTGTTCGTCCTTCGGGACATCCGATAAAATTGGAACGATACAGAGAAGATTAGCATGGCCCCTGCGCAAGGATGACACGCACAAATCGAGAAATGGTCCAAATTTTTTTCTCTACTTTGCCCTCGGCTTCTTCGCTTTGTTCTCCGTTTGCGCTTACGCGTATCTTTTGTCCGGCAAACTCCGTTGTTACTTCCATTTTTGTAGTTTCAAGAAATGCCTACTTACCGAAACGGAATCCACCTTCTTCTTCTCATCAAAACACTTTCCTCTCTCTATAACTTTGTGCGGCGATCTTAGATTCCATAGCTTCTCTCTGGCTATTTTCGAGGAACTTGGAGGCTCTCGTCTAGGAGAATCTGGTGATCGTGATTTTGGAGAAATCAATGTCCATCAGGAGAGGAGAAGGAAGTATATATGTCCAAAATAAATTAATCTCTAGACTCTAATGTCGAATTTTTTTGGATTTGAAGGTGAAATCTCCAAGTGTAATGGTAATTGAACACCTTGATTCATCTTATAATTGCTTGTTAAGCTCTTAAGCAAGTCACACTAGTTTGTTCATAAAATATCTTAAGGTGCAAATTTTCATTGTTTGCTGGATTTTTGCTGTATTGTTGCATCTGTTTTTCGTATCTATCCTTGAAAAGGTTTAAACTCAATTCTTCCCATCTTGTATTAGTTTTTGCAATGCACATTATCAGAAACCTGATGTTTGACAATTATCTCTGAGGGTTATCATTTATATCTCTTTATACTGAAGCCATGATATCAAACCTTATCAGATACATCTCATGTGTCGTGGGCTGTCCAGTAGAAAACGATAAACGCTTTTACTATGATTAATTATTACTAAAAAGAAGGAAAGAAATTGTTGTGAGTAGACCGATTTGGAAATAGCATTCTGGATGGTAGAGTTGGAAATATTTTCTCATTTCTCAAAATGATGCTCGACTCAACAGATTGTATATGATTTTCTTATTTATCATATGACATAATAAAGAATGGTTCTTTTATTTTGACAGATGATAATGAGACTGTGGATTCTTCAGTCTCTAGTCTTCGAGGTCGTTTACATGCTACATAGAATTGGAGTAATGTAGATCTTGGAAAGCTTCGATCGGCCGGAGATATCATCTGCAATCATTTAGGGCGTCCATCTCGTTCGAAAACCGCAATGGCCTTGACTAAAGCCACAGCTCATGCCTCCAAGCTATGAGGTACAATCATCAAAGAAACTCCATTTTTTTATTTCACAGTAGATGGTAGCTGTGCTTCTGAATTTTAATGGTCATGATGATTTCACTTACCTCTTGCAGTGCCAATCTATAATCTTCATCAGTCCTGCTCACTCGAACTTAAATAGTTTTTTTGCGCATGTGATTGAAATACATTATCCTATGAAAGTAAATGTTACACTTAGCAAGAGTTTATCCTTCATAAAACAAAAAGGGGATCATACTTGATAGACACTGAAACTGTGTGAAACATATACAATAGCCATCACACGCGTAGGGGTGGGCGAAACCGGATCGGAACTGTCACCCATTGCTCCATGGTTTCGAAACCGGAACTAAGGGATTTTGGAACCGGAATTGGAACCGACCATGTTTCACGGTTTGGTTCCAAACAAAAAAAATTAAAAAAATTATTTACATCTTTTATTATTTTTGGGTTGAGTTTGCGAAGTTTGGGTCCAGTTACAGGTTAAATTTTTGACATGGTTCGGTTTTCATGGTTTTTGAATTCCGAAACCGTTGACCAAAACCGTGACTGAAACCATGGTTCCGGTTAAGACTGCGGTTCTTGTCCCTAGCAAGTATTGAGGATTTTACCCTTATTTTGATGATATTTGGAGTTATAGAAAGCTATAAGATATTTCAGTTATCCACTTAGATTTGTAATAAGCCAAAGAAAAACATTGTTAAAAAATTTAGGAGCCTCTTGGTACACTTTTGACATGGTGCTGGTACGTTGTTCAAAGATTTCTTTACTGGTATTGATCCAAATTTGAGATCCATTTACAAGAAGACAAGGAGATAAGGTACCAGATAAATCTAGATTGCTGTCTTTTTTTTTTTTTTTTAACTCTTGTATCGAACTTTTATCCTGAAATTCCTCAATAAATAAGTATGAAAGTTATAATTATAAATCAAAATTAAATCTATAGAAGCATTGACCAACCCATAATGAAAGTAAATATGTTAGTAACAAAACCTTCTTCAAAAAATCCCGAGGTCCCATGGAATAAGACTACGTAAGCAATATATTGATTTTTTTTCGCCAACAGCAGACTAGATGTAATAACATTGTCCTTTGTAGACTCGTAAATCCATGAACCCATTATCTAGGGGTGGGCACAGTCCGGTCCGGTCCCGATTCCCGCTTGAAATCGGACCAGACCGGCATAGTCGGGATTTTAAATTTCAGAATCGGAACCGGTTCCTCCCATCGAAGAATAGTTAAAGGAGTTTCAGAAGATTCCATACATTTCCCCGTACGAAGATTTCTCGCTGGATCAGAGCGACGAATCGGAGAAGCCAGTAGTCGGAATACTCCATGAGTTGCTTAATCTATTTGTTGATCATTCTGCAGAGAGGAAGAAGCTTCTCTGCTTGAAAAAGTACATGGCTCTGCCACAGAAAGTTCACAAGGCATTCGAAAGACATCCCCATATCTTCTACATGTCGCTGATGAACAAAACCTGCACAGCTATTTTGAAAGAAGCATACTGTGAGAAATTTGCAATTGAGAAGCATCCCCTTTCGAAAGTGAGAAAGAAGTACATCAAATTTATGAAAAATTCCGAGGCGATATTGAAGTAGAGGAGGTTGAATAATCAGCCTGATTACCAACAAAGTATGGGTTTAGATCTTTATTTGGATTGAAAACTCAAGACATTTTCCAACTTCAGATTTACATTTTACTGATTTAGGGCATCCGACCCATGGGTCGTCGGGTCAGATAATCATTTTCCAGACTGACCTATGGGTCGATACTCCCACGGTCTGGGCTGGTTCCAGGACCTAGGAACCGTGTACTAGACCGCCGGTTCCAGTTCCAAGAGTTTTGGAACCGGAACCGATTCTCACCCCTCTTGGAACCGCCCATGAATTGGCTCAGAACTGCCGTCCGGTCTGGTCTGCCGGTTCTGCTCATCCCTACCATTATCTACTCATGAATTCTTGAGGACAAAGTCATGAAGAATGGATGTTCCCTGCACCCTTTGACATCTACACGTGAGCTCGTTGGAGTATACATAGCTACTAAAATAAAAGTTCAATGTTACGGTTATTTTTTAAATTTTTATTCTATTTTCATTTTTTGACGCGATGTTCCTTAAATACCCTAAATTATTTATTATTTATTATTTATATTAAATATTAAATTAATTAATAAGAAACATTTAATTTTCACGTTGCAAAGTAAAATATAAAAAAAACACTTATATTTTTAGGGTGGTTCGTTGTTAAAGGCTAAAATGGAAGAGGCAGAGCCGCAGCAGACTGCAGAGGGACAAGAGAGTTAAAAAAATTGAAGGAAAAAAATGACGTCATATAGCTTTATTGTAATCAGACTCCTCACACTATAAATAGAGGAGATCTTAGCTTGTTTAGGAAGCCTTTTCTTCTAGCTTTCAGCCACGCACTCTCTCACTCTCTCTCACTCTTTTTTGTACTCTCTCTTCCGCTTCCCCTCTCTTCCTCTCTCTTGTAAATTGAGTTTCTTCTGGTTCTCTCCGATCCTTCCCCGTTTTGGTATCAGAGCCAGTAGCCTTATCGCTGGCTAATCCGTAAGTTAATTCTATCAAGCAAATCGTTTTCTGACAGTTTGTTTTGCAGGAACAATCTTCCTTATTTGGAAGACATACTTCTTATGAAGTCTAAATCCAATCATACGAATTCCTTTGATATTTTTTAATGGATTTTTCCTCAGGATCCTTTATTAGGCAACTAATCTGTCGAGAATTCGACGCCCCTAAATATAGGATGTTTAGGGAATGGTATTTCAACAAATTCAACCCAGCAGAATTACAGTATTTTGAAGATCGATTTTACATCGATTTGGAAATACAACAAAAAATTATTCCCTTTTTTGAATGGTTTTGGACCATTCATATAGATCCAAAACTTCATATAAATGTTCTCACCGAATATGAAGAATATCAAAAAATTTGGACAAAACTTAATGGTACAACCATCAAGTCGGTTCATCCCCCTTTCGAATCGATACAACTAAAAAACGAACATTCCACAGTGGACTTAACAAAACCCTTAGCTTCCAAGGAAGAAGCTATTATCAAACAAAACAATCATACGAATATTAGTCTTCAAACCATAGTTAATCAGCTATTTCAAATTGAAGATAATATCCAAAATATTAAACAAGTATCACAACCAGAGGTTTCTCCCTCGAGTTCGGAAAACTTTTTCACTAAAGTATGTAAACCAGGGCCAACCCCCCAAGACTTACTTTGGGAGAAAAACTTTTATCAAGAACAAGCGGCATATACCGCTAAAGCCGTCTATGAATGGAACATAGACGGTATGTCTGATGACGAGTCGTCATCATCCTCCAACTATGAAGAAGATTTTTGTTCCTCTTCATCCAAAAAGACATGCAACAATAATTGTTGTACTCTTAAGGAAGTTTTCAACCGTTTAGAACAAAGAAATATTTCAAAATCACCGGATTTATCCGACGAAGTAAAAATTCTGAAATCAGAATTAACCCAACTACGTAATGACTTTAGTCTTTTCAAAGTCATAGTTATTGGTCAATTGACTAAAGTTGAAACAAACATTAAGCAGTTATCAAACTTTTATCAATCAGCAAAAGAGGGAAATCCACTTGTAGACGGCTTGATTCGTCTAACCAAAGCTAAAATAGACAGCCCATCAGGAGATCACTTTGAAAAAGTTGACACTGACGGCCTATCTGTCGACAATTACAAAGTTCATACCGACAACTTATTGGCAGACCACTCTGACCAATTAACTAAAGCGGACAATTTATCCGCACCTTTTCCAAAAATTCACGAAGTAGGCGAATCTTCGTCTTCTTCTTATCTCAACAAAATAAATCGTATCACTCCTAAAAAGTGGTACATCTTAATTACTCTGGTTATTAAGCGAGAGTTCTCAATCTCAAATATAACTGCTCTAGTTGATAGTGGAGCAGAAATCAACTGTATTCAGGAAGAACTAATTCCTTCTGAATATTTTGAAAAAACTTTTCAAACATTAAAAGCAGCAGGTGGAAACTTATTACAAATTAATCATAAATTATCAAAAGTTTTAATCTGTAATAAAAACACCTGTCTATCAGCAACCTTTCTACTTGTTAAAAGCCTTGAGCAACAAGTAATTTTAGGAACTCCGTTCCTGAATTTAATCATGCCAATCAAAAGGATTGACAAAACTGGAATTTACGCAACAGTTCAGAACCAGGATACCTTTTATCCCTTTGTTCTGAACTTCAAAAATTGCGAACTTAAAAAAATTCAAAAAGGGAAAAGAAAAATTAATTAAATTTTTCTTAAACTAATATTATTCTCTTTTGAGTTTATTTCAAAGACAGGTTTCTATTCTAGCTGGCTGAGACAACTGAAGAAGTCAGGTATGAAAAAGAATTTTTCAAAAAGAATTTTTTTCAAAAGGTAATCATCAGAAAAATATTTTCAAAATCTCAATTTTACTGTTGGTTTTCTGTCAATCAGAAAAATCTTTTTCAAATCAAATTTTTGCTTTATGCAAATCAGCAAAATTAACCTTTAAATTTTTAAAGGGTTTTCAAAACTTTTTCTTCTCCCGGGAAGAAGATCAGAATTTAATCAGTATATTTTCCGCAAGGAAATAATCAGAATAATTTTCCTCGCCATTTACGAGGATATCAAAAGGGAAAACCTCTTTTCGAGGATATCAAAATAATGGAAAACCTCGCTATATTTACGAGGATATTCAAAAAAGACCTCACTATATTTATGAGGATATTCATTTTAAAGATGATCAATATTTTAATCCCAAGAGATCGCGATTTTGGTATCAGACCAAGCCGCTACAACGGTTTCTAGTGAACCGGAGAGTGAAAACTCAGAATCACCAGCTAGTCCAGTTCAAACGGAAACTGGTAAAGACAAAATCAACTCCGTTGATGGCTGTTGCTTTGCCAAAAAGCAAAGGAAAGGAGAAAGTTACTCCTAGCTATTACAATAGCGAATTAACTGACCCAGTACTTTGGAAAACCCGATCAGTTAATGATTGGAAAACCACCAAAGAGCTTGGTTATCTGTGAACCGCAATCACAGACTAGTCCCCAGCAAACGGCTGAGGGTAAAGACATGTCAAATCCGTTGATCCCTGTTGCTTTGGGAAAAAGCAAAGCTGAAGAGTCAGCAATTAACGTCCGTTTGAACTATTGCAATCAGGAGTCAACCATCCGAATCAACTATTGCAATCCTCATTGCATAGTCACTAGTGCTTACAGTGGGACCATATCACTTGAAGGCGCACAAAAATTTGTCGCTTTTGAAGAAAGCTTCAAGAACAAGCTCGAGGCGGGCCCCGGAACACAACTGAGCTTTTGTCATCTAAGCTTTTGGACAAAGTCATCTCTGTCAAAGATGCAAAAATCTGGCGTTCGATTTTGCCCGACAAAATGGAAGAGGAAATTGCCGCCATTCCTGAAGAAGAGAATGCATACTCTATACAAGGAGGCATTCAAAATGAAGGAAGCATCGCAACTTGGAGAACAAAAAATCTCTCTCTAACTTGTTTTCCTTGTGAAAGGCTAAACCCTTCAGGGTTCTAGCCATGTAGATCGTACTTTTCCTCCCTTCGGGGAGTTATTCTAAATAAAAGATCCTTTCTATCATCTTTCTTGACTTGTCTTTATTTTGATTATCCTTTTACCGGTGAGCAGAAGAATTCGAGTATGAGTGAAACTTAATTTCCGGCGAAACGGGGAAAGACTGATGCGTGAGCTATGTGCTGGTTGAACGAGACCTTGGGAACCTGGAGGCCTGATATGTCCTGTTGGTTAGTACCGCTTTGAATTCCGCTATCAAAAAGCTTTGCTTAGACCACCCCCCATTTTCCATCTAAATGGAGAATCAGTCATTGTCAAGAAAGAATCTAAAGCTCTCAGACAAGGAAATATCGATTATCTTCTTTCCACGAAGAAAGATTCGAAAATAGTCCCATCACAAGGGATAAACATCACTCCAGAAATTATTTCTGAAGGAATAAGTATTTCTGATAAACCAACAGAAATATCAAATCATTTTAGACTTGCTTGAAAAAGTCTGTAGTGAAAATCCAATTGATCCAGTCAAATCAAAAGCCTGGATGCAATGAAAAATAAAACTCATACAGTCCACAAGACCGTATTGAATTCACTAAACAGATTAATGAACTCCTGAGTATAGGATTAATTAGTGTTAGTAAATCACCACATATGTCTCCTGCATTTTTAGTAGAAAATGAAGCAGAAAGACGTAGAGGTAAAAAACGTATGGTCATTAATTATAAAAAAGATTAATGAAGCTACGATAGGGAGATAGTCATAACTTGCCTAGTATGAGAGAACTGTTAACTCTAATAAGGGGTATGAAGATCTTTAGCAGTTTTGACTGCAAGGGTGGATTTTGGCAAGTCCTACTGCAAGAGTGGATTTTAGCAGTAACTATTTCTGCCACTGTAGTCTGTAATCAGACTCCTCACACTATAAATAGAGGAGATCTTAGCTTGTTTAGGCAGGCTTTTCTTTAGGCTTTCAGCCACGCACTTTCTCTCTCTCTCTCTTTTTTGTACTCTCTCTTCCGCTTCCCCTCTCTTCCTCTCTCTTGTAAATTTTTATCTTTTGAAATAAAAAGTTTTGATCTTAAATTTGAGTTTCTTCTGGTTCTCTCCTATCCTTCCCCATTTTGGTATAATATATACATAGATATAAACTAAATATTATATGTTATGATTATGATATAATAAATGCCCATTGAAAGTAGTTTATAAGGATTAATTCTCGGGCTAAGAATATGTTGGATAGTATGAGCAAAGTCTAATGGTATAGTTGAACTTTCAATATGTTAGTGGAAGCTATAGAACCAGAAAGAGGAGGAGACGAAGAGATGGAGACGAAGAAGAAATGACGGCAGTAAAAAAAATGAGTATTTTGTATTGAGTTTTCCCAAGTGTAAAGTGTTTATATATTTACATCACGAAACAACAATAAATGGATCAAAAAATTGTAACTGAACTATGACTCTAATTAGAAATAAACAAGTAGGCTAATACTCCTCTCAAGATCACGGGCGTAGGTCGAAGATTTTAGATAAGAAGAGGTTGAACGGTGTCGGTGGTAGGTGCTTAGTGAGTGCATTAGCCAGTTGGGTATCTGACGGAATGAATTTGGAGAAGAATCAATAATCCGCGTACACCGCATTCTGAACAAAATTACAATCTTCATGTTAGCTTTCTAAAATAATAACTTCTTATAATGTCGTGATAGCTTATTCTTCAAGTAACAACCTTCCAAATATTATTTTGCTTGACTATAGAATAATTGCAAGCTTCCTTAATTGTCAATTGCTAAAAAATCAATGTCCATCAATATTTAACATTTACACATTTACTTTCATAGGATCATGTACAATATGCAAAAAAACAATTTAAGTTCAAGTGAGCAAGACTTCTTCTTCTCTCGTCCTCCTCCTCTTTGCTAGCAAGGAAAAACTTGAGCTTTCTTAAGAGATGTATGGAGAACTTTTACACCCAGAAGCGAACAAACGAACGGGTTGGAAAGGAGGGTAAAAATATTTGTTTTTTAATTCAACAATTGCCAATTTCCAGATAAAAAAGTAAACAAAACTAAGCACGAGGATATTAAATAGATTAAGACTTTGTTTTTTCTTTCTGTCTTTAACTTATTAAAAAAACTGGGAAAATAGATAAGTGGCATCAAGCATTAACTAGAAATTAATTAAGCTTAAGAGCATTAATCAAATGACGAACGGGATTATGATGAGATGATATTACCGATTTCCCTCCAAACAATTCTTGGGACATTCTTTCAACTTTGGAGACCTTGTATCAACAGGATTAAATTCTGTAAATTTGCATTTGAAGTTGGATTTATCAATTTAATGGATAAATCTTGTTTGCTTTTCTCTTTTATCAGTCACCTACACCTTATAAATTCGTAGATGTGATGTTGGGGTGTTCATATTATTGATTTGTAGGTAAAAATCAGTGTTTTGAAGGATATGTTACACGAGAAACTAATTATTCTAGAAATTTACAGTCCGTCAAGATGCCACAACATCATATTTTAATAGCACATCATATCTCCTTTTACGTGAAGAAGGTGATGTTGTTTTGTTTTAGCAACGTAAGTGCACGTATCGTCTGAAGTAATATAGTGTAGAGTATGAAACACAGGAGAAATTTATACAAATCAACTTTTAATTACTAATATAATTTTACCTCAATTTCATTTAAATAACGGAATTTGTATTTATGTAATGTAAATAACTTACACGTGCACGCTATCATAGTTTTGTTATTTGTATTTAATATAAATAACAAAACAAAACTTTGATAAATTGCACATAACACTTCTAACAGAATATTTAACGTCGGCGGATAAATTGCTGATTGTCAATAATATGTACCCAAAAAAAACTTATTTTATTGGTATAAGATAAGGTCAAAGTACTGTGCATTCCTTGACTAGTAACTAGATGGTCGGCCTCGTGTTCGTCTTTTTCTTGGTCTTTTACAAAGAAATGCGCACACCCCCATTCGCAACTTTGTAGGGAGTTTTTCCCATTGTTGCAGATCTTAACAAAGTTGGATCTTGGAAGACGGGGATTGCATTTCTACTCCAGGTAAAGTCGACATTCTTTCAAATTTATGAGCTCTCTAATTTTAACTTTGTTTTGAAATAAGAGAGATCGATTCTGCTGATTTGTTTCTGTGGGTTTCTGTAATTTATTTTTATCGATCATTTACACTATTTGAAAATGTTGATTATAGTTAGCTAGACGAAATTGGTTTTTCTTGGCGAGGAATTTGCAGAAGGAATAGAACCCTAATTCTTATTGTCTGCTCTGTTGATTTCGTTGATGTGGATGACAACCTACCCAATTGCATTTTATGCATACTCTTGGAAGTTTGTCTTGATTTTGTGTTTGAAACCAAATTTTGATTTGAACATTTAGGAGTATTCGGTTCACTTTTTTTGTTTCAGATTATGAAAATAGACGAGAATTAAATCAACTCAAGCATTTCAAATCAAAGGTTTGAGCAATCAAATCAGTTTCAGTCAAACCGTATTTATCCAACCAAAATCTGATTTCTCATGATAAATCAAGTCAAACCTACCCCAAACCAGTATATACAAAACTAATTTTGTAGTTATAAGATACTTTGATGGATTATCAGTTCTCAGTGTGTAGTTACTCTATGTTTGAATCTAAAACAATCTCTTTTTATGAGATTATCAAACAGGAAATGGAAGACATTCGCAAGTCAATTTTGACATTGAAAAAACTGGACAGATGTTCTAATCTAGATGAAGTACGAAAATTGAAAAGAAAGTTTGAAGATCTCTACTCAGAGCAAGATATGGAGCAATGTGGTATGTTATCTCTTGATCAATTGATTGAACACACCGAGAATTTCGTGAATGAAGTGAAAGGTCAATCTAATTATAGTAAATTTTCAAAAAGAATTGATGTTGATGTGTGTGAGAAGACAAGAGGTGGCATTCTTTCCACTTCAAAATTATTTGGAGAGACTACTGCCCTAAGAAATATGAAGAAGATTTATGATCTCATAAATGGTAATGTTACAAAGATTGGAGTGTATGGAATGAGAGGAATTGGTAAAACTACTGTTATGAAACATATCAGTAATCGTATTTTGGAAGAAAAAAATGACAAATTTGATTGTGTAATTTGGGTGACTGCATCAAAGGAGTCGAGTATTTTGAAACTTCAAGATGTTATTAGCCGCAAGTTGGGTCTAGATTTATCAAGCGATGAAGATCCAACTACAAGGCTGGAACACTATATAAAGCCTTGAAAGAAAAGGGGAGATATTTGCTAATCCTTGATGATTTGTGGGAAGGATATCCTCTGGAAGATGTAGGAATCCCTGATCCCGATTATCCCACTTCTTCAAATATATGCAAACTAGTGGTGACTACGCGGTCATTAGATGTTTGTCGGAGTATGAAATGTGAAGCTATTAAAATGGATCTCTTTTCAGAAGATGAAGCATGGAGTTTGTTCCTTGATCATGTGGGACACGACGTATTGAATGTCAAAGATTTGGAACCAATTATAAGGGGTGTTGCCTTAGAATGTGCTCGTTTGCCTCTTGCGATTGCCACTTTAGGCAAAAGTATGGCAGGTAAAAAGGAAATTTGTAAGTGGAGGGATGCACTAGCAAAATTGAGGGCTTTTTCTAAGGAGCCTGGTGATAAAGGAAGAAGAGTTATTGAACAGTTGAAATTCAGCTTTGATCGTCTTGAAAACAAAAAATTTCAAAAGTGTCTGTTGTATTGTGCATTGTATCCAGAAGATTACGAAATTGAGAGGGAAGAACTAGTGGAGCTACTAGCCTTGGAGGGAATAATAGAGGAAAAAGAATCTAAGAGGGATGAAATTGACGAGTGCAATGCAATATTGAATAAACTAATAAACCAATGTTTGCTTGAAGGTGGAAAAAATTATTGTGGGGTTTCTTGTGTGAAGATGCATGACTTGGTGAGAGATATGACGCTTCAAATCGATGATTTACATTCTCAATACTTAGCGATATCTGGTACTGAAATGAAAAAATTGAGCCATGTAAAATGGTCGGGGGACCTTTTGAAGATACATATATCAAATTGTTATTCTTTGAATGCATCGCCGATGTGTCCTAGACTCACCACCTTCATTCTACACAACTCTCGCTTATCAAATATTCCTAATTCATTTTTCCAGCATTTTGATGCCCTTAAGGTCCTTAAATTATCCGATTGTTATTATCTGGAAGTTTTGCCGGACTCAATATCTAATTTAGTGAATCTTGTTGGCTTATTTCTTAGAGGTTGTAATATGTTAAGCTATGTGCCTACCCTTGCAATGCTCAAGAATTTGTGGAGTTTGGAGATTTCTGATACATCTCTGAGATATTTACCAAAAGGTTTGAAAGAGTTGAGTAACCTGAGAGATCTCAATCTTATTTCATCTCCAATAGAGGTGTTGCCAGCTAAGATTTTAACAAGACTCCTCAATCTCCGGCATCTAGTTTTTGACTATGTTACTGTAGTAAGTGGAAGTGAAGTCATGAGCTTGAAAAATTTGGAAATATTAGATGTAGACTTTCGTGACATCCATAATTTGCGTGCTTTTGTTAAACATAGAGAACAAGAGGGATCACCACTTATCAGTTATAAACTTGCAGTATTGTCAGAATTATCATATTCCGCTTTTTATTGGGATTCTTGTAATTTTGTGTTTGGATGTGATTCTTTTAACAAAGTTGTATCAATAGCAGAGTGTACTTTATGTATACCTTTAGGAGAAAATGATCTCTACCTACTTTCAAAAGATGTTCAAGCGTTAATGATGGATAATATTCCTGATTTAACTAGTTTATGCGCAATAGCATCTTTGAATTATACAACAGATTTACGGTTCTGTCAAATTAATTCTTGCGAAGGGATGAGAGAGCTGGTTACTGCTCCATCTTCTTCTTCATTTGCTCTTCAGAGCCTTGAAACACTTCAACTTTCTAGTTTGGAGAATCTTGAAGCTTTGATTGGTAGAAAGAATGTACCGTGCAATGTCTTTCCTTGTCTTCAAGTGCTAGAGATCTATAATTGTCGAAGAATTAAGGTACTTTTTAATGTTGGATTGTTGTCCAACCTCAAAAACTTGGAAAAACTTGAAGTTATTCGGTGTTGGAAATTAGAAGAGATAATAGGAGAGTCATTGGATGATGACAAAGATCTAAATGAGGCTATGAAATGCGTTACTCTTCCCAAGTTATGGTATCTAAGTTTGTTTAACCTGCCACATCTGAAATCCATATGTCCCCCCACAAGACGATTGATCTGCAAGTCTCTAAAGGAAATTCGCATATTTAAGTGTTCAAAACTTGAGCAATGTGTTTATGCAGTTTTGGAGGACAGTGGGGAACCATCTCCATCAGCCTCTCTTCAACCAATTGAATTAAAGTTATATAGCAAACTATATGGCAATTGCACAGAGGTGAAGACGATGGAGCAACTGCACAAAGATTGGGTGGCGTTGGCAAAAGCAAAAAAACACCAATTTTAAATGTTTAATGTTTGAACTCTTGTTAGTTTAGCCTATCTAATTTAATTATCTCATTAAATTGTCATAGATTTAATTAATTATATACTCTGGTAATATGGTTTTGTATCTTATTGTTTACCCTTGCATCTATTAACATTATTAAAGTTGACGGAAAATGCGTCGTGTCAATCTATTTCTTAACTTCGTGAAAAATGGACCAATTGCATGAAGTTTCGGATCGTTTGGCGAACAAGCCGCAGATAGTTTTGCGCAAACAAGAGAAGTAATTTGATATCAAATGTGTTCTAAACCTATTGGTATTCTCTTGATGTATAACAACAATAAAGAGTAATTACTTTGGCATAGTGATGTTAAATATAGCGTAAATTACACATTGAACTTCGAACTTAAGAAATCTGCTTAACTTAAATCTTAAATAATTGTTTTGAACAAAATAGATTTAAAACTATAAGCAAGTTGAATCTCAACGTTAATATTTCTATTAAATGAGGCACGTGTAGTCCTGCTAACTATATTTTATTTCTTTCTCTCTTAAAATTGACAAAGAATAAGGAAAAGATGTCTCCAAGTGCGGTGAACTTCAATGCAGATGCGCCAAACAAAATCAGCAGCAGTTGGCATGAACAACAACAACGCCAAGGGCATTGAAACCAAGTCCAAAGTGCACCATTGAAGTGTATTATCTACACTAGTTTAATCATCTAAATGATTTTATATATGATTGAGCGATGTTGGGTAGGTTCAACGTGTACACATTGGCATAATGCTTGATAGAATATAAATGATTATTATAAATTTAAATTCTTATATCCGCAGCTTCCAAGTTATTTAAATGGATTCTCTTGGAGGATTCAAATTCTTTCTTATGATATTTTTATAGTAGTTATTGGTTGTGACAATGTGTTTGATCTGCGTTGGCGATATCATGCAAATTGTTTGATCATATCTATTAGATTATATGTATTAGCTTCAAGATCTTTTTAGTAATTTATTTTACTTGTTTATTAACTCTAGCTATATAACAATTTTGTGTTGTATTACTTTTTGATGATTCAATAAGAACTTCGTCTTCTATTTTTTCAATTTCAACATTGTATCAGAGCCACTTTATAAATTTGTTTGATGTTTTGAGGGACTGTTAATACAGTCCATAGTTATTGCGGATCGAACTGCGTTTCTCGGATTTGAAAAGAAAAAAAAAAAAAAAAAAAAAAGAGGCAAAAAGAGATTTTTGGATTTTCGAATTTTCGGATTTTTCAAAAGTGGCGAGCTGAGAATTACGATTTCTCAAGTTGCAGCCGTTGGATCATCTTGCAAATTTGACAGATGGTTTACAACATATAAAGGTACATTCTAAACGGTGGAGATCGTCATTTGTGTTTTGCAAGACTGTCCGGTTACGAAAAAACGGAACTGCAATTTGGGTTTGGTTTGGGATTTTCAGATTTTCAAGAGCAGCGAGTTGAGAATTGCGATTTCTTGAGTTACAGCCGTTGGATTATCTTGAAAATTTGATAGTGGGTTTACAACATATAGAGGTACATTCGGAACCGTGGAGATCGTCTTTTGTGGATTCAAGACTGTCCGATTAGGGTAAAACGGGACTGCAATTTGAGTTTTGTTTTTTGTGAATTTGAGCTTTGTTTTTTGGGAGAATAGTTTGGTTTGTAATCATGTCTAGTCGTAAAGATGATTCTCTTCAGTCAATTAACGTCCAATTGGATGGGAAAAACTATTCGTATTGGAGCTATGTTATGAAAAATTTATTGCGGGGCAAATCGATGTGGGGATATGTTACTGGTGCTCGTGTTCAGCCTTCAGACCCAAAGACCGAAGACTGTGTCAATTTTCTTGATATTTGGGAGGCTGATAATTCGAAGATAATTACGTGGTGAATAACTCTGTGAGACACTCAATCAGAGTTCAGTTGGCGAAATATGAGACTGCAAAAAAAGTTTGGGATCATTTGGCTCGTTTGTACACGCAATCTAATTTTGTAAAACAATATCAATTGGAAACCGACATTCGTGCGCTCTAGCAGAAGGATATGAGTGTTCAGGATTTTTATTCTTCCATGTCGGCATTGTGGGATCAATTCCCGTCGTATGTCGCTCGTAGAGAAGCACAACACTTAGTTCAATTTTTTATGGCACTTCACAATGATTTTGAGGGGTTACGTGGGACTATACTCCATCGTAGTCCATTACCTTCAGTTGATTCGGTGGTCAACGAGTTTTTAGCCAAGGAGATTCGACTCAAGTCTCAAGTTGATAAGGGGACTATCACACCGAATACTCCATCTGTTTTTGCGACATCTCAACGTCCTCAAGCTAATAACCAAAACAGGACGAACTCGAAGGTTTCCCATAATGAATGTGCCTTTTGCAAGAAGAAGGGTCATTGAAAGGCTCAATGTCTGTTATTGTTAAATAAAGGAAAATTGCGACAGCCTCAAAAGACTCAGAATACTTCGGAAAAATCTAGCAAATCAACGCAACAATGGACATATCGACTTCCTTAGTCCAGCAACGCAGTGGCCACTTCGTCCTTGGATTCATCGTTACTTGAGCAGTTTCAACAATTCCTCTTCTCTCAGCCTCATGATATGTTAGCTTCTTCTCATATAGGTTTGTCATCCTCTGGTACATCAGATATATCTTCCTCCTTGTAGATCTTAGATTCTGGATGGAAACGCCCGAATTTAAAAATCCTTAATTGGAAACCCTAAATTTTTCTCTAAAATTAATTTAAAATTAAGCGCAAAATCATAATTTGAAAATTTAAATATTAACTGAAAACTTTAATCTCTCGGAAGTTTTGTAATAAATTTATCAAAATTTTGAAAACATCTCATAATTAAAACAATTTATGAAACTTTATTTATTAATAAAATTCAACATAATCATTCAAAGTCTTAAATTGAAATAAAACATTAAATATCGTTTGAAAATTAAAGTATACTAATTTAAATCTTTTTTCTCAAACTCAACAATATTTTCTTCTTCTGTATGCTTGCTTGCCACTGGAGGGTTTTCAATCGCAACTATTTTTTCCTCAGATAAAAATTCACCTACATCATAATAATACATAAAGTGAGAAAAACTCAGTAAAACATTAAATATCGTTTGAAAATTAAAACATACTAATTTAAATGTTTTTCCTCAAACTCAACAATATTTTCTTCTTCTGTATGTTCGCTTGCCACTGGAGGGTTTTCAATCGCAACTATTTTTTCTTCAGATAAAAATTCACCTACATCACAATAATGAGAAAAACTTAGTAAATGAGAATATGTGCAGTTGCAAAACATGTACTTTTACCGACGTGACCATCATTACATTCATTTACCTTTTCTTAAACTTTTTCCTTTCTTTCATGAAAATATGCATAGAAATCTCTTTTTCATGCCGTTCGAAAACAATGATGCGTGAATATGCTATAAACGAAATCGAAACATACAAACAATAAACACAAACGATCAACAACGCAACCAAAAACTAATGCTAACTACCCAACCTATTTACCAAACACATCTATTTATCTCCAATTTCCTCAATCAACATGGTCTTATGATGTAGGCCAATCGGCCAAACAAATCACAGAGACTTACCTCTTTTTCCTTAGCAGTCCAGATACCTCACTTGAGACTTGTCACCTTAGGAGCTTCAAGGATGGCTGAGATGCATAGGGGAGAATTTTCGTGGGAAAGAGGGGAGAGTTTCTTCTCGGCAACGAAAGAGAACAGAGAGCTTTTCCAATGATAGTGGTTTCGCGTAAGGAAGAGAAGAACAAAGAAGGCAACTTCTTTCACAAGCCTTGCCACATGTCCTATTTTTATTGGATTCTCTCAACCACCCACTTTCACTTCCTAATTTGCCCCTCCATTGAATTTCAACTAAATACTTTGTTTAATTAAGCTTTAGTTTGATTTGTTTCTTTTTCCTTCTCATATATATATATCTTTTTATAGCACAAAATCACATTTCAAGAAAATTCCGGATGTTACATAAAGCTTCATAAGGTGTCATCCCAATCGAAGCTTAATAACTGTTGTTGTAGGCGAACTCCACCAAATGGCAGGTTCTTGCTCCAATTTCCTTGGAAGTCAATAGCACAAGCCCGTAACATATCTTCCAGTATTTGAATCGTCCTTTCTGATTGCTCATCTATCTGAGGGTGGAAAGCTGTATTGAAGTTCAACTGAGTACCCATAGCTTTCTGTATACTCTTCCAGAATTTGGAGATAAATCGAAGGTATCGAAAAATCAGAGTTTACAATTTTGTTGAGAAAATTGTAATTTGAGAAAAAGAAAATTTAAAAAAAAAAGGTCAGTGCGTTGAGAAAGCTGAATTGTGAGTGTTTAGACAGCACTGCAAACCGAAGGCGTGCCCTCCGAAGTGGAGAGTGACGAACTACTGAGAGGTGCAATAATCTGGGTTTCCCACATCGCAGTGTTGGCGCAGAGTGTGTTTCCACTACTTGCCCCGGTCGACTCTGCCGTCGGTCGAAGACCCGAACCAGAATGTGTTGTTGTTCTTGCTGTGAAGAATATCGAATGAGGAAAGAACAAAGGCAGCCCTAGGAGAGGGCCGCCGTCCGCGAAGAATGGAACAGAATCCTTAGGTGAGAGCACCGTCTCATAGAACAAAGGCAGCCCTACGAGCGTGCAGCGAAGCCAACGGCAGCACTCCGACCAGTCACCAGAGCTTCGATTTGAAGCAGAGATTTGTGAACCGCATTCAGCCACTACCCAAAAGGTTCTTTTTTTAACAGTTTTTCAATTTTTTTTTGGCAAAAAATTTGATTTTTCTGGGAGAGTACATTTGGGTTGGATTTCTGGATTTATTCTGATTTTTGGTAGCTGAATTTTGGTTGGGATATCGTTTTTGGGTTTCAAATATTTGGAATTGAATATTCGGGAATTGAATATTCTGTTGAAGCTAGTTTGTTAGCAATGAGTTCATTCAGGTTTGATATCTCGTTATTGGATCGGAGAATTCTCAGGTTAGTAACAAGTTTTTGCCCCAGCCGGGAGAAACTGGGTTGATGGTTATCCGACTTAAGGCCCAATGTGTGAAGGGAGAGATTGTTAGGGTTGATCCCACATCGGTTGTGGAATGAACTTGATGGTAGTTTATAAGTGTGAGGGAAAACCTAACCCCTTGAGCGGGTTGAGAAGGCCCAACACTATCAACACTATTCCGATCGAACAAAGCTCGCCGCGAACATTGAAGAGAAAACCCTAAAGTGAAAGGGTAGCCACTGTTGTCGTTGTTGAACAGTGAAAAGAAGAGAAAACCCTAAGGTGAAATGGTTAGCCACTGTCATCGTTGTCGAACAGTGAAGAGAGGAGAAAACCCTAAGGTGAAAGAGCTAGCCACTGTCATCATTTTCGAAAATTGAAGAAAGGAGAAAACCCTAAGGTGAAAGGATTAGCCACTGTCGTTGTTGCCGAACAGTAAAGAGACGAGAAACGCCGAGGATACTCCGATTACTAGAATTTCCTTGAAGATTTGGATGACGTTTTTTAGATTTAAAGATGTCATCGTCGTAGTTTAAATGTTTTAAACCTGATCTGCATTAGTTGCTAAGATGGTCCATCAGGGACGTGTGGAAGAGGAAGATTTGTTTCCTTGCACTGGAATTTCTTTGAAGATGGAAATTGTCAGAATTCAGTGTTCTGGATTCGCTTTGAGTTAGGCCGAGTAGCCCGTTGGATCTATCATGTGAAATTCGTGTCAAGATGAAGATTTTTAGACTTTGGTGTGACACGAATTCTATACGGGCCAGACCGGTTATGTAGCACCCGGTTCCATTAAACCAAGTGTGACTTATCAATTAATGATGTACAATTTTAATGGAAGAATTGAGAGAATTATTGACTATGTTAATGAGTGACTAAGCAAGAGCATTTGTGTAAATTAAAGTTTTAAAATGGATAACGTATTTAAGGAAAGTGTTAATACACTGTAGCCGCCACTATCCCATATTTCCCTCTTTCGGTTTTCAGCTCGAGCAGTAGAGCTCTCTAGACGATTCTCTCGCCCAATTCTCCTTCGACCTAGGTAAGTCTTCCTCGTTTTCTTGTATCTTAGCGATTAGGTAACTGAGAGAATACAATGTGAGGATTTTGAGAATGCTGTGATTGAGAGTAGGTTCGGGTTTTTGGTAATAAATGGGAATGCACGGGTAGCAAAGTTTCAAATAGATTTCCTCAAACATATTATTGATTTTTGGTAAGGTTTAGTGAGAGTTGGATTAATGTACTGTTATGACCTTAGGTGAGCGAGCTTCTGAAGTAGTTTGAAACCGAGCACCTCCAGGAGACCAGGTAAGTGAAGTATTGAGTGTGCCTTCGGGCCTACATCATAAAACAGTAGGTTTTTGCATGTTGAGTGATTTCTGTAAGTCATGAATCATATCTTTGAAAGAATACGAAAATGAATTTACATGGAACGAATGGTAAGGTATGAACAGAATGTGCTATGATAGCTATTAAGGGAACTAATCCGCCCCTTAATTGATGTAGAGGATTTATTACATTGGGAGAGTTGATCCCACTCCCAAGGGAATCTGGGGATCATGATAGCTATTAAGGGAACTAATCCGCCCCTTAATTGATGTAGAAAATTTATTACTTTGGGAGAATTGATCTCACTCCCAATGGAATTTTGAGATCAGAACATGTCGAATGTGAATGCAACTAAGTTGTGAAAGTAGAGACTGCATAATTAAGATTTACATTTCAGCATTTCATTTCATTACTACTTTACTTACTTAGCATTAGGCTAATAGATGAGTTTTGTGATGTAGGTGCTGAGAATACCGCAGGTGAATTTCCTTGGTTTACTGATGAATAGATGGAGTTGGAGGAGCACTTCTCTACCTCGACATGGTATACTGATGAGGCGGCTTAACTGATGTCTGTTGGTGTGAAGGTTTAGTTGACAATGTTTCGATTTGAATATGTCGAGTTTTTATGACAATAGTGATTTCAATGTTTTGAATACGTTTTTGAGTTTTCTTTTCTGATAATAGTATTCTGTTGGAATTTGATGTTGGTACTGGCTGGATTTCGAGTATTGCATTGGCTTGAATTGTTTTTGGATAATCTCAGTAAAGTGAGAAGATTCTTCTATGTAGTTAGAGTTGTGTTGTATAGTAAAAGTTGTTGGTATGCAGCTCTGTTCTCTATCGGTAGATGTTGAGTTTTAGTTATGATGTTTATCGGAAGATGTCTTCAGTAAAGCCATCGGATGATGTCTCAGTAAAGTTATCGAAAGATGTCTTCAGTAAAGCCATTGGATGATGTAAGTCTAATTCTATCGGTAGATGCAGTATGTTTGTCTATCGGTGGATGTGTGTAAAAGTCTTTTGTCATTTGTGACCGGTACATGTAGTTTGTCTATTGGAGAACATAAGTCTATCGGTAGATGCAGTATGTTTGTTTATCGGTGGATGACGTGTTAAACTTATCGGTAGATGTAGCAGGAGTCTTGTCGTTTAGCGATCGGTACATGAAGTTTATCCAATCGGAGGATGTAGATTTTACAGTATCGGTAGGAAGGGGTATTACGTTTTGTCGTTTAGTGATCGGCACATGTAGTGATCGGTAGGAGCGTTCTATTTTCCATTCTGCTTATTTCCGTTGACTTTATTCACCGGTAGATGCATTTGACTTCTGTGAATTCTCAAGTATTTCACGATTTAAACCTCTATTTCTTTTTGGCCGATTGCTTCTTAACATTCCGAACGATTATTCCAGCAATGTTTCACAGTTTTGTTTAACTCTATTATTGTTCAAATGATTTCCGTTGCAAGTTTTAAATGTTTTGAGGTTTTAGAAAATTGCCAAATTTAAAGAAGTTTAAATTTGGTTCAAAGTTTTTAGCTATGTCCGGATTATGTGTAACGAATTGGGTTCAGATAACTCGGGGCGTTACAGGTTAGGCCAATATTTGGAATCTCATTAGGGTTTTATTTTCTCTATAAATTCATGTAAGTTAAAGTCACAAAACTCGCGGTTGTATTTCGATCTTCATAGTCAATTTGTTCCTCTGCCTATGGTTTTTTCTCGAAAAGGTTTTTCCACGTAAATTTGGTGTCTATCGTCTCATTTCCTTTTTCGATTTCTAGTTTGATTTTTCAACACAAATCTTCCACCAAATTCGTACGATTAATCGCTAAATAATATCTCCACAACAACATTCAAAAGAATGTATTTTTGAATTTCTTTCTAATGGCATTTGATGGCGTGACCGTAAGGCGTGAGCACGCCTTATTTCGGGATCTCTTTTGCCAAGTTTGCAATTTCTTTCAGAATTCTTCCAAAACTTGTTTTTAGCTTCTAAACCTCCAAATTTGTTTACAATCGATCAAAACTTTCGTCATAACTTGCAAATCATGAAATTCAATCAAAAATCGAGATTTTAGATATTTTAAATAATAAATATATGACAAAAATCACATGAAATTAATGAGATTTTGAGTTTTATGAGAACGAATATCAAAAATCTCCTATTCTAGTTGTATTCTTCAATTTTCAGTCTTCTCTCCTTGTTTTGGTTGTCCTCTATGTATAAATGTTATTAAATCAACATTTTGACTTATTTTTCTAAAGATTTGTTTTTCTCCTATTCTCTGTCAATTTTACAAAAAAAGAGAGCTATTTTTAATATTATAAAAATCTTTTCGATGAAGGAAATTAAAGTTGTTTCTTTGTGGTGTTGTAGAAAGAAAATCTCGATTAGAATACTCTTGTTGATAATGGAGATACACCGCTGACAAAAAGCGAAGCTTTTTGGCAATTAAGAAAATTTGTATTCTTTGATTGGAAAAAAATAGTAGTTATTTGGTGGAAATTGAAGTTATTTGGTGTGTAAATTAACAGAGACAAAGAGGTTTGACTAAAAATAAATATTTTTAAATTTGTAAAATTAATATAAATGAAGAGAAAAACAAATCTTTTATAATAAGAATAAGAGGGAAAGAGAGTAAATGTGCTAATTTTTATTTTTAATTTTTGAATGACGTGACACTTAAATATTTATTCACCACATGATCTTTGATGACAATTCTGATTTTTGTAGTGCTTCAATTCGAATCAACTGTTTCAACTTTCAGCAACATACAATCTGCATCAAAAACTGAAAGTCGATTTCAATGGCTTCTTTGCGGAAAACTCGTACGAAAAAACCCTCAGCTTTAAGCTTTCTATTCACTTCTGTTGAAATCTATATCTCTCTCTCTAAAATCTGAAATATTTAAAATTTTACAAAAAAAAAATCTAATTGAACCAAGTCGGTTCGGCTCACAATAGAAATTTTATTTTGAGTATGATTAAGATTCCAGTTTAATGTTATAAATATATATTTGAGTTACAAAACTCAATTGTTTCTTTATTTTTAATTAATAGATTTTTCTTGTGTTCGTAATTTTTCTCCAAAAGATTTTTTCACTTATTTTTTGGTGTTCTAATTTTTCTGAGTTGATTCTTTTTCCAAATTACAATTTTGTGGACTGGATTGTAGATTATCAACAATCTATGATTTTGATTGGACGTGGGGATATGCATTATTTGTTTTGATAACTCGCCAATGTTGAAAAATCATTATCGCTGTGGAATATCTCTCTCTCTATCACTAAGTTGGGGTATAAATAAGTGTAGATATTGCAGAGTTTAGCAAAGCAGGCTAAATCCAGCAAGATGAAGGCTTTTGTTGCAGTGATCATGCTCTTGGCTTCCATTCTCTTTCTTTCATCTTCAATGGAAGCTCTAGACATCCCTACAAAGGGTAATACCAATCAACGATTTACTCTCTTTCTTCTTGTCAAATTATTTGGAGATACACACGTTAGATCATGTCTTGAATTGTCGGTCTCTCGAATGATGTTGTAATGTCCTGTATTTTGTCTATTACGCAGAATCGATTAGCTCTTGTGGACCAGGACGACCAGGACGACCGGGACGACGGTATCTAGATTGTTTTCCAAGACCACGAGAGAAGTGCAGTAAATTTCAGCGCAATTGTTAGTCTTGCTTCCAAAAAAAGTTGCGATTCACGGAGGGAAATGTGTCGTGTCGACGGAGTTACGAAGTTTTTCTAGTGTTGTTTTTCTTTTAATGTTGTGTTGTGTGAGGAGCTGTGTTCTAAATGTGTGTGATGAATGTAATGGTACGTCCTTGTCGATTTGGTTTAAGTTTTGTATTTTCCCTCTCAATAAAGTATACATCCAAGTGTCATTGAATAATGTTAATCTTATCTTTAATTATTCTACTATTGATTTTAGTTTAAATTATGATTTCAATTTTAGTTTAAATAATGAAAAACGTAATTATTTTTTTAAGTTATCCTACCCATAGGTCGGATAATCCACCAGGCCGACCCATGGATTGATTCTCTTGTGAGAATTCCTGATCCCGATACAGGAAACTAAGGATCGGATCGTGGTTCTCGATTCCATAATTCGTGGAATCGGGACCGATTCCATGGTAGGCAGAACCGACCTGGAACCGCAACAGGTTTGGTCCGGTTTTGCGGTTCCGGGCCCGTTCTGCCAGCTAGTTGTTGGTGGCATTTGAAGTGTTGTCGAAGTGGGGTTTGTTTCGGTTGTGTGTTTATATATATATATATATAATATAATATAATATTATGAAATTAATAATATAATATAATTTATTTATTTAAATTAAAAATATTAAAATTTTAATTAATGAAAGAAAACAGAAGGAAAAAAACCCTTCTTTTGTCTTCTTGTGTTGCTACGCACACAGGAAAAGGGAGGGAGGGAGGAAAGAGCGAGGGACGGAGATCAGAGTCAAATCGACACGATTCGGGTTCCAAATGGGGGGTTTGATTTTCTGATTTTTCCTGTTTTTCTGTCTTTATTATTCTTTTCTGGGTTTTTAACAAGGTATTTTTCTTCATTTTTAGACGATTTTGGCAGGAACTTTAACCACATTTTTGGACAGCCAAACGATGTCAGAAAACTTCCCGACATTTTGAACATGATGGTGGCTTCCATTTGGTGAACACGATGGTGGCCTCCGTTCGATGAATTTTGTCCCGACTGTTTTGCATGCAAAGCGAGGTAAAACCCCTAAATTTTGCTTTTATACATTTGAGTTAGAGTCTTGCTAGATGAGATGGTTAGCATCGTTTTTAGATAAATACAATGTTTTAAAAGGAAATCTTTGTTTGGGGGGTTGAGCATGCAACATCAAAACTTCATAGGTTGGCGATGTTGCACGTGTGAATCCATGGTTCGTTCAAGAAATCGTGAGTTATGACTAGTTAGGGTTTCTAGTCCCATTTAGGAGTCCCTTCTTGTCGTTCGGTACTATCTAGATTTTCTGACGTCGGATCGGTTGTAGATTCCAACGATGTTCCTGTTTAGGTATTGGCCTCCCGGTAGCGAGACTCGACTAGTCGGTAAGAGTAAGCGGTTGTCGCCATCCAAATAGGGGTTTCTATACTATACGTTTTTACTTGCATTGCATAGTTTAAAAAAAAAAAAATTATTTTTGTGGAGAATACCTGGTCGCAAGCACGTCAGTTTTTATGTATATACACGTATATTTTTCATGTTTAAATTTCATGTGCATGGTATTCCATTTTAGAATGATATAGATGTACGCTGATAGGTTTATTCAGTTTGGGCTATTTGAGCCTTCTTGTGTTGAACTCTAGTTGTTCTGGATTGAAGTGTTTAAGCAAAATAACTAGAGTGGAACATGATGTTTCTTTGGGGTCGATTGGGTATTTCTGACAACTGTATTCGGTTTCCTTGGGTTGCATCAGTGTGTGAGCAACAAAAGCAACCAGAGTCATTTGATATGCACCTTCTGGTGCGTGAATGTTGCTTGATGGTTTCTACGCAATGAGGGTGACAGGGCGGTGTTGACGCGCTTCTTGGGTGCCCAATAACCCTTAAACTTGGTTAGGGTATTTTATCACTGAGTTGGTGTCATGTTTGAGCTTGCTCGCCTGCCATCAATGGGCATTTATATAGATGGTGTTGAGCTTTAGCTTGATTGCCGTCCATCATTTGATTTATGGGTTTTACCGTCGTCTGTGTTTTTCACTGGTAACACGGGTGACATTGTTGGATCTTCGAATCACCATCACTTTTCAGCTTCTTCTTACTTATGAGGTGTTGTCGAATCTACGGTTGTCACCTTTCTGTGATAGTGTGCCGAAAGAATCCATGATTGACACTGCTTTTTCAATTGAGGTTGTTTTTCTAACAAAAATGGTGATGACTTATTTTATGTATAGTTGTCTAAGTATGTAGAAATGTTTTCGAAACTGCCTCACCATGACTTGTTGAGTTTGTTTTTAAAATGATAATAAGAATTCGAGAATTTGAAAGTATCAACTCGTGGAGCTTGTTTTAACTTAAAATAAACGTTTTTGGAGTATAAAATCATACACTGCATTTTACAACTGATCATAGTTAAAAAAAAAAAATAAAATCAGTTTTAACATATGCATCTGAGTGTAGTATAATGTTGCGAAAAATCGTGATACGCAAGTGTACGTGTCGCACAAGTAATATAGTTTTTAAGTAGAGTCGAACCCACGAGGAATAGTTTTACTAAAATATTAAATAAAGTTAATTTTAAATTAATTGGACTAAAACACTTTAATTTTTATTAAAAAGATTTGATTTTTATTTGATTTTAAATTAAACAATTAAATAACTAAAGTAATTGAAGTAAACGAATTAGGAAACTAAAATAAATAGCAGGAAAATAATTAAAGATTTGGTAAATATTAAGAAAGAATCTAGGGATTCTGATTTCACATCCACTTTCCTATTTAATATCCCTAATTTAGTTAATATTTCCTAATCCTACGTGTTGACAGCAATTTTTCTATTTTAATTATTATTCTCTCTCGAGCTATAATAATATTATCCAACTAACAGGTTATCACCTCCCGGTCTCAAACTCAAATCAGTTGAATACATTAAGTGCAGAAAATCATAAAACTACATAAAAGTTCTAGCTATCCCTAGTCTAGAATCAGTTCATGGTAAACTCATCAATGCCCAGTTATTTCGCAACTTCCGTCTTTTGAAACAACCCTAAAAATCTTAACTTTGGTGATCAGGCAAAATTAAGCATGAAGAACAGACAAGAATACTCAACACGATATCGAAAAAAAGAAAATAAAAACTAAATTAGAAATATTAAACAGTCGAATTTCAGTTATATCGTAACCCTAGAAAATAAATTTAGTTCATGAATGAGAAAAAGAAAATAAAACTAATAATAAATAAGTTCATAATTTAAAAGAGAAATGAAAAGAAAAACTAGGCTGAATTTCAGTTTCCGAAGCTCTCGCTTCGTTCCGGTCTCCGTCTCGCTAGAGCTCCTCTGCCTCTCTCTCTATCTTGCCTCTTCTGAATGAATTAGGTTAACATATAACCTATTTATCAATTAATTTGAAGCTCAGCCCACAATCATCTTCGACGGCTAAGATTAAAACAAGTTTCAACGGTCCAGATTCGAACACCTCCATCAATTAAAATAGCCGATTGATCAATGGTTGAGATTAAAACAATTAAAATAGCCGATCGATCGACAATTGCTCTGCTTTTCAACTAAACCTGTAATTCTCCAATTTTTCTACACACTCACCAAATATATATCAGAATTTACGTATACTTGAGTAAAACTCATCAATTCAAGTATTAAAGAGTACAATAAAATGTGTAAAATACACACTTATCATATAAGGTTCCCTATTGAATTACTCACCCACCCCAAAGACTTCATCTATCTCTCAGGGTAGGATCGTGGAGGCTTGTGTTGTAGAGGCTCATTGTTGGTGAAGATTCTTTTGCTTAACTAAATTTTCAAGTTCATAGTCTGTAGTATTCTTAGGGTGTTTAGCTTTTATTTCTTGTACAATATTTTTATTGGATTATTTAAACTTCTGCACTATTTTATATTTATTTTATTGCTATGTGGATTTCGGTCCATTCTCAGTGGGTCAAGGCTCATTTCGTTTAAAGTATTCAGCTATCAAACTTAGCATTGTATTTTGACTGGCTCTCTCTATATATATCTCTCTCCCTAGATTGAAGTTAGTGACGATCAGAAGATAATGACGCAAAGGACAGAAAATGGGAATAATGATACTTCTCTTGCAGCGAATTGTGAGATTCTCCGTAAAATACCATCGTCTTGGAAAAATAAAGTATTTTTCTCTCTTTTCTTTTCTTATTATTATCTATTTTAGTCGTCATTTTTATTGTACGAACCTTTCTGCTCTTCATGTTCGTCAGTTCGTGCATGTAGTTAAAAAAATTATTTATTTTCATTTGTTTCTTGTTTTTTTTTTCGAGGTTTGTTTTGAATCTTTACTTCAGAAATCAAAACCCATTTGGCGTTTGAATGTTGGTGAGACTACTAAGATGTTAGACTGCATCGAATTTTCCCGACTGAGCGGGACCGATAATGGAGATCAATCCAAAAACAAAAAACAAGGTCGTTGTCAAGCTCCTAAGCATGTCAAATCATCTGTATTTCCTGCATCTTCGATAATAATCGGATCCTGGCTGGTAATTAACGATCGTTCATCGAATCTTTTTCTTATTAATCGTGGAAAGAATTAAACAAAAATGAACCAGAAATTACGCAGAAAGTTGCCAAAAAAGAAGGCGATATAATGGTCAAATGGCAATACACACATAAGAATATGGTGTGGGAGTTCTTGGAAGGTGGTTCCAGGAAAAAGATACAAATTGCTTGGGCTAGCATTGTGAGTATCAAAGCTGATCTTTTCCCGACTGAACCGCAAACCCTAGAAGTTCAGGTTGTTCTTTCTCTCTCTTGAATATTTAGAATTAGGGTTTTAGATTTTGTTTTGTTTTTTTTTTGCTGGAATGGTTGTCTTACCAGTTAGGGAGACCGCCGAGTTTCTTCGTAGATGTCAACTACCCATGCCCACGGCACCACTGCATGTGGTTGTCTTTGCCGGATTTTACTTGCGATCAAGCTTCTAATCACGGGTATGTCACATCTTTATTTCTTATAAAGATTGTTTTTTTAGGGTAAAGTGTAACCTAGTATGACCTACCATTGTTGCACTAAATTATTTTTTCGAGCAAAATTATCCTCATAAGTTGGATAGTTAGCGAAATAACACATGTTTTAATAAAATTTGTCATTTTAACACTCTAGTTTTCTTGATTATTCAAACGCGCTCAATTTCTCATATGAATTTGAATACAAATTTCATTTATATTGTTTTTTTTTTTGTCTTTGAAATCGATTGTGATATCGAGTGAGTCAAAGTGACTAATGTAGATTAAAATGACCATTACAATAAAAAAAAATTGAGATATTTGACTAATTTATCAAAACACACTCATTCGGTTAACGACTCAAAGTACAAAATTAATTTTCTTTAAAAAATAATTTAGAATATCAATTGTCCTCGACTTTTAAGTTTATGAACTTTATGATGATCATAAAAAAATGATCATAGATGATAATCATGAATTATGACTATGATTGCAGGAGGCACTATCTTCAATTTCCCCCGGGAGAGCTCGAAAGGCACTACCACGAGCTTCAACAATACAACACATCGAATTCCATCTAATAACATTTTTCGCCATTTAGCTCGAAAAGCACTACCACTTTTTTTTTTTTTTTTTGCTTTTCTTGCCATGTTAAGAGGTACATTTGGAGATATATAAGAATTATATTTGAAAAACCAGTACTAAAATAATTAAAGTTTTTGTATTGAATGGAACTTTTTGTGACTTAGAAATGCTGGGCCTAAATGTTTGATTGATTGTTTGAATAGTATGTGTTTTGTTTGAGCTCATTTTGATAAAACCAGGTTAAAATCAGCTTAATATTACTAGAGGCAGCCCCAGATGCAGTGTTTAGTGGAGCTATCACGCCTTTAAAGCCTGAAGATGCATTTGATCCAAATCGAGTGAAATGTGTGATGGACAATCGCGGCTATCCTATATATTTTTCGAGGGGAGTGATTCCTTTTAACAAGTTTGTTCCTTTATACGTCTATCACTATTATTTATAATCCAAATTTACAGATATTTGTACTTATTTCTATGGTAAATTGCCTTACATTATCATGTACATGAGAAAAATTTGATGAGGTATCTTATTTGTTGATGCAGGTCAGGGAATATCAATCCCCATTTTTCATATATGCTTCACCTTGGTATTCAGGTATCGGATAATTCAGGAATTTTGCAGAATGTACTTCTCCAAACGAAGAAGAAATCCAAGAGCAGGCTCAGTAGGATTCTCTTTGAATTGAAGTAGACGATCATCATCTCCATTTGATCCAAACTGTCACGACCCGGGAAGGACCTAACAGAAATGCCAGGTTAAGCGATCAATCTCGGAGAGGTCCACCGTTTAACTTAAGGTTTTGTGCAGAAGTTTTATGATCGATCCATGACCTCTAAGCAAAAACAAATGTGAGAATACAAGTAATAGTATGAATACAGGAAAATAAAAAATAATTAAATACACAATGTACAGTACAATTTAAAATTTGTCCTTACATATTCAAATTTTGAAGAAATAAAAGGATAGCGACTCAAAAGAAATCGGTACAGATCCGATTCACCTCCAACTCAAACAGTCTTTACATCCACTAATGTCTCTCCCTCTCCTTCTGGTTTGAGCATGAAGCTTGTCTTGAAGGAAGAATATCCTTTTTCAGCATTACTCCTTCAATCACTTCCAACCCAAAAGTATACGTTGCCTCACCAAGATCCATTATTTTCTCCTTATTTTCTCCTTCTGTGTCTTCATTGTTCTTCCTCTGCTTATATCATTACTTTTCATTTCAAAACTAATATTTTAAGTTGTAAACTATATTATCAGCTAATTGTTGCAGCTTAATCTGGGATTAAAGTTAAATTAATCTGAAAATAAATGAGGGTGATGAAGATGAAGACACTCACTATAACCAAGTTGAATGAAACAGAACAGAGCCAACTCCTCCGTCTCCTTCAATTATCTCTGAAAGATCAAGGTTAGTGACTCGATGTTATAAAGTGTTGTAACACTTCGTGTGACACCAGTTATAAATACGATATAGGACAATATTAAAATGCGAAATTTAACGACACAGGAGGTTGGTAACGCAGTTCGGCAATCAGCCTACATCTGCGGGGCCACGCCCAGATATGAAAACATTTCACGAGTTCAAACAAGGTTACAAGACACTCGGACTAAAACAAAATAAGACTCCCTCTTATCTTTGATGCCGCTTCCTTCAACCTTCACAAGTGAAACTGTTTTGCGAGCTCCCCTCGACTTTGAAACGATCCCTCCCGAGATCTAAATACGACAAGCTCCCCTTGTCGAAGATGACTCCTCCCGGAATCCGTGTATGGCAAGCTCCCCTTGCCCACGATAAAGATGAATAGCTTTACTCAATAAAAACATACACCACATAGAACCATGGGTGAAGAAATAAGAACACCCAGATGAATAGAGAATTCCACGAAACACAAAATTGGCGTCAGCACCTTTCAACATACAAAGAGAAGACTTTTATATTAAGTGCTGGTGCGGCTCTGTTTCTCTCTCCAGTATATTCTTGAAACAGACTATTCATTCAAATAATAATATCCCACGAAATCAGCAAGGGATCAGAAAATCACTGCCACACAAATTTAGCGCAGTGACACTTTGAATGACGCTTTAGTAAAGAATCCCAAATACTTAGAAATATGAACCAAGTTAGTTATGATTCCTTTTCAAACAAATCACATTTGAATTGGCAAAATATTCTGCCAAAAATCTTCTCCAATATTGCACGATAGAATAATATATATTCCAAAAGAATATAATTTCCAAAAATATAATTTCCAAAACTTACCAAAATCAATAAGTTGCCAAAAACATAACGCCAACCCACAATAGCATTAACAATCTCTATATTTTCCATAAAATCTGACATTACTTTTGGAAACACATCCAGATAATCCTTTGCCATAGCTTTCCATAGTCTCTCCGCACTGACTCCCAGCTTTGCTTGAGCTGTAGCTTCCATAGCCATCGCCTTCTTCTTCTTCTTCTTCTCTCGTCCTCCTCCTCTTTGCTAGCAGGGAAAAACTTGAGCTTTTTTAAGAGATGTATGGAGAACTTTTACACCCAGAAGCGAACAAACGAACGGGTTGGAAAGGAGGGTAAAAATATTTGTTTTTTAATTCAACAATTGCCAATTTCCAGATAAAAAAATTAACAAAACACGAGGATGTTAAATAGATTAAGACTTTGTTTTTTCTTTTTGTCTTTAACTTGTTAAAAAATCTGGGAAAGTAGATAAGTGGCATGCAGCATTAACTATGAAATTAATTAAGCTTAAAAGCATTAATCAAATGATGAACGTGATTACGATGAGATGATATTACCGATTTCCGTGCAAATAATTCTGGGGACATTCTTTCAACTTTGGAGATCTTGTATCAACAGGAAATTACATCGTAAATTTGGAACATGAACAGTTATTTGATCCCCATCAAAATTTGTATTGAATCTCTTACAAACTAATGGATGTAAACAAATAGCACGGAAAGTAAAATACCACCTACACTTTAATAGCTTGGTATTCCTTTTGACTGTCTCCCAAGTACCATCCAAATTTTCAACTATAGAAGATAGTTGTGTAGTTCGGTCTTGTTTAGTGGCTTGATATCAAAAGATGAATGTGCATAAGATTTTGTTAAAATATACGCTAATGAATAGAGAAGTTCATCAAATTACTGTCTCCTTGAATTTGAAAAATGCGAAAAAATATTTCATTGACGATTTCTTAGATCCTCAAAGTCATTTTCAATTGCAGTTACGATTGATGAAGAACCACATATCAAAAAGTGAATTCAACAAAGAGAGCTCATTAATAAAAAATAAAGACTCATCTCATGTATCAGCTGCAATGCTATTAAAAGTCATTTGAATGAGTTTTTTTTTTTTTTTTTTTTTTTTTTGCGCGGAGAATTTTGGCTCAGCCAATAATGATGAGACCAAGCTTCAATTATGATTAAAAAATGATCGAAAAACGAGAATTATTTGGAAATCGGTAATATCATCTCATCATAATTTGGAGACCTTGTATGTGTAAATTTGCATTTGAAGTTGGATTTATCAATTTAATGGATAAATCTTGTTTGCTTTTCTCTTTTATTAGTCACTTACACTTAATAAATTCGTAGATGTTATGTTGGAGTGTTCGTATTATTGATTTGTAGGTAAAAATCAGTGTTTTGAATGATATATTACACGAGAAACTAATTTTTCTAGAAATACACAGTCCGCCAAGATGCCACAACATAATGTGTTTAATAGCACATTGTATCTCCTTTTGCATGAAGAAGGTGATGTTAGTTTTAACAACGTAGTGCACATATCGTCTCAAGTAATGTAGTCTAAAGTATCAAACCCACCAGAAGTATATACAAATCAACTTCTAATTACCTCAATTTTATTTAAATAACGGAATTTTTATTTATGTAATGTAAATAACTTACAAAATAAAAATATAAAAAAAAAAGTGATGAACATTTTATGAAATAAAACCTAGGAATACAATTATCACTCTTCATTTTTCATAGTTTAATTATCTACTCAGTTAATCTAATCGCATGAATTTGTTAATCGAGAAACCTCACTTATGATGATCAACTAGAAATATTGTTATGATTCATTTCACTATATTTTATGAGAATTAAAACAACTGTGATTCATTAAGTTCAGGTTCTCTACACGATTATATACGTTATGCTACATATTTCTATCCAACATTAATTTACAATTTTCACACGATGACCATATCTTATCGTGCATGTATCCAAACATACAAATCATTTCTCAAATTTTTTGCATGTAATAAATTTAAACTAACTAATGACCAGATAATTAGATTACAATGATTTATAGTCATACAAACAACCTCAACAAATCGAGTGAAATGTGTGATGGACAATCGCGGCTATGCTATATATTTTTCGAGCGGAGTGATTCATTTTAACAAGTTTGTTCCTCTATACGTCTATCATAATTATTTATAATCCAAATTTACAGATATTTGTACTTATTTCTATGGTAAATTGCCTTACATTATCAAGTACATGAGAAAAATTTGATGAGATATCTTATTTGTTGATGCAGGTCAGGGAATATAAATCCCCATTTTTCATATATGCTTCACCTTGGTATTCAGGTATCGTATCTATGATGTAAGTGAGCAAGAATCAAACGCAAATTCAGGAATTTTGCAGAATGTACTTCTCCAAGTGAAGAAGAAATCCAAGAGAAGGCTAAGTAGCATTCTCTTTGAATTGAAGTTGACGATCATCATCTCCATCTAATCCGAACACAACCTTTACTACTGTCTCTCCCTCTCCTTCTGGTTTGAGCTTGAAGCTTGTCTTGAAGGAAGAATACCCTTTTTTGAGCATTACTCCAATCACTTCCAACCCAAATGAATTCGTTACTTCATCAAGCTCCATTATTTTCTCCTTCTGTGTCTTCATTGTTCTTCCTCCTCCTATATCATTACTTTTCATATCGAAACTAATATTTTAACTTGTAAAATATATTATCAGCTAAAATCTGGGATTAAAGTTAAATTAATCTGAAAATAAATGAGGGTGATGAAGATGAAGACACTCACTATAACCAAGTTGAATGAACAGAACAGAGCCAACTCCTCCGTCTCCTTCAATTATCTCTATATTTTCCATAAAATCTGACATTACTTTTGGAAACACATCCAGATAATCCTTTGCCATAGCTTTTCATAGTCTCTCCGCACTGATTCCCAGCTTTGCTTGAGCTGTAGCTTCCATAGCCATAGCCTTCACAAATCAATAAAACTGAAAAAGATAGAAATATAATCCAAGTGCATGTCGAATTTGTAATCTTAGAAAATGAAATTTGTTCATGACGGATTGAATAAAAACAACATAAATATATTGAATAGTGAAAACAACAATGAAAAATAAAAAGAAAGAATAGAGAGATAAAACTAGGTTACACAATTTGTCTCGATAATCCGTCACACATTGTCGTGATCTTCACAAGTATCGTAAGGAAAGTGATTTGTGTCGAAACACTAAAAATAATTCTTGTTAAAAATATATAAATTTGTAGATTGATAAGAAATGTCGAATCCATGGAGAATAGTAAATAGATTTATTTTTAATTTTCTTTAAAAAATAGTTTAGAATATCAATTGCCCTCGACTTTTAAGTTTATGAGCTTTATGATGATCATAAAAAATTGATCATAGATGATAATCATGAATTATGACTATGATTGCAGGAGGCACTATCTTCAATTTCTCCCGGGAGAGCTCGAAAAGCACTACCACGAGCTTCAACAATACAAAACATCGAATTCCATCTAATAACATTTTTTGCCATTTAGCTCGAAAAGCACTACCACTTTTTTTTTTTTTTTTTGCTTTTCTTGCCATGTTAAGTGGTACATTTGGAGATATATAAGAATTATATTTGAAAAACCAGTACTAAAATAATTAAAGTTTTTGTATTGAATGGAACTTTTTGTGACTTAGAAATACTGGGCCTAAATGTTTGATTGATTGTTTGAATAGTATGTGTTTTGTTTGAGCTCATTTTGATAAAACCAGGTTAAAATCAGCTTAATATTACTAGAGGTAAGTGAAATCATCATGACCATTAAAATTCAGAAGCGCAGCTACCATCTACTGTGAATTAAAAAAATGGAGTTTCTTTGATGATTGTACCTCATAGCTTGGAGGCATGAGCAGTGGCTTTAGTCAAGGCCATTGCAGTTTTCGAACGAGATGGACGCCCTAAATGATTGCAGATGACATCTCCGGCCAATCGAAGCTTTCCAAGATCTACGTTCGTCTTCACTCCAATTCTACGTAGCATGTAAACGACCACGAAGACTAGAGACCGAAGAATCCACAGTTCTCATTCTTAAGCATTCTTTATCATGTCATATGATAAATAAGTAAATCATATACAATCTGTTATATATATCATATAAAAGTTTAAAGAATGATTGCAGCAAGGCATAACAATTACCAACTCAACCACTTGCAGACATAGATTACTTAAATAAATCAAAAGTAGAGCATCATTTTGAGAAATGAGAAAATATTTTCAACTCTACCATCCAGAATGCTATTTCCAAATCAGTCTACTCACAACAATTTCTTTCCTTCTTTTTAGTAATAACTAATCATAGTAAAAAGCGTTTATTGTTTGCTGAGGCAGGTATTGTAAGAACTTACCCGGAGTGCCAACTTCAATTACTGTATCACCAAAAGAAATTTCACAGCAACCCATGCCAGAGAGCTCTCGTGCATCGTGTGATATTTTAGATGGAGGAACGAAGCCTTCTACTGGACAGCCCACGACACATGAGATGTATCTGATAAGGTTTGATATCGTGGCTTCAGTATAAAAGAGATATAAATGATAACCCTCAGAGATAATTGTCAAACATCAGGTTTCTGATAATGTGCATTGCAAAAACTAATACAAGATGGGAAGAATTCAGTTTAAACCTTTTCAAGGATAGGTACGAAAAACAGATGCAACAATACAGAAAAAATACAGCAAACAATGAAAATTTGCACCTTAAGATATTTTATGAAGAGACTAGTGTGACTTGCTTAAGAGCTTAACAAGCAATCATAAGATGAATCAAGGTGTTCAATTACCATTACACTTAGAGATTTCACCTTCAAATCCAAAAAAAAATCGACATTAGAGTCTAGAGATTAATTTATTTTGGACATATATACTTCCTTCTCATCTCCTGATGGACATTGATTTCTCCAAAATCACGATCACTAGATTCTCCTAGACGAGAGCCTCCGAGTTCCTCAAAAATAGCCATCTCGAACCTCGTCGAGTAAGCTTACCCGCAGTCTTTAGTGCCACCACTGCATGAACAAAACTACAAGGAAATCCAGAGAGAAGCTATGGAATATAATAAGATCGCCACGCAAAGTTATAGAGAGAGGAAAGTGTTTTGATGAGAAGAAGAAGAAAAAGAAGAAGAGGATGGATTCCATTTCGGTAAGTAGAAATGGAGTTTGCCAGAGAAAAGATCAGCGTAAGCGCGAACAGAGAGGGACGATACGATAACAAAGCGAAGAAATCGAGGGCAAAGTAGAGAAAAAAATTTAGAGGGGCCATTTAAAATAAAGACTTCAATTGTTTGTGTCCCTTTACGGGCCAACCCCATTTATAGATACAAATTGTGACTTATGACAATAAGCCATTTTTATTTTTTATTCGTCTTGATAAAAACTTACAATCTAATATAAATACGTTGTCCACGACTCGATCCGATCGTGGATTTTTATTCTATGTTTAAAGAACTAAATATGATTTTTTTTGTTGTATTTATAGACAATAATTAACCAAGCGATAATTTCAAAATAAAATAAAATAAAATTATATAGTACAAAATCATATTTTGTCTTAAAATATAAATAAATAAATTATTATGAAAAGATTTATTTTTACTTAATAATGCACCCTCTAAACATAATTGTTGACGTATCACACAATAAATTGTACAATTAATATAATAAATTATAAATAGTTAATTTATTAAGGGGCAAATTTCAAAATACCCCCTGAAGTATGAGTATTTATCGAAAAATCCCTCAAACAAAAAGTTTTCGTAATCAAAACCTTGAATTATCGAAAAACTGTAAAAAAAAAATCCCGGCGGAGAGCCGCATACCTAGGGGTGGGCATGGTCCGGTCTCGAGCCAGAATTGGACCGGACCATGGGATTCGAGAATTTTATCTCGAATCCCAGTACCGGACTGTGCAAGGAGTGGGACCGGACCGGACCGGACCAAACCAAAACATTCGGTCCGGTTCCGGTTTCTCCCATTGTAATGCTGATTTAACAAAAAAAAAATCAAAAAACAAAAAATTCTGAAATTGCATACAGATTTTTCCAATAAACTCAGCATACATATTTTTGTTTGTACTTGTAATCGAAAAAATAAAAAATGAAAGTAACGTATATTAAACTAACAAATTAAATCTAATAATCTATGATTAAAATAAAATCTCATGAGATAAACTAAATTCAACGTCTAAAATATATTCAACTATCTAACATAAAATCTAAATTAACTATTTAACATAAAAACTCAATCTAACTATCCAATATTATAAAATATAATGAAATCTAAATAACTAAATTAAACATCAAAAATAAATCGAACTATCTACGTACAAAGTAAATTCAACTATCTAAAAATACAAACTAAATAGTAAATCCAACTAAATAGTCAATTTCAATCCAACTTCCAAACCATTAGAGATAAACATTAAAATAAAGTCATAACTCTTTGTGTTAAGAGTTATTCTGAATTGGGTTCTCGGTCCAGTCTGGTCATTCGGGAATTTCGGACTATGGACCGTGGACCGAACCATTGCTCATGGGATTTCTGCTTTGAGGACCGGTTCCGGACCGAGAACCATTAAGAACTGCCCAAAACTCGGACCAACACCTTTGGTCCGGTCCGGTTCTAGGTTCGCGGTCCGGTCTTGCCCACCCCTACGCATGCCCCTCGAATTTGAAATTACACAGAATTTGGGGGGCCGATTTAAAATCGCGGCCTCCTAAATCTAAAAATACACTGGATTTGGGGGGCCACATAAAAATTCGGGGGGCCGCATTTTGTAGGTGCCCTCCCGCAGTCTCGAATTATTCTTCATTATTTTAAAAAATAATAATTATATTCAATTCACTTAAAATTTTTATCACATATTCATCACATTATGGGAAGATAATGTAAAAAGTTTCTTATTTTTTAAAAACTGTTATGATTTAATATAATTTTTTATAAAATAATGTCATTAAAATTACAATATATCGCACAAGTGTTATAAAATTAAAAATTTTTTTACATTATCTTTTCATGATGTGATGAACATGTGGTAAAAATTTTAAGTGAATTGAATATGACTTGATATTTTTTGTTTTTAAATTAAATCCTTATTTATTCTTTAGACGTCAAATGAGGCCTTAAATGATAGATTTTGAGCCCAAAAAAGGCTATAATAGGGTTGTACCCACATGTAGTGTGTAGATCTCTGTGCGAGATTCTATTAGATATCTCACGTTAAGATCTACACACTTCATCTGGATACATATTCAATTGAAATACCAAATCATATTCAATTTAATTGAAATTTAATAAAAAAATACCAATATGCATAAAAAATTTTATGAGGTCAATCATTCGATAATGTAAAATTTTTTACCACATGTTCATTGTTTTTTTCAATAAATACCTATATTTTATGAGGTATTTTGGAATTTACCATTTCTTAATTTAATTATACCTAAATTAAAAAAAAAAGTCATTAGTTGACATTTCGATAATTATTCATTATTGGTAAAAACTCGATTGAGTAAAAAGGAAAATCAATGAACGGTTGAGATGTTTTCCAATTTTCAAAATTCAAAATCTCTTTATTCTGTTACAACAAAACCAGCCTCGACAAGCAAAATTTTAAATTAATTGGGTAACCATGGTTAAAACAATGACCAATAAAAGGAAGCCAACTCATCAGTCCTTGCCATCCGACTCATGATCTAAACAATTTCCAACGGTTACATCTAACCCAACACCAGTTCTCTCATATTTCTCTTCCTCTATACACTTGTTGTTCATAACCCTTGCCGATCCACCTTCAGTCAGGGTTTCTACCAGAAGAGGAGAGTCTTCTTCATAAACGTCTTCTTCTCCATCTTTTTCATTTTCTTTCCCTTTCTTCGTATCTTCTCTATCATCTTTGTTAATGTATATTTATGTTGGCATATATTTATTTGGCAAAAGTAATTAAATTTATATTGGAAATTAAATATAGATTGCAATATTATTCAGTTGCAAGGCTGACAGATTTTGTGGAGATTTATCTATCAAATATTTACAGAATATTTGATTTAGGAAACCTTGAAAAATAAGGAAAGTGGTTTACTTGGAAATCAAGTTATCAATTATATTTATCTATGGAATGCCGATTTGAATTCAGATTGTTCTGTGAATCATAACAGATATCTAGATTCGTCATCCAACTATTCAGGGATTCAAATATGCTATATTTTGGTACTTTCCATATATGTCGCAAAGGGTGTCACGAATCTGTTTTTATATGATTGCGTTTCCTTATTCTGTGCCTTGAGTTTTGGAACGAAAATTAGTTGCAGATTTATTTAAGCAACTTCCCTTCACAGAAGACGTGCGCGGATTATTCATTACTCTCTAGTATTCTCTTGTGCCGCAAGTTGTTATTTTCCTCTCTCACGTTTCTGGCGTTTTGGGTTGTTATTGATTGTTTCAGTCTCTGTTGACTGTTTTCCACACTCTACCATTGGTGGCGTTCATTGTTCAACGAGTGTGGTGGTGTGCATCCTAAGACAACGATTGGTGTCACGATTGGTGTCATAGGATTGCACTTCTTTATTCTTCATTCAAGATCTGTCTCGGGAGGAGACTTCGCTGGAACTCGGGAGGAGTTCTGTTGATTGACAAGGGGAGCTTGTCTTTCTGATAGTGGGCAAGGGGATCTTGCCATACACGGATTCCGGGAGGAGTCAATACGGACAAGGGGAGCTTGTCGCATTTTAGATCTCGGGAGAGGTCGATCCAAAGTCGAGGGGAGCTCGCAAAAACAGTTTCTTTGAGGAAGTTAGCTAGAGTCGGCGACAAATAAAAAATGGAGTCTTTATTTGTATAAGATCCGTTGTCTTGTAACTTTGATAACTCTCTGAAATGTTTTTAAA
The DNA here is from genome assembly GCA_022432975.1 of Begonia masoniana. NCBI lineage: Eukaryota > Viridiplantae > Streptophyta > Magnoliopsida > Cucurbitales > Begoniaceae > Begonia > Begonia masoniana. The sequence continues at coordinate 4,209,785 of CM039513.1, read as the reverse complement.
TCTGGGCGTGGCTCCGCAGATGTAGGCTGGTTGCCGAACTGCGTTACCAACCTTGTGTCTCCTTCTTTACGCATTTCTTTATTGTCCTTTATTGCTGTTTTCTATCGGTGTCACAAGTAGTGTTACGACACCGCATATCTAATCACGATTTCAATCTTCTTTAGCAGCTGAAAATGAGAGAGTGCATCTCGATCTACATCGGCCAGGTCGGTATTCAGGTCTGAAATGCATGCTGGGAACTTTACTGTCTCGAGCACGGTATCCAGGTACCTTCATCTCCGATCTCTGCTGCATTTGGCTTCGTTTTCATTCGTGTAAATGCGGCGTCAATCAAATATTTTGTAATGCGTTTTATAGTCGATTTTATCATTCTTTTGTTGTTTTGGATCTTGAGGTTTGTTGTTTTCATTTTATATTATCGATCTCTTTTCTCTTGATTTATATATTCCTTAATCACATCTTTGTTCTGTTTTATTAGGTCTTCTTCTCTTGGATCCAATCTACAGATCTATCGCATGTTTTCGTATCTATCCTTGAAAAGGTTTAAACTGAATTCTTCCCGTCATGTATTAGTTTTTGCAATGCACATTATCAGAAACCTGATGTTTGACAATTATCTCCGAGGGTTATCATTTATATCTCTTTTATACTGAAGCCATGATATCAGACCTTATCAGATACATCTCATGTGTCGTGGGCTGGCCAGTAGAAGGCTCCGTTCCTCCATCTTAAATATCACACGATGCACGAGAGCTCTCTGGCATGGGTTGCTGTTAAATTTCTTTTGGTTGTACAATAATTGAAGTCGACACTCCTGGTAAGTTCTTACAATACCTGTCTCCACGATAAACGGTTGTTACTATGATTAGTTATTACTAAAAAGAGGGAAAGAAATTGTTGTGAGTAGACCGATTTGGAAATAGCATTCTGGATGGTAGAGTTGAAAATATTTTCTCATTTCTGAAAATGATACTCTACTTTTGAATAGTGCGATTTATTTAAGTAATCTATGTCTGCAAGTGGTTGAGTCGGTAATTTTTGTGTAGGATATAAAATGTCATGCCTTGCTGCAATCATTCTTTAAACTTTTATATGGTTGTATACGATTTACTTATTTATCATATGACATAATAAAGAACGGTTCATTTATTTTCACAAATGAGAATGAGAACTGTGGATTCCTCGGTCTCTAGTCTTCGAGGCGTTTACATGCTACATAGAATTGGAGTGAAGACAAACGTAGATCTTGGAAATTTTCTACCGGCTGGAGATATCACCCGCAACCAGGGCGTCCATCTCATTCGGAAACCGCAATTGCCTTTACAAGCCACTGATCATGCCTCCAAGCTATGAGGTACAATCATCAAAGAAACTCCATTTTAGCTGTGCTTCTGAATTTTAAAGGTCATGATGATTTCACTTACCTCTTGCGGTGCCAATCTATAATCAGTCCTGCTCACTCGAACTTCTATGGGTTTTTTGCACATTGTGATTGAAATACATGATCCTATGAAAGTAAATGTTACACTTGGGAAGAGTTTATCCTTCATAAAACAAAAAAAGGAGATCATACTTGATAGACACTGAAACCGTGTGAAACATATACAATAGCCATCACATGTATCAGATCGGAACTGTCACCCATTGCTCCATGGTTTCAAAACCGCAACCAAGGAATTCTGGAACCGGAATTAGAACCGACCATGTTTCACGGTTCAGTTCAAAATAAAAAAAAATATTTACATTTTTTATTATTTTTATGTTAAGTTTTTGGAGTTTGGGTTGAGTTACAGGGTAAATTTTTAACATGGTTCGGTTTTTGATTTTCAAAACCGTTGACTAAACCGTGACTGAAACCACGGTTCCGGTTAAGACCGTAGTCCCTGTCCCATTTTCCCTACCCCATGATAGCAAGTATTGAGGATTCCATTAGCCACAAGATATTTCAGTTGTCCACTTAGATTTGTAATAAGCCCAAGAAAAATATTGTTAAAACATTTAGGAGCCTCTTGGTACACTTTTGACATGGTGCTGGTACATTGTTCAAAGATGTCTTTACTGGTGTTGATCCAAATTTGAGATCCATTTACAAGAAGACAAGTAGACAAGGTACCAGATAAATCTAGATTGCTGTTTTTTTTTTTTAACTCTTATATCGAACTTTTATCTTGAAAAATTCTTCAATAAATAAGTATAAAAGTTATAATTATAAATCAAAATTAAATTTATGGAAGCATTGACATACCCATAATGGAAGTAAATATGATAGTAACAAAACCTTCTTCAAAAAGTCCTGAGGTCTAGGAATAAGACTACGTAAGCAATATATTAATTTTCTTCGCCAGCAAAAGACTAGATGTAATAACATTGTCATTTGTAGACTCGAAAGTCCATGACCCATTATCTACTCATGAATTCTTGAGGGCAAAGTCATGAAGAATGGAGGTTCCTTACACCCTTTGACATCTACATGCGAGCTCGTGACTAGATGTAATAACATTGTCATTTGTAGACTCGAAAGTCCATGAACCCATTATCTACTCATGAATTCTTGAGGACAAAGTCATGAAGAATGGAGGTTCCATACACCCTTTGACATCTACATGTGAGCTCGTCGGAGTACACGTAGCAAGTAAAAATATAGGTCCAATGTTACGTTTGTTTTTTAAATTTTCACTCTATTTTGCATGTTTTGACTGGATGTTCATTAAATAGCTTAAATTATTTATTATTTAGATTAAATATTAAATTAATTAATAAATAACATTTAATTTTCACGTCACAAAGTAAAATACAAAAAAAGAGCACTTGGATTTATCTAAAATTAAGTAATGATAGCAGCTTTAACCTTTCATTGCCTACACCTTTACACCATTAATGGCCGTGGCCGTACAAATCTCCTTTACACCTATTGGCGCCAAAAAGACTCCGTTTTTTGCCGCCATCGCTACAGACAAGTTACCCTTCTCTCTAATTCCCTCAACCACCACGAAAATGAAGCAGAAAGAAGATCTGGCGGCGAAATCCAAACAGTACTGGCTCTTGAAAACAGAGCCAGCGGAGTGGTCGTGGGAGGATCAAGCCGCCAATGGCGGCCTCACCAAATGGGATGGAGTGAAGAACAGACAGGCGCAGAAGCACCTCAAGGCCATGAAACTCGACGACCTCTGCTTCTTCTACCATTCTGGCGCTAAGGCCCGTCGCGTCGTCGGAGTGGTGACGGTTGTCCGGGAGTGGTATTCGGAGGAGGGCGGAGATGGAGTGGTGGTGGACGTGAAGGCGGTTGGAGAAATGAGGAAGGCGGTGGAGTTGGGGGAGATGAAGGGGGATAACGGGTTGAAGGATTTGGCGATGTTCCGGCAGTCAAGGCTATCGGTTGTGGCGGTTTCCGAGCGAGCGTGGCAGAGGATTTGTGAAATGGGAGGTGGATTTGAAGGTGATGGCGGTGGTAATGGAGGAAACGAGAGCGGGGAAGATGGGGATGGAAACTGTGCCTGAAAGGTGTTTGTGGAAATGCCTATGTGAAGTTTTTTGCTGCACTTTTGTGAGATTGTAGTTATCCCGGCCCATGTACATTTCCTAGGCCAAAATATTATGATCAATCTCAAATTACCTACTCAACTACCCTGCCTTATTTCCTAACAGGAATTTTTATCTTTATTCTCTCTTTTCGCAGCTCGGTACAAGCAATGTTGAGCCGAATCTAGCCTACCTTCAAGACTCGCGAGCACACCTGGGATAGGGCTCGGTCAGTTTGCCAAAGAGCCAAGGTGGGCTCGCCATTACTCGAAGTTAAAATTACATATGACTCAAATCATAGATTATAGAAATTCAATGCATCAAATCATAGATTTTTCACGTGGTTTTATGTTACAAAGAAAATAATAATAATTAGAGGGCGTGGTATTTTGGTAATAATTGTGAAGATTGGAGGGGATTTTCGGGATTTGAGTTGGTCAGAGGAGGATTCTATTTAATGCGCATGGAGCAGGTCCGATTGAATAAAAATGGCTTCTGTTATTACCGGCAGTTGCTCGGCGAGCTCCGTGTGAGAGATTTCTGGTCTTTTCCTCTTCTCTTCTTCTTCTACATCTTCTCCTCCTCTTTTGGTGGAAACTCTATTCTAGAACTTGATTTTGTAATGGCGAACCAGCTGGGAAGCTTGGTGGAGTCTATAAAGTCGAAGGTGAAGGCGCTCAAGAAGTCGAAGAAGCCTTACATAAAGATGGATAAAAGCTCCAGCGTCAGAGTCGAGATCCGAAGCCGTAAGGCTCGGAAACTCATCGACAAGACCTTGAAGGTAGCCGATCGCCCCGGCCAGCGTAGCATTTCTTAATCTCTCTCTCTCTCTCTCCCAATCTATATCTTATATCTGTCTATAAATCTGATGGTTAACTCTTCCTTCCTCTTTCTCGATTGTGTTTATGCCGATTCTGAGTTTCATCATAGTATCTAAGGTATTGGAACCGTTTCGGATGAGCATGGATTTCAGCTTCTGTTTTATATTTTTTTTCTCAATTAGTGAATCAAAATTTCTTTTGGTTTCGTTTTCGAATTGTTCTTCCGCGTTTCACAAAGACGGGGAGAAATTGGATTTCATTTTTCGTTGCTGCTTTCAATTTTTCAACCGCCTCACATCATTAAGTTTGGCATAAATGGCGTAGAATTTGGACAGTTGAAGACATTAATTTATTAATCTAATACGTTATCTTTTCCTTTGTAAGAAATCACAATATCCATGTAGGGTAGTAGTAGTAAGATATTTCGTCAAGTAATGGACTCTGAATTGAATCTCGACTCATACCTTATATATTTAGTATTATGGTCCATAGATTAAACAATTGTTATTATTCTCTTTGTCTTCGGTCGCTTAGATAAAATAAGTAGTGATGATTTCTACGTTATCTTACTGGGTACGAATTTTTCTACGAGATCAAAGTTTAATTAGTATCGTGACAATCTAGTTTCCCTATAACCTTTTTTTACATGTATTAAATAGATAAGTTTGTTTGACATGTAATTACAAAGTATAAACTAATACCATGAATGGGATGATGACCGGTGGTGGAAGTGATTTGAACGGCCTACATCAATGCGCACATGTCCTAACATTAATGCACACATGTCTAGGACGCACTTATCTAGACTTTTGGGGTCAACTAAAGCTACGTATTCTCCTCGTAATAGTCAATGGAATTTATGATCGATCACTCAATTTTATGTTGGAAGTTGAATGCACTTGGATTTAGTTTTATTAAAATGTTCATTTCTATTTATGAGAAAATAAAATTAGTAGGTGTGATTCAGATTGCCATTTAAATAATGAGGTTTCTTAGTTGAGTTGATAAGATACATTGGATAAGATCTCAATTGGATTTACCATATCGATCTCGAAGCTAGACAAGTTTATCATTCTTGTTGTGGTTCCGAGCTGTCCAATTATAAAACTCAGGATTAAATAAACCCTTATAGCAACAATTTTTCTTTCTTCAAGAGAATTTTAACTTATTGAAACATAATATGCCATGTCTATATTATTGGTCACGACTAGACCTGCTACCATGACTTAAAACCTTTGTATGATTTAATGGTTCATGTTAGTGATAACCTTTCGATTAATTATCATAACCTTATTTTTTTTTATCATCCACTCTTGAAGAGACACATAAATTAGAGATATTCCTTGATGAAAGAAGTCATTTGGGTTCCTATGTAATAGTTTTAGTCCATAATTTCACCGATCTAATTATAATTAAGAAAATAAACCATTTTCTAAGATCAACGAGGGGTTAGAAGATCCAGAAATTATAATTAATATTTTTCTACAGGATCCCAGTAAAGAGAGAGCGAAAGGGTCGATGACCAATCGTTTATTTTTATTTTTCAAAATATTAATAAGAAAATTAAAATTATTAAGTTTAAATTGAAACAACTAGTAATGAAGGACGACCATTTGCATATTTCTTTTCCAAAATATTCTGAAAATTTATAGAACATGTTTCTTCTTGCATCCTAATCGTCTCACTTTTTCTTTCCTTAGACAAATATTAGTGATGTTAAACTTATTTGTTTTTGAAGATTAAGGTGCTTAAACTGACAAACTCACTTAAGCTTATATTTTTCTTACTCACCTTGGAAATGCTCTTGCATTGTCCATTGTGATTTGAAATGTTTTAACATGTTTCTTGAGCTCATGCAACATGTTTTAAAGTTTATTATTTGGATTTAAATGAAAATGATTGCTCAATTTCTACTTGAAGTATTGAATAAGCTATTGTGGTCGATCGAGCTATCTTGCGGGTGTCCATTATCGAGTAGTGTCTAAGATAAGTTTTCTTTGGTAGTCCATATTAGAGTTATCTATTCTTTCCGTTTTAGTTAGATTCTTCTGTTTAGTTCATTGACTTTATTTACTGTCTTTTCATGCATTTATTATTTCCTTGATGTATACATATTGGTACAGAACACTCGATGATATACAGTTTTCATTTTCCTCTCCTTCTTCTGGTTTTCTCTCCTGGATTGTAAAACCTTTCATGGTATCAAAGCCTAAGGATGGCTTCCTCTAGCTCCACTGTTTCTCCCAACCCCAATCCCTCCTCTAGCGTCAATACTCCTCCTCCTCTTCCTCCCCTTCCCTCTGCCAATCAAACGCTGACCGTAAAACTCACCAGTACAAACTACCTGGTATGGAAGGCTCAGCTCCTTCACATTGCGACGGCGAACGACATTCACCATCTATTGGATCGCACCTCGGCTACCCCTGCTCAGTTTCTGGATTCCGACGCAACTCAGATCAACCCGGACTTTTCCACTTGGCAACGCTACAACAGTCTTCTCCTAAGCTGGATCTTCGCCTCATTGTCGGAGGATCTTCTGCCCCAAATGATCTCCTTCACTGCCGCCCACGAAGTCTGGTCAGCCCTAGACCGAACCTTCGCCTCCTCTTCTCTGGCTCGCATCACCAATCTTCGGGCACGCCTCCACTCTCTGTCCAAAGACGGACTCTCGGCTGCCGCATATTTTCAACAGTTCACCGCCGTTTGCAACACCCTTGCGGCGATCGGCGAATCAGTTTCCGACCGAGACAAGCTCATCTACTTTCTAGGCGGCTTGGGCAGTGAATATAACTCCTTCGTTACCCGCGATCACGTCCATGACGATTCGCTCCGATCCGATCTCCCTGGAAGAAATCCAGAGTCTCCTCCAGAGTTTCGACTTCCGTCTGGAGACGCAGAACACGGTTGCCACACTTCCGACGCCTGCCCTGTTCCAGGCGAACGCCGTTGCTCATCGCCCTCGCCCGCCTCCACATTTTCGCCCACCTCCAACCGGCGGCTTTTATCCATCTCGGCCCGTTTCTCCACTCCAGCCCGGCCCGTGGCGCCCTCAGCCCAACCCGCAACCTCGGCCCAGATGTCAAATATGCAATAAGGTGGGCCACTCTGCCTTAAGGTGCTACCAACTCCCCACTGCAGCCCATCAAGCCCAATACCCAAACCCACCCACCCGCCCAGGCCCATCTCACCCACTTCAACCCCGACCCGACCCAGGCCTTATCCCAACCTGCCTTCACCCCATACCCGGCCCATTCCCCACCCGACCCACTGGCCTCCCTTCTCCCTTACCCGACTTCCTCTTCCCAGAATCCTCATTCTGGCCTCCTTCCGACGCCGACCACCCCATCGTCTCCTACACCGTGGTTGCTCGATTCCGGGGCCACTCATCACTTTACTCCACAGCCCGAGCTTCTGAGTCATCTTCAACCCCTTCCCGCGTCTTCCCAGGTTGCCACTGCCGAAGGTAACTCCCTTCCCCTGTCTTTCTCTGGTTCTGCTGCACTTCCGGCCCTTGGCCGTTCTCTTTTCTTGCCCACTGTTTATCACACTCCGTATATTTCGCACAATCTTTTAAGTGTTTCTCAACTCTTTCAACAGAATTCTGTGTGTGTTGAATTTCACCCCGATTGTTTTCTTGTCAAGGATCGGATTACTCACCGAATCCTGCTACGTGGTTCCCTCAGTGACGGGCTCTACCACACGCCGTCGGCACTCCCCGTTTTGTCCCCTGCTGCTCGGCCCTCTTCCAGGTTGCCGGCTGCTCGGTCTAAGTCTTTCTATGCTCGGCAGGGAGCTCCTCCAGCCACTATTCTCGACACTTTGTGGCACCTTCGGCTGGGTCACCCAGCTTTTCCCATTTTGCAACATGTACTTAAATCCTGTAATTTACCTATGCACAATTCTGTAAATCATTTTTGTACTCCTTGCCAGATGAGCAAAACTCATAAATTACCTTTTCAACTGTCTGAATCTCATGCTCTTTCTCCTTTTGATTTGATTCACACCGATGTTTGGGGTCCCTCTCCGATAAAGTCTATTACTGGTGCTCGTTATTTTGTTTTGTTTGTGGACGATTGTACTCGCTTTACGTGGCTCTTTCCGCTCAAATTAAAAAGTGACGTTCACCATACATTTGCCACTTTTTATCACTTTGTTCATACACATTTCGGCACTAAAATCAAGGTCGTTCAATCGGATTGGGGTGGCGAGTTTCAATCTCTTACACCTTTTTTCCAATCTTTCGGCATTCAACATCGTGTTTCTTGCCCTTATACCCCTAATCAAAATGGTAGAGCCGAACGCAAAAATCGACATGTTGTTGAAACTGGTCTCGCTCTATTATTTCACTCTTCTGTTCCTCATCACTTTTGGACCTATGCTTTTGCTACTGCTACCCGCTTGATAAATCTCTTACCCACTCCCGTTCTTCGTCACCAATCTCCGTTCGAATGTCTGTTCCACAGACCTCCCGATTATGCCTCTCTTCGTGTTTTTGGTTGTCTCTGTTTTCCCCTTCTCCGGCCTTTCAACCAACATAAACTTCAACCTCGCTCCCTCCCATGTGTCTTTCTCGGCCCCAGTCTTCATCACAAAGGCTCCTTATGTCTAGACCCTTCCTCCAATAAAATCTATGTTTCTCGTCATGTCACCTTTATTGAGTCCACTTTTTCGTTCTCGTCTCTCCCAGTTCCACCGCCCCACCCCTCTCCCGTCCCACTTCAAATCCCCTTTTTACCTTGCCCTGACCTCACCTCAGATACACTATCCTCGGTTTCTCCCACATCTCTCGTCCCTTTCCTATCTCCTGCCCATACCCCCTCCTTTGTTTCCCGTTCCTCACTCCCTTCTCCCTCCACCCCTCCTCCTGCCCCACCCCCACTACTTGACCAACCTATATCCAATCGCCACCCTATGATTACAAGGGCAAAAGCCGGTGTGTTTAAGCCCAAGGCTCTTCTCCTTGACACCGCTCTTGAGCCAAAAACTTTCAGTCAAGCTGCCAAGTCTCCTCACTGGCTCTCTGCTATGCAAGAGGAAATATCTGCCCTCAGCGCCACCCGCACCTGGTCATTAGTTTCTCTCCCCCGGAATGCTAAAGTAATCTGCTGCAAATGGGTCTTCAAGACCAAGTTAAACTCTGACGGTCAGGTTTCTCGATATAAGGCTCGTCTTGTCGCCAAAGGGTATGACCAAACTGAAGGCGTTGATTACGATGAAACTTTTAGTCCTGTGGTCAAACCAACCTCAGTTCGCACAGTGCTTTCCTTAGCAGTTTCGGCTCACTGGCCTATCCGACAACTTGATATTAGTAATGCCTTTTTGCACGGGGATCTGACTGAGACAGTTTACATGCAACAACCTCCTGGTTTTGTTGACTCGACTTCTCCTACGGCTGTATGCTTACTTCATAAAGCCCTCTATGGTCTGAAGCAATCTCCACGGGCTTGGTACACCAAGTTATACACAGCTTTGACACAGTGGGGGTTCTCCGCCTCGAAGTCTGACTCCTCTCTCTTTATCCGTCGTACGTCGTCCTCTCTCCTTATTATGATGGTCTACGTTGATGACATTATTTTGACAGGTAGCTCTACTATTCTATTAGACCAGTTGTTGGCATACCTCCATTCTCAGTTTAAGGTGCGCGATCTTGGACTCCTTTCATATTTTCTGGGCATCTCCGTCTCTCAGACACCTGCGGGTATGACTCTTTGCCAATCACGTTATATATCTGAGCTTCTTTGTCGGGCCAATATGGAGTCTTGTAAACCAGTCCCAACCCCGATGGTGGCTGGTCCCATTTTATCCCTACACTCTGGGTGTAATATCCGGCTTGTACGGACTACGGATTTAATATGTTATATTCATATTTTACTATATAGTGGCATTTTTGGTAAACATGTCAAATCAGGTCCGTTTCACGAAAAGAAAGCGTCATTACGATCCTAACGATTAATAGGAATTTTAGGGAAATTATGGAAATTTTCGGAGATTAAACGCTATATTCCGAGCAATTAAGCTTTTCGTAAATATGAAGGACGTTCTCGTAAATATAGCAAACGAAGTCCGTTTTGCGAACGGATAGTTTTGTTAGGTCCCAAATAATAAGTTGGACTTATTGGTGAAATATGGAAGTTTGGAGAACCCGAATAGTTGGACGATTAACGAACCGTAAGACGAAACGAAATAGAAATAAGAGCTAAGGGCATTTTGGTCTTTTGACAAATCATTTTTTATTAAAAGGCAAAGCCTTCTTTCTCCTTCGACAGAATGCATTTCTTCATTCTGTTTCTTCTTTTCTCTCGCGAAACCTTCTCTGCCAGCCATCGACGATCCGCCATTCCGACTCCGTTTTTCCTCCCGTTCGTCTTCCGTCCTTCACGTTTCTCCTCCAATCGACGTTCTAGGTATGTCTCTGTAGATTTAGAACGTTTATTTCGAGTTTTACGGAATTATACGTTTAGGGTTTTCGTTAGGTCTTCGATTAAAAACGCGAATTAGGGTTCGTAATTAATAGGTTAGCCGTGATTAAGTGTATATTAAACGTATTTGACGTTATCGGACGAAGTTATATCAATTTGTGAAAATGTTAAAAATTAGGGATTTTCGAGATTTTAGGAAAAACTCGTAAATTGAGAATTTAGGTGCTGAGCGTAAATTTATCGATTTAATAGCTCAATGAATTGGAACTTAGTTTCCTTAGTTAAGGTTTTGTGAATTTGGACGATCGATAGTTTAAACTCGTTTAACATCGATATTGTGATTTGCTTCAGACAAACAACGCTCGTGGACGGAGCTTGAGCTGCTTTGGACGCGAGGTAAGTTCTCGTGATTCTTCTCTGGCCGATTGGCCTACACCATACGTCGTGGTCTCGAGGAGTTTGGTGATGCACTATGTTTATTTGTTCTGGTTGGGTAGACAGGTTTAATTGTTTTATAGGTTATAGGTTGTGTGTTTTATAGTCTTGATGGTATATATGTTATTGTTTACCTTATGGCATATTGAACTGTTCACGCATCACGTGTTTTAAAGAAAAGCATAGAAAATGAATTTCCGCACATTGTATAAAGATAATGCAAAGAATAAAAACGGTCTAAAGGCTTATAGTATTTCGGCCGAAAGGCTTACAGTATAGCGGCCTAAAGACTTATAGTATGTCGGCCGAAAGGCTTACAGATTATTGGTCATGCGAGGTGGGGCTCAGGCACGGCTGTACGTTTTGTAAGCGTGCACCCCCCGCCTCTAGCTGGAAAGAGTAGTCCGCCCGCTGGATGAGCTCTCTCCGGTTAGAGGGATAGGATCTCGGTGACACCTACAGTGCATAGCATGACATAGCACAGCATAGCATGGCATAGCACCGCATAGCATAGCATGGCATAGTACTTGCATTTACGAGTCTTACTGAGATTTTATCTCATAGTGTGTTGTATGGTGTATGTGACATAGATTTCGAGAAACCAGGTGAGGATGGGATTCCTTCTCCTGAGGCATGAGTCCGGTTGATCGAGGATGGCTGCGGTGGTGTGCTGGCGCAGTCGAGGCTTTACCGACCCGTGGGGACAGTATGTATAGATTTTGGGAGTGTTTTGGGATAATTGATAGAATATGTATAGGATGTTATCGTTTTTGAGATTCTGGAACTGTTTGGTTTTAAATTGTATTTAACGTTATATAGAAATGTTTTGACACGTTGTAGGTTTGTTACGGGTAGTCTCGATATTTAGATATATCCACGCAGTTGGGTTTCGCAAAGTCCGCTGTAAGTTAGTTGAGTTTAAGTTATAGTTTCTTGGTGATTATGGGTAAGAAAATTGGTAAAAGATATCAAGTTCACTCTCTGGAATTGGATTCCAGAGAGTTGCATTGATGTATTTTGCTCTCTGGAATCGGATTCCAGAGAGCATAAAAATGTAAAGTGTTGATGCATAAAAGGTAAAGTGAAATGTGAAGTGTGAAGCGTAGGTGATCAGGCGACTGGGCGCTGGGGTGACCAGCGATCGTGCGCTGCACGCGGCGATCGACGCAGCGATCGCGCGCTGCATGCCGCGACCAACGCAGCGCTCGGGCGCTTGCATGCTGCAGCGATCGTGCGCCGCGATTGCTGCAGCGTGCAGCGACCGTGCGCCGTGATCACTGCGGCACACAGCGATCGGGCGCTGCCCTTTGGCTTCGGCTGAAGGACAGTTTGCCCTTTCTTTTATTTTAGTTTTAAATTGTTTTAAATTGAGTTTTTATTAATAGTTTTAAATGTTTTTAAAGTTAGATTTAAATTCCGATTTCGATTCTGGTTTCGATTTCGGATTAGGTTCCGCTTAGAGTTTAATAAAAGTTATTAGGATAAAAAAAAAAAAATATATTACGGGAAATACAGGTACAGTATTAGGGTCGTGACAGTTATGGTATCAAAGCCCCCGGGTTTTAAAATCGGTTCTGTAGACTGCTCGACTGCACAGCCACTACGCGGACATTCTTCATCAACTGTAAGTATGTTTATAGCTTTATTTGATTTCTAGTTTCTTAGAATATTTGTTTAACTTTTATATAGGAATTACATAATTATGGTGCGTCCACGAAACGAACGAGATGACAGAGACGATACGATAGACCAATTGAGAGAGTTGATAGCACAACAGTCCCAACATCTTGACCAACAGGCCCGACTTATAGATAGCCAATCTCGTCAACTAGAGGCATTAATAAATCGAGAAATGCCTAGGACCCAAGGGGTGGTTGCTCCTGATGACCATGGTGCAAAGAGGAAGGGCAAGGAAGAAATAGAACAAAGCCGATCGAAGCGCGCACAAGGGACTTATCGAGGACCACTATGTCCTAATTGCCAGAAGGAGCATTATGGGAAATGCAGATTAGGCACAGAAATGTGCTATAAATGTGGAGTGATTGGCCACTACGTCAGGAGGTGCCCGAAACTGGGTAGGGATCAGAGAAAGGTTGCACCAAGGATAATTGCCCCGAACAAGGGCGAGAATGATGGCCAACCCTCAGCTGTTTCAGGTATAGTTTTATTTCGGTAGTTAATAAAATAAAGAATATTAGAGTTTAAATTCTGGGAATATAACTGTGTGATAGGCTGACCTAAGTTTAAAAACAACAACAAACAAACATAAACTTCGAATATAGGAGGAGGAGAGTTATGCGTTAGGTCCATGACTCGGTATAACCGAGAGAGTTGAACACTCGAGGTTCATATTTCCAAGGGAGGAGTACAATTTATGGGAAATAAGGTTTAAATAAATGAGAACTAAACCCTAATTGATAGACCCTAGGATTTAGAATGTGATCAATCAATGAGAAAGTTGTAGTTTAGGGAATGTTCTAGATTGTCAAGGTATCGTCAGTACGTACTAGTAGACAAGAAAGTATCGCAGGAAAATTTAGTAACTTAGATCCACGGGAAGTGGGGAACACCTGGACATGGGCGGTACTCAAAAGTTTAATTTAAATAGATTGTTGAAGGGGTATACGATACATTGACTTCTTTTGTAAAGGGGTAGTGGAACAACGCAACGTTGGAGACGCGAATACGAAGGAGTGTTCGTATCGACATGTATCGATGAAGAGAATAAGGGAATTTACTTGGAACTGGGAGGTTAATAAATCTCGAGGCAATAGAGAGATGATGGTTATACAAAAAGGTAATGCTCGAGTTCCGAGTTTGGTCAGTCCTTAGGAAATAAGTATGTAGTCTTAGAAGACTAACCGACAATGATCGACTACTCAATTTGTGAGTGGGATTTTGACCAACTTTCTATAAGAGGGAGACGTACTAAAGTAGAGAGTAATTAGTAAATAGTAGACACTTCGTGCATTAGGAAGTGTTGAGTGAAGGTTATGAAGCGGAGGCCTAAGAACTACGAAGAATTTACGAACGCAAACGTGGTAACCTACCGAAAGGAAGGTTTAGCACTCTAAATCAGATGTCGTGTTTCGAGGTTTAAAGTAGTAGTAGACTGTGAAGAGATGGCGGTTTAATTGGAGTCGGGGTATGGTTAATATGGTTAGAGCCGAGAGCCACAAAATGTAAGGCTTATAGCCGAGGTGGAAGTAGGAACATCGGTGTACAAGGGAAATAGAGGAGTAAGACTTGGGGATGAGAGAGATTGGAATCGAAGACGTAGACTCATTGCAACCAGTTTGCAAACCAAGAGAGGGTTAGATGAGTCAAGATACGGTAGTCAAGTGGAATAATTAGAACCTGATTAGAGGGAACGAAAGGATGTAGACCATCGGGTAGCTTGAGAGGAGTCTGTGTACGACATTTGAGTTAAGTGTGAGAGATTGTTAGATTCAATGAAGAGTTAAAAAAAGTGCCGTACGGAATGTAAAGTTCGCAATTTCAGGGGTCCGACTCGTATTTGACAAGTTGGGACCAATGGATACAAAAACAATATAAAGTTAGAAGAAATAGTCTAGAGCAAACCTATAGCAAGACTTAGGAACTTGACTGTACTCTAAGTTAATGGAAATTTAAGATTTAACGAATGAGCATATTGTAGATAGTATAAGCGTTTCAGTTAGGATACGACGATGGAGCTCACTAACGTGACGTAGGATATCATTGACGGGATACCTTGCGAAACATTGAGAATAAAATTCTAGTAGGGAAGCTCACATTGAAATAGTTATTAAGACCCGTGAAGTGCCGAAGGAAGAATATAATTTGAATGCTATTGATGCATAAGTTGTATGTGAGCATTATTTGAGAAATATAGACTCTGATGGGTGTGGTAGTGACCAAGGTTAAGGACAACGAACTTTTACGCAAATTAGTTTGCAACTCCGAGGTATATATATATATATGTGTATAAATTGTTATGCCCGATGGATGGATAAGGGTGTAGTGTAGTTGAGATCTAGCGTGAGAGTAAGTAATTTAAGAAGGCTTCGATAGCGCGAGGTAGTTAGGTAAGTATTTGATAGACACGAGGTTAAGAAAGTAGAAACTAAAGAAAACTCAATTCGAGGAGTTGAAGTTAAAATAAGGGAGAATTCAGATTGCAGCTTGGGCGTTGTTAGGAGTCCTTGAACGGTAGTCAGCCTAAATGACGTCGGGAAGTCGAAGTTATTTCGAGGATTGAGGATAAGAGACAATCTTTAGTAGAGACCAATTGATAAGTTAGAGAGAGTTTAACGTTTTGGGTGACTGAATGTAAACCAATGTGTGCTTGAAACGTTAGGTGTCAAGTACACAGTTAGTGGTCGTCTAGTTAAGACCTAGAGATTTGGTAAGATTTGATGCGTGAACTGAAAATGAGGACTACGATTAGAAAGTTAATATAGAAATTCGGTTGGTGTGTATCCCGATTGTGAGTAAGATCGAGAGAATTGCGTTGAGGTATGAGTTGCAGCCCAGAAATTGGATGAAATTGTAGGCATTCAATCTGACTGGCGTTAGAAAGCTTGCGTATAGTATTGACCTGAAGGGACAGCGGAGGAAAGACGATGATGAAAGAAAACTTTGAAGCTAGTATTAATGAGAAGTTTAATGAGCGAGTTATTAATTAAAGGTTGAAAGTTGAGACATGCACAAATATTAAGGTAGCAGATAGGGCGCAAGGTTGACTGATTTGAGAATTTCCGTTGTTTAAATTGTGCTCAACACTTTAGAAAGAAAGTATATGATCGAGTCGAAAGTAGTGAATGCAGATTAGGGCCAATGTTGGAGGATATAGTAGGGTTTTGGTTTAGAATCACGAAGTATAGCCGTAAGTACAGATGATTGATCGAAGTATAAGGACGCAAGACGTGAGGCGTTAATATCATGGACTATGAGTGATGACAAATTTTGAGGACAAAATTCTGAATAAGGAGGGTGGAATGTAATATCCGGCTTGTACGGACTACGGATTTAATATGTTATATTCATATTTTACTATATAGTGGCATTTTTGGTAAACATGTCAAATCAGGTCCGTTTCACGAAAAGAAAGCGTCATTACGATTCTAACGATTAATAGGAATTTTAGGGAAATTATGGAAATTTTCGGAGATTAAACGCTATATTCCGAGCAATTAAGCTTTTCGTAAATATGAAGGACGTTCTCGTAAATATAGCAAACGAAGTCCGTTTTGCGAACGGATAGTTTTGTTAGGTCCCAAATAATAAGTTGGACTTATTGGTGAAATATGGAAGTTTGGAGAACCCGAATAGTTGGACGATTAACGAACCGTAAGACGAAACGAAATAGAAATAAGAGCTAAGGGCATTTTGGTCTTTTGACAAATCATTTTTATTAAAAGGCAAAGCCTTCTTTCTCCTTCGACAGAATGCATTTCTTCATTCTGTTTCTTCTTTTCTCTCGCGAAACCTTCTCTGCCAGCCATCGACGATCCGCCATTCCGACTCCGTTTTTCCTCCCGTTCGTCTTCCGTCCTTCACGTTTTCTCCTCCAATCGACGTTCTAGGTATGTCTCTGTAGATTTAGAACGTTTATTTCGAGTTTTACGGAATTATACGTTTAGGGTTTTCGTTAGGTCTTCGATTAAAAACGCGAATTAGGGTTCGTAATTAATAGGTTAGCCGTGATTAAGTGTATATTAAACGTATTTGACGTTATCGGACGAAGTTATATCAATTTGTGAAAATGTTAAAAATTAGGGATTTTCGAGATTTTAGGAAAAACTCGTAAATTGAGAATTTAGGTGCTGAGCGTAAATTTATCGATTTAATAGCTCAATGAATTGGAACTTAGTTTCCTTAGTTAAGGTTTTGTGAATTTGGACGATCGATAGTTTAAACTCGTTTAACATCGATATTGTGATTTGCTTCAGACAAACAACGCTCGTGGACGGAGCTTGAGCTGCTTTGGACGCGAGGTAAGTTCTCGTGATTCTTCTCTGGCCGATTGGCCTACACCATACGTCGTGGTCTCGAGGAGTTTGGTGATGCACTATGTTTATTTGTTCTGGTTGGGTAGACAGGTTTAATTGTTTTATAGGTTATAGGTTGTGTGTTTTATAGTCTTGATGGTATATATGTTATTGTTTACCTTATGGCATATTGAACTGTTCACGCATCACGTGTTTTAAAGAAAAGCATAGAAAATGAATTTCCGCACATTGTATAAAGATAATGCAAAGAATAAAAACGGTCTAAAGGCTTATAGTATTTCGGCCGAAAGGCTTACAGTATAGCGGCCTAAAGACTTATAGTATGTCGGCCGAAAGGCTTACAGATTATTGGTCATGCGAGGTGGGGCTCAGGCACGGCTGTACGTTTTGTAAGCGTGCACCCCCCGCCTCTAGCTGGAAAGAGTAGTCCGCCCGCTGGATGAGCTCTCTCCGGTTAGAGGGATAGGATCTCGGTGACACCTACAGTGCATAGCATGACATAGCACAGCATAGCATGGCATAGCACCGCATAGCATAGCATGGCATAGTACTTGCATTTACGAGTCTTACTGAGATTTTATCTCATAGTGTGTTGTATGGTGTAGGTGACATAGATTTCGAGAAACCAGGTGAGGATGGGATTCCTTCTCCTGAGGCATGAGTCCGGTTGATCGAGGATGGCTGCGGTGGTGTGCTGGCGCAGTCGAGGCTTTACCGACCCGTGAGGACAGTATGTATAGATTTTGGGAGTGTTTTGGGATAATTGATAGAATATGTATAGGATGTTATCGTTTTTGAGATTCTGGAACTGTTTGGTTTTAAATTGTATTTAACGTTATATAGAAATGTTTTGACACGTTGTAGGTTTGTTACGGGTAGTCTCGATATTTAGATATATCCACGCAGTTGGGTTTCGCAAAGTCCGCTGTAAGTTAGTTGAGTTTAAGTTATAGTTTCTTGGTGATTATGGGTAAGAAAATTGGTAAAAGATATCAAGTTCACTCTCTGGAATTGGATTCCAGAGAGTTGCATTGATGTATTTTGCTCTCTGGAATCGGATTCCAGAGAGCATAAAAATGTAAAGTGTTGATGCATAAAAGGTAAAGTGAAATGTGAAGTGTGAAGCGTAGGTGATCAGGCGACTGGGCGCTGGGGTGACCAGCGATCGTGCGCTGCACGCGGCGATCGACGCAGCGATCGCGCGCTGCATGCCGCGACCAACGCAGCGCTCGGGCGCTTGCATGCTGCAGCGATCGTGCGCCGCGATTGCTGCAGCGTGCAGCGACCGTGCGCCGTGATCACTGCGGCACACAGCGATCGGGCGCTGCCCTTTGGCTTCGGCTGAAGGACAGTTTTGCCCTTTCTTTTATTTTAGTTTTAAATTGTTTTAAATTGAGTTTTTATTAATAGTTTTAAATGTTTTTAAAGTTAGATTTAAATTCCGATTTCGATTCTGGTTTCGATTTCGGATTAGGTTCCGCTTAGAGTTTAATAAAAGTTATTAGGATAAAAAAAAAAAAATATATTACGGGAAATACAGGTACAGTATTAGGGTCGTGACACTGGGACCCCTTTACGTGATGGATTCTTATACCGCAGTATCGTTGGTGGCCTCCAGTATTGCTGCCTTACACGGCCTGATATTGCTTTTGCTGTAAATAATGTTTCTCAGTTTATGCATTCCCCATCTGACACTCATTGGCAAGCAGTCAAGCGGATTCTTCGTTATCTCAAAGGTACGCCCTCTCTCGGCATCTCTTTCACTCCATCTGCTGCTTTTGACTTGACCTGCTATACAGATGCTGACTGGGCCTCCTGCCCTGATGATCGCAAAAGCACCAGTGGTTTCTGTGTGTTCCTCGGCCCGAACCTCATCTCTTGGTCCTCCACCAAGCAAAAGGTAGTCTCTCGCTCCAGCACAGAATCAGAGTATCGCAGCGTGGCAAATGGAGCCGCTGAAATCCTCTGGCTTCAATCCCTGCTCAGCGAACTTGGTATTCTCTCTCCCGTAGCCCCGCTCATTCTCTGTGATAACCTCAGTGCAACCTACCTAGCTTCCAATCCTGTTTTGCACTCAAAATCAAAACACGTGGAGATTGACTTTCATTTCGTTCGGGAAAAAGTTCTCCAAAAGCAACTTTTGGTTAAGTTCACTCCGTCCGAGAACCAACTTGCAGATGCTCTGACTAAGCCTCTCCCACCGGCGGCCTTCCACCTCTTTTTATCCAAGATCTTTGGTCTTCGCCCTTGATCTTGAGGGGGGATATTAGAGTTATCTATTCTTTCTGTTTTAGTTAGATTCTTCTGTTTAGTTCATTGACTTTAGTTACTGTCTTTTCATGCATTTATTATTTCCTTGATGTATACATATTGGTACAGAACACTCGATGATATACAGTTTTCATTTTCCTCTCCTTCTTCTGGTTTTCTCTCCTGGATTGTAAAACCTTTCAGTCCAAAGATAAGTCTCGGTATCCCAATCTTGAGTACATATTTTAGATGCATTACCTTCGATCATCCGATCTTCATCACAGGCGACTGCAGTGGTAGGCCAAGAGAGTGTTGCAGTAGCGCAAGCTCGAGTAATGCGTTTTCAAAGCATAACATGTGGTCGTCCGGACTTGGATTATGATGGCCCGCGTAGGAAGCCCAGTGAAGTCTTGTGGTAGTCCAAACACAAAACATTTTTAAATTGAGGACATTTGGGATCGCTTGGACACGAGATGTGCTAGACTGGAGTGATAATCCAAGCACTTATCAATGGTAGTCCACGTACCACAATTTTATCGCTAACAAATCCATTGCGATCGGGGAGTGTCAATGGTTGACTAGACGAACAAAGAAATGTAGCCTCTTTATAATAGAAGCTCTATATGATGTGCAAACTACCAAAGTTTTGAGCATTTAGTTTGAGACACTCAAGCTTACGATGTTTTGAGCAACCTCCAAACTTCCACATTACTCTAATGACATTTAACATTTTGTGAAAATTAAGTTTTTATTGAAAAATCTTATTCTTTATTTAGTTTTGAAAGAGAAAATTCTAGAAGTGTAAAAGCAATATTATGCCTAACATATCAATTGAATATAACCGAAAAGTTAAGAAAATAAAAGTCTTGGAGCGAGAATGTAGATAGTTTGGTCGAACAATTGCATTTTCCACCTCTCTCTTTCTCTCATGTTACTTATTTGTTGATTTGTTTGTATATTCAAACTTATATGTCTATTATTTGTTGATTTGTTAGTATATTCAATCTTATGTCTATGAGATTGAGAGACATTAATTATTCCAAAGTTACAAAGTAATTAGACTTCTTAACTTGCAAAAAAGATTGAATAACCCAATTCACATTCCTTATTCGGTTATATTGATTCTATAGTTTCATCACCTAATAAAAAAATTTACAGACCATAAAAATGATCCAGTCTTTTGGTTCGCGATTCAACAATAAATCTTTAAAAAACAGGAACACAGAGTATTTAAAAAAAAAAAAAAAGGAAAAAATATAACATTACTGTAAAACAAACCCTCTAAAATATATAACGATAGTATCGATACGTTTTAACGACTACACAAGAGACAAGAACAACTAGAGAAATTATATTAATATATAATATTTTAATTAACTTAATTTGACTGAAACAGTATTTTGTCCAAGTGCAAGCGTGTACTTGTCTTAGAAACCCAAAATTGACCATTTTAAAGTCAAATACTTAATTTGACTTTTAATCTTTCAAGAAACTTTCAAATGGGCCATAGCACTTGAAATTGATATTCATCTTTTGACTACAATAATTCATTTATTTATGTACCACTCAGTCCATTGTTTGTTTTAATTATGAAAATCTTCTGGCCTTCACTTAATTTTGTACATCAATCCATGCTGTCCACCAGACTATGCCTATTCCGAATATCAAATGACATTAAATTTATTTATGAAATGACATTACATTAACATTTATTTATTTTTTATTAGCTTGAGATAATAAATTAAAGTTGATGTGATATTCATTTATTTCTCTAATTATCCCTAAATTTTATGAATCTACCCAAACTTTTCAATGCTAACTAACACAAAGACTGGCTCTAGTCAATGGACACTTGCTAATAATAGTAAGACCTAAGACAAGTAAGCCCTACCCTTCAAAGTTCATATATTCAATAATTAAATTATATTCATATAATTATTAGTTTTATTTGCACAAAACTCTTCCTTTCACTAAATATAACAAAAAAAAAAAATAGCTCCATCCGCGAGTTCGAGCAAGCGATTCGAGTCGAGCACCACTCGACCAAATGCTGAAAATAAGTGCAAAATTATTTGTAAGTTAGAAACTGGATGTAAAAAATAGAGATGAATTACTCGAAGAAATTATCGAAACTCGAATCACGTTGTTACTTTTATTCGAGTATTTTTTTTCGTATTTATTTATTTTCATATTCCATTTTTTAGTTTGTAAGTATAAAATTACAAAAAAAAAATATTTTAGACTATTATTAAAATTCTCAAAATGCTATATACTAAATTTCAAGAACAAGTCCACACGCCAACGCTTAGCGGTCATAGCAAAGCAGCAGCCATCCATTTGTAGTCCTTTAAATACCAAGCAAATTTTATATTTTCATCGCCAACATTTTCTCTCGCTTTCCTTCTTCCCAAACAGAAAAAAGAAAACCCAGTTGTTTGCCAAAGAAAGAATTACGCCATGAAGATCAGCAACAACAAAGCAACCAAGCATAGCAAGTTCTTAAAGTTGTGGGCTATACCCATAAAAATTCTGGCAAAAGCTCAAAGGTTTTACATGAAGACTTTGGAGGACTGTGCTAATTTGGTCAGCAATGGCGGATCTTTCACCATTCCGATGGCACAAGTGTCCAGTTTCAGCGTCAAACATTCCAGTTCTAGCGAGAAAGATGAGTGTATGGAGATTCTGAGAGCGTCAGCGAGGAAACAGATGGAAAAGACGGGGACGAGAGCCGCCACTAAAGGAGTGAGAAGGAGTTACAGTGTGGGGGTGGGGAAGATGGGGAGAATTGACGAGGAAAAGCCATGTGAGTTCGAGGAAGACGATGATATCATTATGTTTTATCACAGAAGCAGAAGCTCCTTTGTTATGTATTAAGAGGGTGATTGATTTATTCCTTATTAATTAATTTTTTTATTTATAATTTATTTCAATTATTATAATTATACTAATTAGAAAATTAGTATTTATTAAATGACAAATTTTCGTGGTGAACCAAATAAGATTCGAGTCATTAAATTTTAAGAGGATTCGGCCATTAAACCTTAATCGAAGGATGCATGTGGCATTCGAGTCTTCGTGTTAAACTCTTCTTTTCTACGTATAATTTATGTTCGTGTTTCTCTACAAACCGTGCGGGAAGGTTGCCCATCACACGACTCACCAACTTGATCTTTCGCGGGAACCGTATGTCCGAACAGGCCCTGGAAAAACCCGAGTAATACTTCACTTTCTCGTATTGAATTATTAAACTTAAGTTAGTTAATCATATTATGGTGACAATTGGATCATATATTAAAAAAATAAAGTAAGTCAACTGATTTAATAATTAGTTGTTTAATTAAATAAATCTATAATTGCATTGAAACGAGTAGAGATAATCAAATTATTAAGGAAATTTGGTGAACAACCCCCTGCACTAAATCCAACCTCCGGCGTCTCGTTGATGAAACCTTGCCAATTCCTACAATGGCGCGGGGTCATCCTCCCCACCTATCGAAGCCCGGTCTACCCGCGACGGAGGACGACGCTGATCCGACATTCAATAACATTAGAATAAGGCTAGGCCTCATTCGAGTTGAAAAAAACTAAGGTTATACCTCTGTTGAAAATTCCTGTGTGTTAGAGAATTTCTTTCTGTGATGGCATCGGTAGATGCTGGGTTTTCTATAGGCATCGGAAGATGTATGTCTATCGGAAGGCATCGGTAGATGCTAGGTTTTTCTATAGGCATCGGAAGATGCATATCTCCAGGCATCGGTTGATGCTTTCTTAATCTGCCGACACGTGTGACCCATCGGACTAATAGTCTTACACGTGTGACTTTGTCTCGTCGGGCGATGCCCTATTCTCTTTTAAACTCAGTTTCTTCTCAAAGACGCTTCACATTTCGCGCTCTTTCAGAAACCTTCAACCAAAATCCTCATTTGTTTCTCTCTAGGTTATTCATTCCCAACAATGGCTTCATCTCTTTCGCTGTGCCTAAACCAGCCAAAAAGAAGGCTAAAGTCTCTGCTCGTCCTCCACGGGTGATTCCTCGAGCAAAAGAGTGGCCCTCTCTCTACTCTCTCTCTAAAGCTGGGGAATTAAGGTACCATGAAGATTATCAGTTCAAATCTCTTATACCCAATCGTGGGATTGACTTTGATGATTTAGCTGGGATGAACATTATTGAACCCTTGAAGGATCTCGGGTTATTAGGTCTGTTTAATGTAGAATCCTATTATTACCCTGAGGCCATCAAAATGTTCTATGCCAATCTTAGTTTCACCTCTGATTTCTCTATTATCAAAAGCTATGTGTATAACAAACACATAGAAATTACTCCCCAGTACATTAATGCTCTTCTGGAAGTCTCCCATTTGGATAGCTGCCCCTATAAGTATGTATCCGGCACTGAACTTCCTTTCTTTGGTACATCTGATGGTGAGAATTTTCTACGGCTTATAGTAAATGACCCCAATCTCACTCCTGATCCTCTTAAAGGTAAACACCTGACTGCAAGGGCCAGGTTATTTCATCAAATGATTGGGTACAATATTGTCCCTAAGGGTGGTCATCACGATGAAATCAGTGCAATGGAGTTTTTTGTTCTGTTTGCAATTTACTTCAAGACACCCTTCAATCTTGGCTTTATTGTTGTTCGAAGGATGATTCAAGCAGTGTCATCCCGGTCTACCTCTTCTCCCTACAATCTGCTGCTCATGAAGATATTTATGCAGCTTGAGGTTGCTTTTCCAGAGGATGAAGACCCCTTCCGTCTTCAACCTACAAGTTACTATTCCCAAACCACTCTTAAGAAAATGGGAATCAAGAGAACAAGAACAGGGAATCTTGTTCTGGATGTTTCTAAGCAAGGTACTGCTAAGGCTGTAACTGCCAAGAAAGGGAAGAGACAACTTATCCTGCCAGAGGAGTCCACTGCTGAGGGTGGGGATGAATCTGAGATTCCTGCATTCAATAATTCTCCTTCTCAATCTCAGGCCTCTAGTTTCAGACCTCCTCCTTTAGTGCGAAGGCGTCGTGCCCCTTCCTCAAGAGCACATATTTCCGAGGTTATCTCTGCTCCCTCCTCTGTGCCCCTTCCCATTTCAGAAAATCCTCCATCTCCTCCACCTGCACACATTTTACAAATTCTACTTCCTCCAAGTCCTCCATCTCCAGTCCAACCACCCTCTCCAGTCCAACCCTCTTCACCAGTCCAACCTTCTTCACCTGTCCAACCACCCTCTCCAGTCCAACCCTCTTCTCCAGTCCAACCCTCTTCACCAGTCCAATCTTCTTCACCTGTCCAACCACCCTCTCCAGTCCAACCAGCTCCACTAGCTCTAACTACTCCACTAGTTCAAGTCTCCTCACCAATTCTATCAGCTCCTCCTGCACCTCTAAAGACATATCAAAGGAGAGCTTACATAAGTGAGGACCAATTCTCTGATCTGCAGACTTCCATTGCCCGCCTTGAGTCTGCTCTCAGTTCCATTGAAAGTATAATTGAACAATCACTAGATGCCAAGCTAGCCAAGAATCGAAATGACATGAGCAAGGATTTAGATACCGGTCTTGGTTTGCTGTCTCAGAAAGTGGATGCTGATAGGCGCATGGTTGTCAGGGAACTTGACTCTTTCCGATCTTCAGTTGACGTGTTGAAACCTGTCCCTGAACCCGAACCATCTAGTTCAGTCAGTGTTCCAGAGGCTTGCTTTGCAGATCTTTTTCTTCTTTTTTCCAGACCTGAAGTTGCTGAGGATGTACGCTTTATGTCATTGGATCTTCAGGAGGCTGAACTTAAATTCCATACTCCTCCTGCTCGTGAGCCTTCTCCTGAACCAGCCAGTCCAATGGATATCTCTTCTGCTGGTCCCTCTGTCGAGCCTCCTTGTATGGACATGGTTGTCTATCAAGGACCCTATCCATCTGCTGCTTCTCAGCCAGAGTCTTCTCCTTGTATGGCCATGGTGGTATATCAACCCCCACTTCCTCAAGACATTGCTTCACTTCCAGCACTTGTTGATGCTTATCTCAATTCGAACTGTGAAGTGCCCGCTTGGATTAGCCAAGCGTTTTGGACACATTTTGTAGCCTTCTTTAAATAAAAGACTTGATTTAATGTATGCACATTTCTTGATTTCCAAATGCAATTACTCTGATGTTTTTATGCATTGTGTTGAATCCATTATTTCTTGTTGTCTCTCTGATTGTTTTTGATAATGTCAATGAGAGAGGAAATATTTGATTGATATTGGATATATGCATGTGGAATTAGTTACTATGATTTTGCGCTTGCATATTTTGGCAATCTGGATATATGCATCTAATTTTTGAAACTCTGATATAAATCTGGATATATGCATGTTTATGGATTATATGCACTTACTATGGGGGAGCTTGAATTATGGGGGAGAACATTTAATTAATCAAATTTATATTTTGTCATCATCAAAAAGGGGGAGTGTAACGACCCGAGAAGGATCGCCACGTAATTCATAACTTTACTTAATCTTCTCTCTATATTATTTTTTTTTTTAAAGAAAACTATACAGCGGAAATACTCAATCTGTAATGACGTTTGTAAACTGGATAACATATTAAAAACCTTGGCTGACGACAAAACATCCACTTACATCATCCGGTAGTGAAAACACACTACATCTACCGGTCACTAGACGACAAAACATCCACTTACATCATCCGGTAGTGAAAACACACTACATCTACCGGTCACTAGACGACAAAACATCCACTTACATCATCCGGTAGTGAAAACACACTACATCTACCGGTCACTAGACGACAAAACATCCACTTACATCATCCGGTAGTGAAAACACACTACATCTACCGGTCACTAGACGACAAAACATCCACTTACATCATCCGGTAGTGAAAACACACTACATCTACCGGTCACTAGACGACAAAACATCCACTTACATCATCCGGTAGTGAAAACACACTACATCTACCGGTCACTAGACGACAAAACATCCACTTACATCATCCGGTAGTGAAAACACACTACATCTACCGGTCACTAGACGACAAAACATCCACTTACATCATCCGGTAGTGAAAACACACTACATCTACCGGTCACTAGACGACAAAACATCCACTTACATCATCCGGTAGTGAAAACACACTACATCTACCGGTCACTAGACGACAAAACATCCACTTACATCATCCGGTAGTGAAAACACACTACATCTACCGGTCACTAGACGACAAAACATCCACTTACATCATCCGGTAGTGAAAACACACTACATCTACCGGTCACTAGACGACAAAACATCCACTTACATCATCCGGTAGTGAAAACACACTACATCTACCGGTCACTAGACGACAAAACATCCACTTACATCATCCGGTAGTGAAAACACACTACATCTACCGGTCACTAGACGACAAAACATCCACTTACATCATCCGGTAGTGAAAACACACTACATCTACCGGTCACTAGACGACAAAACATCCACTTACATCATCCGGTAGTGAAAACACACTACATCTACCGGTCACTAGACGACAAAACATCCACTTACATCATCCGGTAGTGAAAACACACTACATCTACCGGTCACTAGACGACAAAACATCCACTTACATCATCCGGTAGTGAAAACACACTACATCTACCGGTCACTAGACGACAAAACATCCACTTACATCATCCGGTAGTGAAAACACACTACATCTACCGGTCACTAGACGACAAAACATCCACTTACATCATCCGGTAGTGAAAACACACTACATCTACCGGTCACTAGACGACAAAACATCCACTTACATCATCCGGTAGTGAAAACACACTACATCTACCGGTCACTAGACGACAAAACATCCACTTACATCATCCGGTAGTGAAAACACACTACATCTACCGGTCACTAGACGACAAAACATCCACTTACATCATCCGGTAGTGAAAACACACTACATCTACCGGTCACTAGACGACAAAACATCCACTTACATCATCCGGTAGTGAAAACACACTACATCTACCGGTCACTAGACGACAAAACATCCACTTACATCATCCGGTAGTGAAAACACACTACATCTACCGGTCACTAGACGACAAAACATCCACTTACATCATCCGTTAGTGAAAACACACAATACATCTACCAGTCACTAGACGATAAAACATCCCTTACATCATCCGGTAGTGAAAACACCTACATCTACCGGTCACTAGACGACAAAACATCCACTTACATCATCCGTAATGAAAACACACTACATCTACCGGTCACTAGACGACAAAACATCCACTTACCTCATCCGGTAGTGAAACACACACATCTACCGGTCCACTAGACGACAAACATCCACTTACATCATCCGGTAGACAAAACACGTTACATCTACCGGTCACTAAATGACAAAATAACACATATATCACCCGACGAGCAAAACGCTCGACATCACCGGATGACTAAAACACTCAACACCATTCGATAGACATAATCTTCAAGAGAACATAAATATACATAAACTTCAAACTCCATTGACTCGTCACTCACAAATACGGAAACCAGAGACTTATCCAGAAATTCATACAGCGGAAGACTTAAACCAAAACATAACATTCATTAACTTTAGAATTATCCTCAGACACTGGAAGTAAGACAGACAATTTCTAAAATCCCAATTGATAAAATAATCTCAACCTACTTAGACTTCATTACTCATAAACATCATAAAAATCATAAGAGCGTTAACCATGGTTTCTCATTTGCCATCCAGCCACAAATTCACTCCCTGAACACCTTCCAGCAACCAACTTAGACATCCTCATTAACTTTGAGATCCTCACCTGAATACTCGTCACCTACATCATAAGGTTTAAACTATAAGCCTAATGCTTAGTAAGGAATGCAACAATAACATGAATGCATAATTCAGAGAAAATACATGCTCATAAGTCTTTTCTTGTTCATATTCTTGCTCATAATCATCATTCATAATCATTGTTCATATTCTTCATTCGTATTCATCATTCATAATCATTGTTCATATTCTTCATTCGTATTCATCATTCATAATCATTGTTCACATTCTTCATTTAAGTTGTGTGGATTAAGGGAGGATTTGTGCCGGTAAAGGGGGGTTCGACAGTGAGTTTGATCTTGGTCCCTACTGCGGGTCGTATTCATATGTCCCTTTTTGGACTGTGTCATACGCCGAACCACCCCCAACCCTCACTCAACCACGTTGCAGGAATTTTATCATCTTATCTTGTTCATGAGAAAAACATGCTTTTAAAACATTTTCATACGCATAAAACATTGATAATGCATGAACATAGGGACCCTTAGTTCATCGAGCTACAGAACAGAACATCCATCCAACAGGAAAACTTACCATTTATCTAACATTTAACATGAGTACTAGACAGTAGCATAAACAGCCTCTAATCGTCATATCAGTTGCTATCTAGCATTCCTGTGATGTAGGGCCCTAATGGCCGGAAATCTATACATTCACTTACCTGGTGTCCTTTGCAATGAGAGCTCCTTTTCTTCAGATTTCTTTACCTAAAACATTTACATTACAGTAGTTAAAATAAAATCCTAAAAGTTCTAACCAATAGTCATCCTAGAATCTAGTAACTAAAGCCATTCCCGAATCTAATAATCTAACATTCAGTGTGCAATCTGAAATCCAAGGTCGAAACAGCTAGATACAACTAAGATTAATCCGGGTTTGGTTATTCTAAATGCTAAGAATCGATTCGGAACGATATTACCAATCTCGGGTTTTCAAAATGTCCTTATCAATACTTGGCCATTGAAGAATCTAAAACTTCAATACAGAGCTGAAACAGAGCTAATAAACTAACAGATAACCACATTGTCAAATGCATACCTCGGGCACAGAGTAGTCGAGTGGTGGCGGAGTAAACCGGCTGCCGATGAGAGTTTGCTGATAGCAGAGAGTAGGAACTTGCGAGAGAAGAAATCGCCGGAAAGGAAGGTGTCGGCTACAGTGGTTTAAGTGAGGTTTAAAACATTTCCTTTTTCTTTATATACCGGTCATCACCCTCCATTATTACAACTTTGCCACCCAACCTAGTTTAAATCCACATATAATTAATTATTCTGGCATAAAATCCTAAACTGCGAAGATTAAATATTCGTGACAGTTAATACAGTTAGAAAGTCACCTGGCCGAAAATGTCGGGTGTTACAGGGAGATTGTTGACTTAAATGATGTTTAAGTCTAAATATTTTTTTGATAAGGAGTCTGTATGATTACTGTTGTAATTTGATTATGTTTATTGAATGAGAATAATGAATATACACTTGAAATTAATCTGTTGAAAATACCCTTAAAAAGGGTATTTTAGTTGTTTAATGAATCAGGTTAAGTGTACAGGACTGAATAAGTAAAACAGGGCTGAAAACTGCATCTGCCGATGAATTGTTAAAAGTACACATACCAATGGTGTTTTCAAGTTATTCCTGCCGATGACACTTGAAGTTACTCATACCGATGGCGTTTGAAGTTGCACATGCCGATGGCGGTTCAGCGCTAAGGCTTGTACCGATGGATTCTCAACTTGCATCTGCCGATGGATTTTAAAGTTGCATCTGCCAATGGACTTTAAAGTTGCATCTGCCGATGGTCTTCAAAGTTTGCATCTGCCGATAGAGTCTTCAAGCCGATGAAGTTCAAGATGCATCTGCCGACGATTTTTCAAGATGGCGCTGTTAAGCTTGCACCTGCCGATAGACTTCAAAGCGTGCACCTGCCGATAGACTTCAAAGCGTGCACCTGCCGATGAAGTTCAAGGTACACCTGCCGATGGTTTTTCAAGCTTCACCTGCCGATGGCGTTGAAGATACATCTGCCGATAACTTTTAAGTTGCATATACCGATGGACTTCTAGAGCAACACATACCGATGACGTGGCGATTGAATTAAAGCTGCTTCCACCGATGATCTTCCGCCAGAATTCA
Source organism: Begonia masoniana (assembly GCA_022432975.1). Classification (NCBI taxonomy): domain Eukaryota; kingdom Viridiplantae; phylum Streptophyta; class Magnoliopsida; order Cucurbitales; family Begoniaceae; genus Begonia; species Begonia masoniana. The sequence goes on along the minus strand of CM039513.1, from coordinate 4,179,372 downwards.
AAATAGCCGCAAAGCTACAATGACGTCGTTTTCAGCATTAACTCCAGAACTTTAATGGCGACGACGACTTGCAACTACAGACGGCAACGACTACCTGATCTAGTACAGATGCTTCCCAACGGTAACATTTTCCATTTGAAGAATGAAGCATTCAATTCTGAGCCGAAAAAGTAGACAGAGTATTTAAGCCGAGGTTAGAGCACGAAGATACAACTTTTGTGAATTTGATTACTGAGCCCTAATCTGCGAAATATTCATACTCTGTATTTTCATCTACTCATCTCGAACCCAAAACTTGAGAATTATTTTTAAGAGAGTTTAGATTGTGATATATTATTATACACTCAAAATCTGTAAAGGCAGTGGATTGACGCCCGTCAAGTTCAATCCAGATTTGTAAAGGCAGTTGATCGGAGCCTGGAATTCCGATCTGTTTATTCTCGAGGAGAAAGTTAAGGATCTTCAAGGGGTAAACCTTGAAGCGTGGATGTAGGCTGGGTTGAGCCGAACCACGTAAAAATTACTGGTGTCATTTTTCTCTTACTCTCTCTTTTATATCTGCTGTTGATTCACTTGCTATTAGTGTTAAGTAAAATTTTAAAAAGGTCTAATTCACCCCCCTCTTAGACAATCTCGATCCTACAAGTTTGGTCGAACAATTGCATTTTCAACCTCTCTCTTTCTCTCATGTTACTTATTTGTTGATTTGTTTGTATATTCAAACTTATATGTCTGTTATTTGTTCATTTGTTAGTATATTCAATCTTATGTCTATGAGATTGAGAGACATTAATTATTCCAAAGTTACAAAGTAATTAGACTTCTTAACTTGCAAAAAAATTGAATAACCCAATTCAATTCCTTCTTAGGTTATATTGATCCTATAGTTTCATCACCTAATAAAAAAATTTACAGACCATAAAAATGATCAGTCGTTTGGTTCGCGATTCAACAATAAATCTTTAAAAAACGGAAACACATAGAAAAAATATTATTTTGAGAAAGTTTTTAATATCCATAAACCTGTGCAGTTGATGTAAATAAATAATCATAATACTTCGTTTAATCTCTTAAAATACTTATTGAGTCAAACAATGATTAATACAATTAATATAATTAATTATAAATAGTTAATTAATAACATTAATTACATTAATCATTATCTAACACATAAATGAGTATTTAAAAAAAATAAAATAAGAGAAAAAATATAATATTATTGTAAAAAAAAAACCCCTCTAAAATATATAATGATAGTATCGATACGTTCTAACAACGAGAGAAATTATATTAATATATAATATTTTAATTAACTTAATTTGACTGAAATAGTATTTTGCAAGTGGGTACTTAGTTTAGAATTCCAAAATTGACCATTTTAAGGTCAAATACTTAATTTGACTTTTAATCTTTCAATAAACTTTCAAATGGGCCACCAGCACTTGAAATTAATATTCATCTTTTGACTACAATAATTCATTTATTTATGTACATTAATTAAGTGAAGGCCAATGCACTGAGTGCTACATTAATCAATGCAGTCCACCGACTCTGCTACTCCGAATATCAAATGACATTACATTTGCTCATGAAATGACATTACATTAACATTTATCTTTCTTTTATTAGCTTGAGATAATAAATTAAAGTTGATATGATATTCATTTATTTCTCTAATTATCCCGAGTTTTTATGAATCTACCCAAACTTTTTAATGCTAACTAACACAAAGACTGGCTCTAGTCAATGGACACTTGCTAAGAATAGTAAGACACAAGACAAGTCAGCCCTACTGTTCAAAGTTCATATATTCATATAATTATTAGTTTTATTTGCAAAAAACTCTTCCTTGCACTAAATATAACAAAAAAATAGCTCCATTTGTGAGTTCGAGCCAGTGATTCTCGTCGAGCACCACTCGAGCAAATGCTAAAAATAAGTGCAAAATTAAATGTAAGTTAGAAACTAGATGTAAAAAATAGAGATGAATTACTTGAAGAAATTATCAAAACCCGAATCACGTTGTTACTTTTATTCGAGTATTTTTTTTCGTATTTATTTATTTTCATATTCCATTTTTTAGTTTGTAAGTATAAAATTACAAAAAAAAATATTTTAGACTATTATTAAAATTCTCAAAATGCTATATACTAAATTTAAAGAACAAGTCCACACGCCAACGCTTAGCGGTCATAGCAAAGCAGCAGCCATCCATTTGTAGTCCTTTAAATACGAAGCCAATTTTATATTTTTCATCGCCAACATTTTCTCTCGCATTCCTTCTTCCCAAACAGAAAATAGAAAACCCAGTTGTTTGCCAAAGAAAGAATTACGCCATGAAGATCAGCAACAACAAAGCAACCAAGCATAGCAAGTTCTTAAAGTTGTGGGCTATACCCATAAAAATTCTGGCAAAAGCTCAAAGCTTTTACATGAAGACTTTGGAGGACTGTGCTAATTTGGTCAGCAATGGCGGATCTTTCACCATTCCGATGACACAGGTGTCCAGTTTCAGCGTCAAACATTCCAGTTCTAGCGAGAAAGATGAGTGTATGGAGAGTCTGAGAGCGGCAGCGAGGAAACAGATGGAAAAGACGGGGACGAGAGCCGCCATTAAAGGAGTGAGAAGGAGTTACAGTGTGGGGGTGGGGAAGATGGGGAGAATTGACGAGGAAAAGCCATGTGAGTTCGAGGAAGACGATGACATCATTATGTTTTATCACAGAAGCAGAAGCTCCTTTGTTATGTATTAAGAGGGTGATTGATTTTTTCCTTATTAATTAATTTTTTTATTTATAATTTATTTCCAATATTATAATTACACTAATTAAAAAATTAGTATTTATTAAACGAAAAACTTTTGTTACGACCCAAATAAAATTCGAGTCACTAAATTTTAAGAGAATTCGGCCAACCTTAAACGAAGGATGCATATGACGTTCGAGTCTTCGTGTTTGAACTCGTCTTTTCTACGTATAATTTATTTTCGTGTGTCGTATCGTACCGAGTAACACTTCACTTTCTCGAATTGAATTATTAAACTTAGGTTAGTTAATCATATTATGGTGACAATTGGATCATATATTAAAAAAATAAAGTAAGTAAATTGATTTAATAATTAGTTGTTTAAATAAATCTATAACTGCATTAAAACAAGTAGAGATTATCAAATTATTAAGGTGAACAACCCCTTCACTAAATCCAACCTCCGGCGTCTCGTTGATGAAACCTTGCCAATTCCTACAATGGCGCGGGGTCATCCTCCCCACCTATCGAAGCCCGGTCTACCCGCGACGGAGGACGACGCTGATCCGACCCGTTTAGCCTCCGTGGCGTTAGGGGCTTCTGTGGGCGGTGGACTCCGCAAGAAGGGAATTGGGGTTAGGGCGTGGCTGCTTTTGGACTCTACCGGTGTTGCGCAGGTCGTGGAGGTGGGAAAGCACGCAATCATGCGCCGGACGGGTTTGCCTGCGCGCGATCTTCGGATTTTGGATCCTTTATTGTCGTATCCCTCAACCATTTTGGGCCGTGAGAGAGCGATTGTGATTAATCTGGAGCATATAAAAGCCATTATCACGGCTCAAGAGGTGCTTCTGTTGAACTCTAGAGACCCCTCGGTGACGCCCTTCGTTGAAGAGCTACAGAGACGGATACTGCGCCACCACCAAGCCATCAAGGCACAAGTACGGCATCAACCTAATTTTTGCTCTTGCCCTGATGATTTTTTCCTTGTTTTTATATTATTATTTAATTTAGGGTTCTATCCACTTACTGTCCTTAAATTTATAATTATCTATAATTTGCATAATTAAAGCCGAGTATAACAAATTGGGCATCCTCCTCTTGAAAAATTGGTTTCAAAGGTGAATTTTGCCCAACTGAATTGTTACAATTGTTATCCGACACTCGACTGAGATGATTTTTTATTGCGGATGAGGCAATCACGCTAGCGAAGTTAATCCGGCAACTGTGAATGTTGGTTTGAAAGCGGTGGATTTGTAACAATCTAAATTATCCTATGTTGTTCGGTTAAAGCAAAGTATGTTGGTTTATTAGCACTTGGCTACCCTACTCTTGCAAGATGGTTTCAAGGGTGAGTTCTACCTACCGTGGTTGTTACAAATTTTTCTTATTCTAAGAACTTACTCGATCTATCTTTCTTTTATTTTTTGTTTCCTTCAATTTATCTTTCTTTTTAATGGGGTAGTTTGACCTGTGGATTTCCTTTTCTTGCGCTATCCATCTCTTCAAGTAACGAACCGTGTGTTTGCTTAATCAAGTACGGGAAATTGTATGATGGATTAAAGTGTATTCAGTGACTTGGGCCAATCAAGCATTTTAGTGGAAGCCTTGAATGATTGCTATTATCACTCATCGTGCGAATGTCATTTATTTCATTTTCAAAAACATTGTGGGAGAATGTATTTTTCTGGATTTCAGTTGTGAACTTATGTTTTAAGACCAAACCATTCGATAGTTTGCATGTTTTTTGGGTGTTCAACTGTAATTTGAGTGCCATGAGTAATCTGTCTAACTGGTTACTTTCATTTCATCTTGTTCATTTTGAGTATAAAACTTTACAATTTTGAGATCAGACCTTGGTTTTTATTTACTTTTTTTTTTTGGGTATTCATTCACAGTTAGATATTCTTGGCGATGTTTGTATAGGAGGGTGAGGGCGCTGATTCAAATTGGACTGATATCTATGATTTGGGAGAGGCAAGATCAAGGGCCGTAAGTCCAGAAAATTCATATCAAGGATTTCCACAGTCTCAAGAAGGAAAAGAGGAAGGAAAGGAAGGTGGGAAACAAGGTCTTGATAACCGCGATGGATTAAAGGTTCTCCCATTTGAGTTTGTTGCATTGGAAGCTTGCCTTGAATCTACTTGCAGTAACTTAGAGAGCGAAGTATGATTTGGCTTCTTTCTCTTTTATTTTTACATTTATAATTATTGGCTGGTATTTTCTTGTATGCAGTCTATTGGAGCCTTCATTTTATTCTGTTTTATATCAGGCTAAGACATTGGAGCAAGAGGCTCACCCAGCTTTAGATAAGCTGACATCCAAGATCAGTACTCTCAATTTGGAACGTGTTCGTCAAATCAAAAGCCGATTGGTTGCAATAACTGGTCGAGTGCAAAAGGTTCTGTGATTTCAAGATTCTTAATCCTCATAGTTTATAAATTTAAATCTTCACCTGATTTAAATTTGTTTCCACTGCTAGCTTCTTGTTTTTTCTTTTTATTTTTGAATTACGCCGAAGAAAGATTAATTCATTACTTTCTTATTTTTAGATGAGGGATGAATTAGAACATTTGCTTGATGACGATGACGATATGGCTGAGATGTATTTGACAGAGAAGTTGGCTCAACAACAACTAGAAAACTCTTCCACATCCTCAATGGATGATGGAAATAACATGGACGATGGAGCTCTTCCCTCAGATATCGACCTCAGGCACGTTATTAATTTGAGTTTTTTTAATAAGAAAAGTAATTTGTATTAAATAGTCAATACGTCGCAATAAAGAAAGGGCATCTCCTAAAATCTTTTGATATGAGCTCATTTCGTTGAAGGACTTGAACTTCGTTCCACTTAGTACCAATCTCTAACAGCTTGCCTTCAAAAACTTCTGTCATTGCACCATAAATTGAGTTTCACCAACATTTTTACTCATTACACCATTATCTTCTAATCGTCTCAATGTTACTAGTCTCGATGTTGAAGACCTCTAGTGTATCAGGTTACCTTCCGAAATATCAGTAGATGGTGGTGGCATCCCGAGTAATTATGAAAGTGACATCCAGAACAATGAAGAACCTCAACACCCGCTTTTTGGTGGACCTAATGCACTTAGCCATGGAACCCATACGAGCACTACTCATAGTGCTTTAAGCAAACACCTTGATGTGGATGAGCTTGAAATGCTTTTAGAGGCATACTTTGTTCAAATCGATGGTACTTCAAACAAACTATCTACGGTAGGTTCCTCAATTGGCTGTTTAATTCATTTTAACTGCTTTACCTTTCCTCTTTAGCTTAATTGGTACAGAATTATGTGTCATCAAAACATCTTGAAACTCATACCTTAGATTCAATGAAACATTTTGAAATTGCAATTGGTGGGAGGGCCTAGAAATAACTTATAATATCTCTAATGGATTGAATAGAAAGTTGAAGCCATTAAGAACTATATATAATGATATTTTCAAATTTTTATAGGCTGTGAATCACCCTTTTTGGTCTATTTAGAACAATTCTAAAGAAAATGATCAATGCAGTTTGGCTGCGCGAATATAGCTACTTTTGGGTATTAGAGATTGAAATTGCTTCTTGCCTTTCCTTTGAATACTTTTCATGGTGTGATTTTCCAATTTTGAGCACTCTACAAAGTGGGATTTTGATTATACAAAAACTGGTTTGAAATCATCGTCTAGAGTTAAAAAGTTTCGTAAATGAAAATCAAAGATGCCGTTGGTGATTGATGTGTTCTCAATTGTCTTCTCATTTTCTTCCATTGGAAAGCTTCGAGAGTACGTGGACGACACAGAAGATTACATAAACATAATGTTGGACGACAAACAGAACCATCTTCTCCAAATGGGAGTTATGTTAACGACAGCAACTCTCGTGGTGAGCGCCTTTGTTGTGGTGGCTGGAATATTTGGCATGAACATACACATCGAGCTCTTCGACCCAGAACTAGCAGGTATGCCTCAATTTCTTTGGACAGTCGGTGGAAGTGCCGCAGGAAGCGTCTTCCTCTATGTGTTTGCCATTGCCTGGTGCAAATACAAACGGTTGCTTGAGTGATAATGACTTGTTTTTCTGTTATTTACCCTCGAGACAAGACGATGGTCTTTTATATCTTCTATGAAGAATGATAAATACTCATGGGAATGCATCTTATACTTGTATATGCATCATGAGCATGCGTTTTTGTCTAAAACGCTGTTGTTTGATGCTTTTATGGCTGTCTTTACTTCTCATGATTCTGCTTTGTTTTTTTGGCTTCTTTTCTTTTGTTTGATGATTTGATTTATCTATGGATTAATATGATTTTGGTAATTAATATCATAATCTTTGTAGGACTGTATTTACTTACTTTTATTGTAAGATAAAGTGCAATTAGACACTAGCATTTGACATCAGTTAAAGATTATACCTTGAATTTATTTTTTTGGCAAAATAAACTTCAACTTTTAATTTGTTAGAAATTTTGACATTGTCGTGAAAATTTATTCCTTAAATACAGCATGTGTAAATCATTTTTTTTTTAATTTAATGAGAAGTTTTAACTTATTTTCTAACTATTTTGGTTATTTCTAATTTGATTTCGAATTCTATATACTCTTTGGTACTTTTAAATTCTGGCAATTGAACGATAGAGTTCGAAATCAGGTTAAGAGATTAGAAATCAGGTCAAAATACTTTATTAAGCAAAATACGTGGGATGCACGTGATTTAACGAATAAATTGACGATAATGTCTAAATTGCTTCTAATCGAAAAGTAGAAATTTCATTTGTTCAAAACAAAATGAGGGTTTTATTTGTAAATAACCTTAAACATTAGGGTCTAAATTATAATTTATCCTACCTACATTATCATACGAGATTGGAGAACAGTCCTCGATATTTGGAATTCAACGTGAAGTGTTTTCACGCCATTTTAATTTAGTCCATATAATATACTTTTTCGAAAATGTATCTCAAGTACACCGATTAGTAGGTATGGGAGGATAAAAATCAGATCCACAAGGATGGATAAATGATTTATCTACATATGCAAAGCAATTTGTTGTACATTTCTCTGTAGGAAGCTCGTAAATGGGATTTGGATATTATTGTAAAATTATCGGATGTTGGATCTCTAACACGTAAACTTGTTGAAGTAGTTCAATACATTGCGTGTACATAGAATAAGTCGTTTAGCTATTTGTAACGATTTGTCACAATGTATTTAGATACAACTTGAGAAACAGAACGCTAAATATCGAACCATCTCGATGAACAAAAATGTGCGCAACTACATAAGCGACCTCTATCCGTGAAGAAAACTCTTGCTATGCTCATATAGATAATGTTTGCGAACCGATAAAACCATCAGAATCTTATCTTCTAAGAAATCTAACTGTAAAGATTGACATTTTCAGTGACACATACAATGACAAATTTTTTGGTCTAATTTATTACAAAATTTCAGTTAATAATAATATAATATATTATATGATATATGGTGTCGTTGGAAGGTAGTATTGGAAAAGATATGGACCAAGAAAATCTAATCATCGTCTTCTCCAAACTCTGCTGCTAGAAGAAAGGATAAGCTATGAGTTCCATCGGGCAAAGCATATTAATGGCGATGGCCGTTACAATAAACAAGTTCCATTCTTCTAACGTACAAGCTGTTCATCGTAAACAAGCAAGAAAACCCTCCGACGTCGGGCGCCGTGGTCTTCTTCTATCATCAGTCGCCGCCGCTATTTCCCCTCAACTCTCCGACTCCGGCAACGAGCTCCTAAAAAGTACTTCCTGTTCTCTCTCTCCCCCTCAAAAGTAATTTCTGGGATTTCACCATTTTGTTTCTGTGCTTGCAGAGTACTTGAAGAAGTCTGAAGAAAACAAGGCCAAGAATGATAAGGAGGTAATTTGTTTCCATTTTTTTTTTGGAATTGTCATATTTTTTAGTGTGTTTTAATGGAGTTTTTGACAGAGATTGGAGAGTTATTACAAGAGGAATTACAAGGACTATTTTGAGTTCGTAGAAGGGTCTATCAGGGCGAAGAGTGGGGAGCTTTCTGAATCAGAAAAAGGCATTCTCGAATGGCTTCAACGCAACAGGTGAAACCCGCCATTGCAGCTGCTCTGTTTCAGCTGCCATGGCTGCCGTTTTTGCTCGCCATATTACAGCTGCTCTGTTCTTACAACTTTTATGGATAATGTTTCCTTTTCCCAAGATTTAAAAAACAAAATGTTGTTATGATAAGTAAGAACAAAGATAAAATTTCAGATTTCTAGCCCTATCATGTATATCTAATCTTGGTCATTTATTGGAAATACAATGTTTCTTTCCAGATTCATTTCCCAAGTAAGATATCTAAATCTCAAACCAGATTATATTCTGCTTCTGAACAACATGAAATGCTTTTCATCTGATGAAGGATGTTGGAACACCTTGAGACTTGAACTGTAATAATAGTAAAAAGAAAATAAATTCGAAAAAAAGGATAACGGGATTTATGTAGAAAATCCTAAACGAGAAAAAATCATACGTAGAGAAGAAATTCACTAATAGAAATTGAAGTACGATCAGTTTTGAGACTCGAATATCACTATGAGAAAACATAAAGTTTTAATATTGATATATGAGATTGACCCGACCTGATCTAATTAGAATTCGGATCACACCGAATTCTAACAATCTCCGTCTTGACATGAATTCTACATTTGAGATCCAACGCAGTCTACTCAACCCAACCCAACCCAACCCAACCCAACCCAACCCAAAGCGAAAGCAGATACTAAACTCTGACAATTTCTATATTCAAACAAATTCTGGTACAATAAAACAAAGCTACAAAACTTCATTAAAAATAACTTCTTCTTCTATAAAGGCCCATGATGGATCAACCAATACTGATCAAATTTAAGCCCCACTTAAACTTGAAAAACATACTTGAGAAGAAATCACATGTCCTCCCCCTCCATGGTATCACTGAATTATCAGAATTGTCACAACGAACTACATGTAAGCATGTTGAAGACTCCCCACAAAAATCGTTATCCTCGAACACATTCAATGCATAACCTACTAAATTAGTTTCTCCATATCGCCCATTCCTTTTTCAATATCACTGTGATATGAAATTGAAACTGGTGATTGAACATTTGTAATAGGCTGACTCACTGACTCTTATGTACACTGAAATATGTTAGTGATTTTTTACACCTAACACAAGTGCACGTGTCGCTAACAAAATAATAAATAGTAAGTAAAAGTCGATCCCACAAGTATAATCTTAACTATATAAAATAAAGATGAAATATAAAGAAAAATGACGTGAGTAGCAGAATAATATAAAATTTAAGTTCACTCAGATATGAATAAGAAATAGATTGAAATAATTTGAGAAGATTACGATAATAAAAGCCTTGGTTATGATCAATTTCCTTCGTTACATATAATTTACCACTAATGTAACAGAAAGCTACAGCATTTTCCACTGAACAGCGAGAACTAATATTTTCTAAGATTCTCTCGAATTGCCTAGTTAAATTCGTCTTATAATTTCCTTCGATTTTTGAAAAGACAAAACTTAATCCGAATTTCTTTAAAATCTTATTCTCGATGCCAAATAAATTAATGTCAACTATTTTATAACACTTTAATCTATTTAGTCAATCATGCATCTTAAAATTCCTATCTACCTCTCGGTACAACAGAAACATATAACATCGAATTTGTCCGTCGACACAATTTGGAAATTTAATTTCTTTCGACTTTGGAAAACATATATTTGACCAAATAATGAAGCATGAAGACAGTAAAAACAAAAGGTTAGCTCTCTTATAATAGATTGTTGAGAAGACAAAATACCATATAAATGATCTTAAAGGTGTAGCACCCGGTTCCATTAAACCCAATTTAATTTGTCAAATTAAGATGTGCAAATATGGATTAGGTTAATGAATGGATATGCGAGGGCATTATGGTAAATTAAAAACTTATTAGTGGATAACCTATTTAAAAAGAATTTATTGAGCTTAGCCGCCACTGTTCATTCTTGCTCTCGGTTTTCAGCTCAAACCAGCAGACTTCCCAGGCGATTTCCTTCCCCGAGTCCGTTCGCCGAGCTAGGTAAGTTTCTACCTCGATTTTTCTGACTTAGTAACTAAGGAAGATTGTATGGGGGAGTGTAGATATGTATTTTGGGAACTCATCAGGAAAAGTGAGTAGATTCGGGTTTAGCATAGAATCAGTAATGCTTGGCGATCAGAACTCCCAACTATTCCCTTAGGTTTTCTGAATACCTTAGAATGAGGTTTAGTACAGGTTGACTTAATGTTCTGTTTATGTTCTAGGTGAGAAAGATCCCGAAGAAGCTCCTAACCGAGCACTCGCCAAGAATCCAGGTAAGTAGAGTTTGTTTGTGCCTTCGGGCCTACATCACAAAACAGTAGGGTTTATGTATGTTTGTATGTTTAATTCCAGTTGTCATGCATCATGTTTTGAAAGACTACGAAAATGTATTTTCATGGAATTTCATGGTAAGTGTGAGCAGGATGATCAGAACAACTGCTAAGGGGGATTAATCCGCCCCTTAACTGAGAACAAAGGATTGAGGTTTTGGGAAAAGTGATCCATTTCCCAATCCTACAGGGGGATCAGACCAGTTAACTGTTAAGGGAATTAATCCGCCCCTTAATTGAGATCAGAGGATGTATGCTTTGGGGAATGACTGATCCACTTTTCCATCGTACAGAGGGATCAACAGAGAACGAATTTGAATACAACTGAGATGAGAAAGTAGAGACTGCATGTTTAGGAAATTATTGCTTCATTAATTCATTTCATTTATTGCTCTACTTGCTTAGCATTAGGCTAATAGATGAGTTTTGTGATGTAGGTGAGGAAGTTACTGAAGGTGCGCTTGCAGAACAATTTGAGGACTAGGCTGGTTGGAGGAGCATTCTCAGGCATCGGTTTGGTCATCTGTTGGGGCGGTTTAATCCATGGCTACAGGTGTTGAGTTGAGAGTAACTAGTTCGGTATAGATGTTTTTCTGAAAATTTTATGACAGTAGTGGTTTCAAAGCTTTGAATACATTCTGAGAATCTTTGATATTAGTGTTCTGTTGGGTTTTGAAAATACTGTTTCTTACTGGATTTGAGTCATGCAATGATTTGATCTGTTTCTGATTGGTCTTAGTAAAATGCTTAAATCCCTTTGATAGTCAGAGCTTTCTTGGGTTACAGTAGAATTGCTGTTTTGAAGTCTATCGGCAGATGATGTTTGTTGTCCTGCCTTCTACCGAAAGATGAGGTCTATCGGTAGATGTCGAGTTATAGTTAAGTTCCCCATCGGTAGGAGCTATGCGTTTTCTATCGGTAGGAGTGGTTATATTTTCCATGGGTAGAAGCTAAATGTTTCCTATCGGTAGAAGTGGTTCTATTTCTATCGGTAGATGAAGTCTATCGGATGATAGAGAAGTGTCTTGTCGTTTAGTGATCGGTGGATGTAGCGTAAATGTCCATCGGTAGATGGAAGTAGTAAGCTTTTTCGTCTAGCGATCGGCAGATGTTGGATAAAAGAATCATCCGGCTGACGTCATCGGTAGATGTAAGTTGCAAGTTGTCGTCTAGCAATCGGCGGATGCTGGAGGAAGGAATCATCCGGCTGACGTCATCGGTAGATGTAAGTAGCAAGTTTTGTCGTTTAGTTATCGGTAGATGCAGTCTACCGAGAGTTGTCCTGTTGTATATCTTTTAGGCGACGTCATCGGTAGAAGCCTCATATTTTCTATCTCTGCTTCTTCCGTTGACTTTGTCGTCGACAGATGTGATCGACTTCTGCAACTTCACGGGTATTCCACGTTTTAAAAGCTTTATATCTTTTGGCCCATTATTCTTAACACTTCCAACAATTATTTTAAAATGTTTTCACTGATTATTTAGCTTCATTGATGTTCAACTGATTTCCGCTGCAAGTCTTAAAATACATTGAGTTTTGGAAAATGTCAAATTTTGACTGTCAAGTGAAGTTTTTAAATTTAGTATCAAGTCGTCATGGTTCGGTTCAGTGTTTTGAGTAGCAAACCGGGTTCAGATAACTCGGGGCGTTACAAGTTGGTATCAGAGCCATTTGGTTAAACCGTTCAAAGAATTACTCAACAGTGCCGATCGTTGCATGGAAGTACTCCAACAACTGTAAGTGTTTATGTTAGTTTTAGTTATTAGATATTTATGAGAATAGTTAACCTTTTTCAGGACTATAGTAAAATGTCTAGCGACCAGGGAGACCGAGAGTACAGAGGGAGACACCAAACCCGGAAAGTACTGAGAATTCTGGTGTGTTCAGGCAGCTGACAGACTTGGTACGTCAGCAATCTGATATGATGCGCCAGCAGTCCGATCAGTTAGGACTGCTACTGAACCGAGAGGTACAAGGGAGTGCCAACTCGGGTTCTAACAATGAACAGGCAGGAGAGAGGTTTAGGAGGTTGCGACCGCCCACTTTTGATGGAAAGTCAGCTAATCCAATTGTGGCCGAGGAATGGTTGAAAAAGATAGAAAGCATGTTTAGGTGTGCAAATGTGGGAGAAGGAGAAAAGGTCATTTTGGCAACCTTCCACTTTGCCGGTGATGCTCAACTTTGGTGGGAAACGATGGAGACCACCCTTGATGTTCTTACAATGACTTGGACGTAATTTAAGGAAATTTTCTATGAAAAGTATTTTAACAGTACTGTACAGACCACAAAGAAGTTGGAGTTCATGAACTTGAAACAGACAGGGACCGTAGCTGAATACAGCATACAGTTTGAATCCCTATCAAGGTTTGCCGGACACCTCGCACGCAGGGATGAGGATAAGGTGTTTCAATTTGTGCATGGGCTGAAACCTGAGATTTATAGAGGAGTCAAGTTCTCGGGTATAAAAGGATTGTCCTACAGTGAAGTAGTGTCCACGGCATTAGAAGTGGAAGAGGCAGAGATGAAGTGTGCTGGGTTTAGTGCGGCTCCACGAAAGTTCACCCAGCCACACCATCACAGGGGAACGAAGAGGCCCGGTGAGGGCCAGGGCAGTCAAGGGAAGGAGAAGAAGACACCAGATACTAGGAAGTTCCCTCAGTGCCCAAAGTGTTCAAGATTTCACCCGGGAGAGTGTCGAATTAGCGCGGGGAAGTGTTTCAACTGTGAGGAGACCGGGCATCTGCTTAAGGATTGCCCAAAGCCCAGAGTCCTTCGCTGTTATAATTGTAATAAAGTTGGCCACATGAGTAGGGATTGTCTAGCTCTGAAGAATGACCCGGTGAATGTCAAGCCAAAGATATTCTCCATGGTAGAATCGGGTGATGAAGATCAGCCTGCTGTTGTGTCAGGTACCATACTAGTCAATTTTATGCCTCCTTTTACTTTAATAGATTCAGGTGCAACACATTCTTTCATAGCGTCTGCATTTGCTGATAAATTAGACGTTAAGTTTTCACTTTCTGAGCATATGTTTAATGTTGCTTTACCTTCTGGCGAACGCATGCGCTCTAGCCGAATGCTGCTTGATAGTGTAGTGACGGTAGGAGATAAGAACCTACCTGCTGATCTCATTATTTTAGAGATCATGGGATTTGATGTGATCTTAGGAATGGATTGGTTGTTTAAGCACTATGCCACGATAGATTGTAGGACTGGCTTAGTTAGTTTCCAACCCCCTGGTGGTTCGAAACACACATTTCAAGCCTCAAGGAGAGACAGAAGAATGTCTGTTTTATCCTCTGTCAGCGCCAAACCTTTCCCGTGTAGTGAGTATTCATGCTTTTTGGCCAGCGTATTAGACACAAAGCTAGTAGGAGAACCGAGTCTCCAAAATGTTCCAATAGCTCAAGATTTCCCTGAGGTTTTCCTTGATGACCTGCCGGGTTTACCACCTGATAGAGAGATCGAATTTGTGGTTGATGTCTATCCTGGTGCTGAACCTATATCTAAGAATCCATACAGATTGGCACCAACGGAACTCAAGGATTTAAAGAAACAGTTAGAGGAACTGTTAGAAAAAGGATTCATACGGCCAAATTATTCACCGTGGGGCGCACCAGTTCTATTTGTTAAAAAGAAGGATGGATCAATGCGTATGTGCATTGACTATAGAGAATTGAATAAGTTAACCGTCAAAAATAAGTACCCATTGCCTAGGATCGATGATTTGTTTGACCAACTTCAAGGTGCACGAGTTTTCTCTAAGATTGACTTAAGATCAGGGTACTACCAATTGAAGGTTAAGTCTGAGGATATACCAAAGACTGCCTTTCGTACGAGATATGGACATTACGAATTTTTGGTCATGTCCTTTGGTTTGACAAATGCACCAGCACCTTTCATGAATCTCATGAATAGAGTGTTTCACGAGTTTTTAGACAAGTTTGTCATTGTTTTCATTGATGATATCCTGATTTATTCTAGAAATAAGGATGAGCATGCAACGCACCTGAGTTTGGTGTTAGGAGTACTCAGACAGCACCAGCTTTATGCTAAGTTTTCCAAGTGTGAGTTTTGGTTGGACAGAGTTCACTTTCTTGGTCACGTGATCTCTGGAGATGGAATATCTGTCGATCCAGCCAAAGTTCGTGCGGTTAAGGAATGGCCTCAACCGAAGAATGCTTCTGATATTAGGAGTTTTCTCGGATTAACAGGGTATTACAGGAAGTTTATTGAAGGATTCTCAAAGATTGCGACACCCCTCACTCGTTTAACTAGGAAAAACATAAAGTATGCTTGGACTGAGGAGTGTGAGTCCAGCTTCCAAACCTTAAAGCAGAAATTGACCAATGCACCTATACTAACCCTTCCTGTTGAAAATGGTAAGTTTAGTATTTATTGTGATGCTTCCAAAATTGGACTTGGATGTGTTTTGATGCAAGATGGTAAGGTCATAGCTTATGCATCTAGGCAGTTAAAAGTGTACGAAAAGAATTATCCTACACATGACTTAGAGTTAGCTGCAGTAGTTTTTGCATTAAAAATTTGGAGGCACTACTTGTATGGACAGACTTGTGAAATATTTTCGGATCATAAAAGTCTGAAGTATATTTTCACGCAGAAGGAATTAAACATGAGACAACGTAGATGGTTGGAGTTTGTTAAAGACTACGATCTTGAGATTAAATACCACCCTGGTAAGGCCAATGTAGTGGCTGATGCATTAAGTAGAGTAATACCGTCAGCCTCAGCTTTGATTCTGGATATGCCGGTGGCCTTAGAGTCTGAATTTCATAAGTTTAACCTAGAAACTGTGTCCAATGTAGCAGCTATGCTTTCTGCCATCTCTTTGAAACCTACCATCCTAGAAAAGATAAAAGAAACTCAGAACAGTGATGAGAAGTGTAAAAAGTTCAAGTCTAGCATGGATTCTACTGACAATTTGGACTTCAATTATACGGATGATGGAATACTTAAGTTCAGGAATAGATATTTTGTGCCAGCCAACAAAGAGCTTCGTGATGAAATCCTTTCTAAAGCTCATTCTTCTAGATTCTCCGTTCATCCTGGTAGTACAAAGATGTACAGAGACCTTAAGCAGACTTATTGGTGGCCAGGAATGAAGCGGAGCGTTGCTGAACATGTAGGACTATGTTTGATCTGCCAGCAGGTTAAGGCTGAACATCAGAGGCCTGCAGGAATGTTGCAGCCATTACCACTCCCTGAATGAAATGGGAGCAGATAACCATGGACTTTGTTGTAGGGTTACCCAGGACTGTAAAAGGATACGATGCAATTTGGGTGATAGTTGATCGATTAACCAAATCTGCCCATTTCTTACCCATCAAAATGACTTACACCATGGATCAGCTAGCCGAATGGTATGTACGTGAGATTGTGCGACTACATGGAGTTCCAACTACCATAGTTTCTGATCGAGATACTAGGTTTACATCGAAGTTTTGGAAGAGTTTACATAAGGCCATGGGGACACAACTAAAATTCAGCACAGCCTTTCACCCTCAAACAGATGGACAATCAGAAAGGACCATACAAACATTAGAGGATATGCTCCGGGCATGCGTATTGGATTTCCAAGGTTCCTGGAGCAAGTATTTGCCTTTAGCAGAATTTTCCTACAACAACAGTTTTCAAGCAACCATAGGTATGGCTCCATATGAAGCATTGTACGGGCGTAAATGCAGATCTCCTTTGTACTGGGATGAGGTTGGTGAAGCACAGTTGTTAGGTCCAGATTTTGTGCAACAAACTGTGGAAAAGATTGCTCTTATCCGACAATGAATTTTGACAGCTCAAAGCCGACAGAAGTGTTATGCTGATAGAAGGCGTAGGGAGTTGGAATTTGAAGTTGGTGATGAAGTTTTCTTTAAGGTATCACCGTTTAAGGGAGTTGTGAGGTTTGGAAAAAGGGGCAAGCTAAATCCTAGATTTATTGGACCATTCTCAATTCTGAAGAGGATTGGGAAGACAGCTTATCAGTTGTAACTACCAGCCTCTATGGAAGGAATACACAGTGTGTTCCATGTTTCTATGCTAAAGAAGTGTGTTAGAGATCCATCACAGATCGTGGAACAGCAGAGTATCGAAGTTCTTCCCACTCTCGCATATGAAGAGAAACCTGTAAGGATTTTGGACTATGCGGTGAAGGTATTGCGCAACAAAGAAGTTCCATTGGTGAAAGTCTTGTGGCACAATCAGAACACAGAGGAGGCAACATGGGAGCGCCAACAAGACATAATGGACCAGCATCCAGAGTTATTCAGGTATTGAATTTTGAGGACAAAATTCTTTTAAGGAGGGTAGATTGTAGCACCCGGTTCCATTAAACCCAATTTAATTTGTCAAATTAAGATGTGCAAATATGGATTAGGTTAATGAATGGATATGCGAGGGCATTATGGTAAATTAAAAACTTATTAGTGGATAACCTATTTAAAAAGAATTTATTGAGCTTAGCCGCCACTGTTCATTCTTGCTCTCGGTTTTCAGCTCAAACCAGCAGACTTCCCAGGCGATTTCCTTCCCCGAGTCCGTTCGCCGAGCTAGGTAAGTTTCTACCTCGATTTTTCTGACTTAGTAACTAAGGAAGATTGTATGGGGGAGTGTAGATATGTATTTTGGGAACTCATCAGGAAAAGTGAGTAGATTCGGGTTTAGCATAGAATCAGTAATGCTTGGCGATCAGAACTCCCAACTATTCCCTTAGGTTTTCTGAATACCTTAGAATGAGGTTTAGTACAGGTTGACTTAATGTTCTGTTTATGTTCTAGGTGAGAAAAATCCCGAAGAAGCTCCTAACCGAGCACTCGCCAAGAATCCAGGTAAGTAGAGTTTGTTTGTGCCTTCGGGCCTACATCACAAAACAGTAGGGTTTATGTATGTTTGTATGTTTAATTCCAGTTGTCATGCATCATGTTTTGAAAGACTACGAAAATGTATTTTCATGGAATTTCATGGTAAGTGTGAGCAGGATGATCAGAACAACTGCTAAGGGGGATTAATCCGCCCCTTAACTGAGAACAAAGGATTGAAGTTTTGGGAAAAGTGATCCACTTCCCAATCCTACAGGGGGATCAGACCAGTTAACTGTTAAGGGAATTAATCCGCCCCTTAATTGAGATCAGAGGATGTATGCTTTGGGGAATGACTGATCCACTTTTCCATCGTACAGAGGGATCAACAGAGAACGAATTTGAATACAACTGAGATGAGAAAGTAGAGACTGCATGTTTAGGAAATTATTGCTTCATTAATTCATTTCATTCATTGCTCTACTTGCTTAGCATTAGGCTAATAGATGAGTTTTGTGATGTAGGTGAGGAAGTTACTGAAGGTGCGTTTGCAGAACAATTTGAGGACTAGGCTGGTTGGAGGAGCATTCTCAGGCATCGGTTTGGTCATCTGTTGGGGCGGCTTAATCCATGGCTACAGGTGTTGAGTTGAGAGTAACTAGTTCGGTATAGATGTTTTTCTGAAAATTTTATGACAGTAGTGGTTTCAAAGCTTTGAATACATTCTGAGAATCTTTGATATTAGTGTTCTGTTGGGTTTTGAAAATACTGTTTCTTACTGGATTTGAGTCATGCAATGATTTGATCTGTTTCTGATTGGTCTTAGTAAAATGCTTAAATCCCTTTGATAGTCAGAGCTTTCTTGGGTTACAGTAGAATTGCTGTTTTGAAGTCTATCGACAGATGATGTTTGTTGTCCTGCCTTCTACCGAAAGATGAGGTCTATCGGTAGATGTCGAGTTATAGTTAAGTTCCCCATCGGTAGGAGCTATGCGTTTTCTATCGGTAGGAGTGGTTATATTTTCCATGGGTAGAAGCTAAATGTTTCCTATCGGTAGATGAAGTCTATCGGATGATAGAGAAGTGTCTTGTCGTTTAGTGATCGGTGGATGTAGCGTAAATGTCCATCGGTAGATGGAAGTAGTAAGCTTTGTCGTCTAGCGATCGGCAGATGTTGGATAAAAGAATCATCCGGCTGACGTCATCGGTAGATGTAAGTTGCAAGTTGTCGTCTAGCGATCGGCGGATGCTGGAGGAAGGAATCATCCGGCTGACGTCATCGGTAGATGTAAGTAGCAAGTTTTGTCGTTTAGTTATCGGTAGATGCAGTCTACCGAGTGTTGTCCTGTTGTATATCTTTTGGGCGAAGTCATCGGTAGAAGCCTCCTATTTTCTATCTCTGCTTCTTCCGTTGACTTTGTCGTCGGCAGATGTGATCGACTTCTGCAACTTCACGGGTATTCCACGTTTTAAAAGCTTTATATCTTTTGGCCCATTATTCTTAACACTTCCAACAATTATTTTAAAATGTTTTCACTGATTATTTAGCTTCATTGATGTTCAACTGATTTCCGCTGCAAGTCTTAAAATACATTGAGTTTTGGAAAATGTCAAATTTTGACTGTCGAGTGAAGTTTTTAAATTTAGTATCAAGTCGTCATGGTTCGGTTCAGTGTTTTGAGTAGCAAACCGGGTTCAGATAACTCGGGGCGTTACAAAAGGTTTTGTTGAAGGACTGCCCATATCTGAGTCAAGAACCGACTCCGCTCTTCTGGCCCGATCTGTGAAATTTTTAGTAGGCATGTTAAAGTCATTGAACATTCAAATTTCTGATCTTGAAAAACAGAAGTCTATAATTTCGGAGTTATTAAATGATATCTACAAGAATAACCCTCACATGGAGGCTTCAGATCCACATGACAAAGCGACAGAAGAAGCTAGTACCTCTGGTGTCCCAGACGATGTTCCAGACAATGTGCCAGAAAATGTTGATGTTCAGAATTAAATTCTACAATTATGTTGGTTTCTTCGAATGATCTTATTCACGGAATATTATTGAACTTCTTTTTATTTTTGGTTTCTGGATATTTCTATGGATAATCTGTCTGATTCTGAATATTTCCTCATTGGATAATCTTTTTGCAATTTAGGTATTATATTTTTCATGTTTTGGCCATATCTCTATAGTACTCATGTGGTGATTCTGGTTCTCATCTGAATATTATATTTTTCGAGATATTGGCTATCTCTCTATGGTGATTATGATGCTTATGTGGTGATTGATTATTCATTTATATATCTTTTTGTCTTTTTATGGTAAAAATGAGGAGTATTTTGGGGGAGTATTTTTATATGATTGATGTATTCTTGATGATCATTTGATGTCACTATCCAGGGGAAGTTAATTATGGAGGAGTTATTGATTTTATTGATTTTGCCAAAAATGCCAATGGAGGAGATTGTAAATGCAAATATGTTGACATTAATTTTTTGATAAATTATATTTATGGAGATAATATTTTATTCCATTATTTTCCAAGTTGGTAGTTTATTTCTTGGTAATCAATAAATAATCTATTCAGATTATTGGATGGATGAATATAGAAAATCAAGAAGATATGGATGAAAGAAAAAATAAGGAAACTTGTGGATCAAAGAAAATATTTGAAAATCTAGAGGCACTTATTTTTTGAAAAACTTTATTTTGGAAAGCCGATTTGATAAAGATTTGTTGAATTATATTAGGCTTTCAGATCACATGAATTATGAGATACTTTTTGAAGTTTTCGGATCCATATCCAAGTAGTTGGCGATACTTTCCTAAAATGTCACATGATGTGTTACTCAACCGATTCAATTTCCTTATTCTTTGCGACTTTGAATTTAGATTTGGTAATTGATTAAATATCAGATAAGACAGTTACCAATGATATTTAAGCTTTCGTTTTTTGTGGAAGCGACTGACGAATTTTTTATTCTTTCTCTCTCAACGCTTTTGCGTATGGGTTTGTGATTGTTCATTCAATTTTTGAATGATTATTTTACACACTCTGCTTATGCTGTGGAATTCATCGACTGTACGAGTGTGTTGATTTATTGTGTCTGAAGACAACGACCTGGTGTTACAGACGGTGTCATATGAGGCAATCTGCTTTATTCTTCATTGAAGATCAATATCGGGAGGAGACCACATTGGAACTCGAGAGGAGTTCTATTTATCGACAAGGGGAGCTTGTCATTTTGATCGTGGGCAAGGGGATCTTGCCATACACAGATTCCAGGAGGAGTCAACAACAATAAGGGGATCTTGTTGCTTCTAGATCTCGGGAGAGATCAATCTAAAGTTGATGGGAGCTCACAAAAATAGTTTCATTGGGGAAGTTAGGAAGAGCCGACGACAAAGATAAGAGGGAGCCTTTATTTGTATAAGTCCGTGTGTCTTGTAACTTTGTGAACTCGTGAAATATTTTTATATCTAGACGTGGCCCCACAGACGTAGGCGAATTGCCGAACTGCGTTACCAACCTCTTGTCTCCTTAGTTTCTGCATATTTATAATTGTCCATCATTGCATTAATTATCGGTGTCATACAAAACATTCTGTGTGACATCGCATAACTGATCTTAATCTTTCAGTTTTATATTAGTTGCATTGCATTGAATGATTTTTAAGAAAATTCTATTTTGGTTAACTATCACCCATGAAAACTTGACGAGATTTGGTAGCCAGCATGTCAGTCTTTTACGTGTACATATATATGTATGATTTACACGTTTACCATTGATGCATGATTTTATTATTATTGTAATAGAAAATGAATTTTCGTAACTTTGGACGGTCTCGGTGTCAAAGTATCAGGAGGATATATTAGTACACATTCTGTTGCATGAATGTTGTCTTATATGCACGTCACAAAATGAGTAATAATGAGATAATGACGCTCTTCTTGGGTTTCGAATCCCTAAACTTGATCAGGATATTATTATTTTATTATCATACATACGAGTTTCTTCGTAGATGACCATTGTTCATCGACAACCTGGGTGATTAAGCTTGATCTTCGGATCGCTTGTTGCTTGACTCTTCCTTCTGGCTGATGAGGTGTTGTTTGATTTCGATCGTCGTCTTTCTGTGTTTATGTTCTGGAGAGGTCCTAGAGTGACTTTTCTTATTAACGGAATGATTTCTAAGTGGAATGTATGATGATTGCCTATTTTCATGTAATCGTCTATGTACGCGACAAATATTTTACCTCATGCTTCATCGTTGCCTCGTGGAACCTGTTTTTTTTAAATAGTGAAAATGAGTTTTCAATTAAAACAATTTTGTTATCTCATCATGTTTTGTAAGAAAAGATAAAAAGAATTTTTATATGCATTTAGTATAACATTCTTACTGAGTTAGTCACTTACTCTAATGACCCCCTCAGACAGAATTGGAGCATTAAATAGCTAGAGATTGAGAGCTATTAGTTTTACTTATTTTTTTTTTATGCATTTGAGTATTTAATTGAATTTATAATGAGAACTTCACTTTGGTTGGACTTTGAATAGTTTATTGATTTTAGATATGGACTTATAAACTTTATTGAACTGTTATTTTATTTGTCGCATTATTATATCTATAGTCACTGTGTGAATCTTGTTTTTATTAAATGTTCAAGTCTTGGGCTTGGTGATCAGGTTCTCTCTGATGATCGAGTCACCCGACCTGGTATTCATTTAGGCTTGCCTTCAAGTCGTGACAGTCTCTCCTTAAAAAGTGGAGACCAGAGCTGTTAGCTCCTCCAAGCCTTGTTGGGGTCCTCGACGCTACTCCTTGTGGGAGCTGCTACACCCGTCCGACAACCCCAGCCTTAACACCCATGCCGATCCGGTAAAAAGATTTTCTTTTTCTTTTTTAATTTAATTTATTCTTTGGATCTTCATTCTCTGTGTTGACCATCTTAATGAACGGTTGAGATTTGAGGATCTCATGGGTAGTTTTTGGTTTATATTTTTTTAATTCTATAATATAAAATATTATTTGATATTTAGTTTTAATAAATTTATATTTTAGTTTTTTGGTTATTAAAATTAATATAAAAATACTAATAATTAAATATTTTAACTAAAACTTATATTATTTTCTAAATAAATTGAAGTAAATTAACTGAAATAATATTAAAAACTAATAATTTGTGGTGGCAAGGTTTGAATAATGATTTAATTATATAAATGACTTTAATTATAAAGGACAAGTAAGTCGTTGGCACAGGAAGAAAGGAGAGCATTAATTTTATTTGGACAAAAGTACCCTGGCTTTGCAGTGGTATTTTGTAAGGTAGGGGTGGGTAAGACCGGACCGCAGACCGAGAACTAGACTGGACCGCGAACCGAGAACCAGATCGAACCGCAGGTGTTGGTCTGGTTTTGGGTGGTCCTTGACTGTTTTTGGTCTGGGACTGGTTCTCAAAGCAAAAATCTCATGGGCAATTGTTCGGTCCACGGTCCATAGTCTGAAATTCCTAAAAGACCGGACCGGACCAAGAACCCAAATCAGAATAACTCAAATGCTAAAATAGTTAGGGCTCAATGCTCACTGCCCATTTTTCTTCCTCCCTAGTGCCTGGCCCCTCCAAGTCCGAGTCCGAGTCCCCTTCTTCTTCTCTGTCGCCCCTCCCGACTTCTGACTCTCGAGCCGAGTGGTCACTGTCGTCTGCCGACCTTCGGCTTCAGTCTTCAATCCTCTCTCCTCAAGCCTCAGCTGATCAGCTCTTCTCGGCATCGGCGCTCGCCATCGCCATATTCTCACGGTCGCGGACTAACAGACTCACAAGTCACAGAGCCGTTCAGGTTTGCCATACTAATTAGTAATTGTTCATGTTGTGAATTCTGAATAGAAGTTGTTAGACTTAGGATTTTGATTTTAGCTTGGACATAATTAATTGATTGATTTTATCATTTTTTCTAGTTCTTGCTTGGAAATCTTATTCATGTCTTTCTTTATTTCTGGTTTTTATAGTCATGAAAAAGTATGGTTTTTAGATGTGATCTTATTATTTTTTGGCAATCTTTTTGAGTCAAGCTTTAGGAAATGTCTGAGAAATTGTCTTATGCTGATTTTCTCGTGGGTTGGTGAGGAAATGTAAAACTGTAAAACATTATTCTCAACTTTTTATAGAAAATTGTAATATTTTCTAATAAAAACCATTCCTGTGAATTTTTTTTTTATTCTTTCGATCAAGAATACAAGTAAAAACATGTATACTGAGTTTATTGGAAAAATTTATATGCAATTTCAGAATTTTTTATTTTTTTAAAAAAATATTCAGCATTACAATGGGAGAAATCAGGATCGGACTGAATTTTTCGGTCTAGTCCGGTCTGGTCCTGGTCCTTGCACGGTCCAGTACTGAGATTCATGATAAAATTCTCAAATCCTATAGTCCGGTCCAATTCCGGCTCAAGACCGGACCATGCCCCTACTGTAAGGTGTGTGGAACTTGAAACGTGGAAGTGAGGAGAGAGGTTTTTGGAGGGAAGAAATTTAGATGGTGGGAGACAGAGGGATTAAATGAATCAGGAGCGTACAGCTGTAAGAATTTGATTTGATGGAAGAGGAGGTTACATCCTAGGATTTTTCCTCTTTTAATTGCCTAATGTTTAGGTGATCTACGATCAGATCAGAGTGGTTCACGAATGGACGGCCGAGATTGGAGTATGGAGTCAGTCAAAATGGGTCTCATCGGTGGACAAGAATGGACCCCGCAAGAGGAAGCGGTGAGACCCGACAACAGAAGGAAACAGAAGTTGGAAAGTGAAAGTAGGCAAGGCATGAGACAATGGGAGGAATTCACAGCAGCCCTCTCCGTTCGTCCTCTTCTTTTTATCTCTTTCCCATGTGCTCTTCACTTGTATCAATTCACATGAATTTTTATAGTTTGTTGATCTCTAATGACCTAATTATCAACAAATAATACAATTGTTCGATTTACTCTTGCATTCGTATGAATTTTTGTAAGTTTTATTGTAAAAGATCTTGTACTAATTGCAAATTACACGTTTCATTTGATATTGACTTCTTTCGTTCATAGTTATTTCTTGTCTTCACAAGATTCATAGTTTTTGAACTAACAGATATCACATGGTTGACTGTCGCATAATCTCAATTATGATTTCTCAGTTCAAATGGGTGATGGGATAAACTGTTTTATTAAAAAAAAACTAATTCAATTTAAGTAACGTGAGATCTCAACCCATGTTAATAGAGTTGAAAAAAATGACAATTAGTAGTTTATAAACAGAGTTTTCATTCCAAATTAGCGCAACACAGTTCAAGATAAAACTCGAGACATCAACATGTTTTACATTTTGGAGAAATCAACATTTGTATATTTACGCACAGTTAGATAGGTTAAGAGACTAAGAAAATAGACAAATTTGAAAATAGATAATCAACCTTAGTGTTGATTAATCACATTGACAATCTAGGTTAAGAGCACATGATTCAGCATCGACGCATAATTCCACGAAAAAATGGTCGAACAAAGAAGTAAAACAGACTATAAATAGCCAAAATTTTGTCACACCAAACCCCATTGACCAGATCAGCATCGAAGGGGTTCAACAAGTCTAATAGATTGTATGAAGCTTTGTTGAAAAACATGATTTAAAACTTGGAAATGTATGACTTTCATTGCCAAATTGATGTTTTATTCCAAGACACGTGACAAAGTGGTTATGTACATTGACAATATCTAGGTTAAGAGCATGTGATTCAACCGACGCATAATTTCACGAAAAAATGGTCGAACAAAAAAGTAAAACAGATGGTAGAAATAGCCAAAATTTCATCACACCAAACCCCATTGACCAGATCAGTATCGAAGTGGTTCAACAAATCTAATAGATTGTACGAAGCTTTGTTGAAAAACGTAACTCAAAACTTGGAAATGTATGACTTTCATTGCCAAATTGATGTTTTATTATAACAAAGTGGTTATGTACATATATTGAAACAAGGATCATAATTAATTTAGAATCATAATACTTTGTCTTATCTAGTAACGTTACATTTACAATATAATAATATTGTCGTCTATGTATCTCAAACATTAGTGAATGTGTAACACGTAGATGATATATCTTAGTCTAAAATTAGAGTAACTTGTAGCGTTAAGTTCCATTCAACGTCTCTTTCTTATCATTAACGTTATTTCTTGAAATTTATATTTAGTTGATGTAAAAACTTTGTAATAAAAATTAAAAAAGAAAGAGGTAAATCGATTTTAGTCACTAAATCCCGTGAACATAGAGGAGTTCTACGTCTACATTGGTGTGTCAATATTCTTTTACTTTGAGTCATCTAATTATTTAATCTATTAATTATTTTAATAACAAAAGAAAAAGAAAAAGATTTATCTATTGTATAGTAATAATTTAAGATGATAAATCTTTTTATCAACAAGTTAACAAGATCGTTCCTAATAGAATGCTATTTATCAGCTGGTATTACCGTGTGTTGGGTCTACAATACCCCAAGTTGTTACATATGATCATATTATATAGTCAGGAAGAACTAGAAACAATATAACACGTACGTAGCATCAAGATGTTGCATCTAAGGTCATGGATGAGACGGGTTTTATTAAGTATGTCACAAAATTTCATTCAAAGTTTTATAGTGGTAGGCCAACCTCTAATTTCTTTTTTATCCTCTCCTAATAATACCTATAATTACCAACATTTTAAGCTATAATCGAATGTGTGTCTCTTATAAGTAGAGAATAATGTTATATATCTATTGTAGTTTATACTGTAATACTGAATTTTGATTTGTCATTTATTTGTTGTTACCATTAATGTACTATTTTAATTTATTTATCAAAATTATTCTAATATTAATATTACTACGTTAGTTTCCAACATTTTTCAATTTAATGAAGATTGAAGACCCCACATGGAAATAGGAGCCCAAGCAGTGGAGATATCATCTTCTCCAATGTTTTCTGTCTTTTTGAGTTTTATTTTTGTGAATTTCCTTTGACGAATCCTAGCAGAGACTTGGACTGAACTTGGAGATTGACGAAGAAAGATGGAGATTTGCCATCCATGGCATGCTCATCCCCTCTTTCTGAGCGACGAAGCCAAGTTTGAAGATAGGTGCTGTATTTGTAAAAAAACATTCGACGGTAACCCTTTCTATGCTTGTGTTGATTGCAAATATTATGTTCACAAATCATGTGCTCAGCTTCCAGTAAAGATCCAACATCATTTTCATCCACCACATCTTCTTCGGTTATGTTTTGGAGCTGGATTTGCTTGTGATTCTTGCCATAAGAGATTCCGAAATGAGTTACGCTTCAGATGCTCTGATTGCGATTTCGACCTGGATGTTAAATGTGCATTAATGACGGACATCGACACGGAAGGGAAAGAATTCATCACACATTTCACTCATCAACACCCATTGACAATTTGCAGCAAAGATGGTGATAATCCTCTAAATTGCTTTGCCTGCAAGAAAACATCCTCTGATTTGATCTATGGTTGCACTCCCTGTGACTATTTTCTTCACAAATCTTGTGTTGAGATTTCAACCCACGTTTTGCACGCAATGCATCCACAACACGCGCTTAGTCTTGTGGTAAAGTGGGGTTGCTGCTATTATTGCAAACTTTACGATGACACTTGGAAATATTATTGTAGCTTTTGTAATTTTGAATTGGATGTATCGTGTTTGATTGAATCCGCCAAAGATGCTCAAAATTCTGAAAGACCATGTTTTTTGTGTGGCAAGCAACATTTTGATTCAGATTCATGTGTCCACTTGTTGTACTTCATCAACCATTCATGTATCCAGTTGCCCGAGGAGATTGAACACAAATTTCATTCTGACAAGCCTCTGTTATTGCTGGGCAGTAAAAGTTTTGGGTGTGATTCATGTCATAAATGGTTTGATAGCCAACCACATTATGGTTGTGAGGAGTGCAACTTCCGAATGGATGTTAAATGTGCCCTAATGCCAAACATTCAATATGAGGAGAGCGATGAGTCCATTTGGCCCGTTATTCCTCGTCATTTTAAACATCAACATCCACTACAACTAATTAGCGAGGTAGATGACATCAATTGCTCTGCTTGCCATACAACTAAGGTATCCCTTATTTATGGCTGCATTAAATGTGAATATTTTCTTCATCAGTCTTGTCTTGAACTGCCAAGTCAGGTCGAACACCCTCTCCATGATAGCCACGTGTTAACCATACAACCTCTTCGTGATAACTTTTGTAAAATCTGTTGCAAACAATACATTGGTTTTTCATTCGGATGCGTTCAATGTCTTTTTTTTATTGGGATTGAATGCATTTTGGAGCTTCGACCAATTCCAACTATAGAGCATCAATATCATTGTCATCTTTTGTGCTTGATTGAAAAATCATATTCGGACAAGTGTAATGCAGACAACACATTTTGCAAACTCTCTCAAGAGTCAAGTGAATTCAAGCTCACAAAATCATACTCACTACGATGTATCGAATGTGACTACAATCTTCATTTTTTATGTGGTCCTTTACCTTGCATTATCAAACACAAAAGTCATCTTCATGCTCTGAAACTAGTGGATTACATTGTTGAAGATGATTCAGACGAATATTATTGCGATATATGTGAGGAGATCAGAAATCCTCGATTATGCGTCTACTATTGTGAAAATTGTACATTTTTTGCTCACGTTCATTGTGTGATTTCTGAGGTATTATTTCAGCATTCAACTACTTCTTATCATCCATTAATCTGATTTCAAATATCATTTTATTAGAAATAGTTTGGCTTTCTTGTCATCTTGCAGATTCTAAATGTATTTAAGAAGAACCCAGAAAAAATTGAGTTGAAGATTGTGGGGGACTTGAGACTTGAAGACACTATAAACCCTTCGCATGACGACTTAACTCAAGAGTTTTTACTAGATCTACTCAACCGTTTGGATTCAGCTGATATGATTTGGTTGAGACCTTATTTTTCGGATCGAATGCTTTTTCTAAGAAAAGAAGAACTATGGGGGACGGCAGAACAAAATTCAAGTTCCGAAGACGATACCAGGAACCTTATTGAAGAGCTTTCCAGTGATCTTATTGAAGAACTTTCTTTCTACAACGATGATATCTTTTTGAACATTGTTGAAAGATTACGTCACTTTAATCCAGACACAAAATATCATATTCCACCCAATGAATGTGAACTGCAATTAATTGAAGTCGAAGGTTACAAAGTCACTTCTAACTTTGTCCCTCTTTTTAAAGCTTTATTGAAGAAATACGGCGACTTTGGCCGTCATTGTATATATACGAAAAATGTCAAGTCTGTTTTGCTTTATTTTCTATGTCGCATAGTGAGTGACATGCGGAGAACCTACATTGGCAACATTACTGAGAAGCAGCTCTTCACTTGGCTTTACTACATGGAACGCATAAGTAAAAGTGATTTTGACATAAAATTTGTGAAACCATTTCTAGAGAGGGTTACGGGATCTTACTTTGGTCTTCGAGTTATGAAATTTGAGGATGAAGCTCTTGAAAGATTGGATCGAAATATCGTTAATCTCGAAACTCAAATAGAAAAATTGAAATGGCATCGCCAACAACACAGGCCTGGTAAGATAGCAGAGGAATCGAAAGTCATGAAGGAGTTGATCACTGAGGCCAAGCAACTAAAACATGAAATAGCAGGCGAGGGTATTGTTTAAATTAAGCACTTTCAACTATCTTTTTCATTGCGTTTCAAGCATATTTTGTAAACTTATGTTTGTTTGAAAAAAAATTGCAATTTGATCGTCGTCTTTTAATTTTAAGACAGGATCTCATTTAGCTTTACGAGTAGGGAAAGGTGATAGACTGTTTAATTGGATGAATAATAAAATATCACCAAATATTTTCATATTCAATTTTGCTGAAATGACTGTCACTTTAAATTATAAACTCTATAATTCCTCGAACATGACATTTAAAACCGCACAGAGCTTGAGTTTATCAGCCATCGATTGTACATCTTTGTTTTTTGATCATTTTTCAACGTTTGTGTTACGAATGTTCGCTTATTATTTATCAATCTTTTTATTTGGTTTCAACTCTGTATTGAACTTAAAATTTTGTTGAAGGTATGGATAGAATCGTTTTACCTAGATTTAAATTTTTTCTTTTCAATAGATAATCAACCTTAGTGTTGATTAGGCACATTGACAATCTAGGTTAAGAGCACATGATTCGGCTGACGCATAATTCTACGAAAGAATAGTTGAACAAAGAAGTAAAATAAATGGTAGAAATAGCCAAAATTTCATCACACCAAACCCCATTGACCAGATCAGTATCGAAGGGGTTCAACAAATCTAATAGATTGTATGAAGCTTTGTTGAAAAACACAACTCAAAACTTGGAAATGTATGACTTTCATTGCCAAATTGATGTTTTATTCTGACAAAGTAGTTATGTACATATATTGAAACAAAGATCATAATTAATTTAGAATCATAATACTTTGTCTTATCTAGTAACGTTACATTTACATTATAATAATATTGTCGTCTATGTATCTCAAACAATAGTGAATGTGTAACAGGTAGATGATATATCTGAGTCAAAAATTAGAGTAAATTTTAGCGTTAAGTTCCATTCAACGTCTCTTTTTTATCATTGACGTTATTTCTTGAAATTTATATTTAGTTGATGTAAAAACTTTGTAATAAAAATTAAAAAAGAAAGAAGTAAATCGATTTTAGTCACTAAATCCCGTGAACATAGAGGAGTTCTACGTCTACATTGGTGTGTCAATATTCTTTTACTTTGAGTCACCTAATTATTTAATCTACTAATTATTTTAATAACAAAAGAAAGAGAAAAAGATTTATCTAACGTATAGTAATAATTCACGATAGATAAATCTTTTTCTCAACATGTTAACAAGATCGTTCCTAATAGAATGCTATTTATCAGCTGGTATTATTGTGTATGAAAACAACAAAGTTTTCTTAATAAAAGTTCAATAATTTACACAAAATTAATGCTGGTTGTGCCATGTAACATGTGTTGGGTCTACACTACCCCAAGTTGTACACTTGATGAAAAAAAAGTTGTTACATATGATCATATTATATAGTCGGGAAGAACTAGAAACAATATAACACGTACGTAGCATCAAGATGTTACATCTAAGGTCATGGATGGCATCTAGATGTTACATCTAAGGTCATGGATGAGACGGGTTTTATTAAGTATGTCACAAAATTTCATGCAACGTTTTATAGTTCTAGGCCAAACTCTGATTTCTTTTTTATCCTCTCCTAATAATACCTATAGTTACCAACATTTTAAGCTATAGTCGAAGGTATGTCTCTTATAAGTAGAGAGTAATGTTATATATCTATTGTAGTTTATACTATAATACTGAATTTTGATTTGTCATTTATTTGTTTTGCATCATATGGTCTCTCAATCATAAACTAATTCCTTGAATGCAATCAAGTGTTCTTCAACTGAACTACCTTACATTAACCAATGAAAATATAAACGCTACTTCAGATGCAGTTTAATCGTTAAGGTTTTCTTCATACAAAATTGCTCCATCTTTTCTCATAATTCGACGACAATTTTCTCGTTTAGAATGTCCTGAAAATTCTGATTTGACAAATACAGACGTATCACAGATAGGACTTTTCGATCTACTCGAATTTTCTTCCTCTTCACCTAAAGGCATGGACATTTTATCGAGTCCAAATAATGCATCGTATAATTTCATATGTGTGTGCGAACACATCTGTCATCTTCACTTGCCATAACTGAAACTTTGTATTCCAATCCAATAATGAGACATCAAATCTGAACAAACTCATCTCAACCAAAAACAGCTCCCAAATAATATAATAATAAATTCTCCAAAAAAATCACAAATCACCTGAACTTCAGAAATTCAAGATAACCCTGAAGTATTTCACTGAACCAAAAATTCAAGATAAACCAAAAATTCAAGATAACCCAGAAGTATTCCACTGAACCAAAAATCTGAGTTCAAATATTTCCAACAAATATAGTATCAACTTTATACCCTTGAATTTCACTGTTCGACAATTGTTGAGAAACAATCTCCAACGACACAGATGATATTGGCTTTTCCCTGCACTTGACATTAGCTTGCTCGGACGTCTGCTTGCTGATCGAAAAATTCTTTCTTTGTTGAAGAGGACGGCAACGGTTCAGACAGCTCAGAACATAGGCGACAGAAGATTAGAGGCTGAATTCTTCACTGTCGATGGCCTCTGAACGTCTTCAGTAGAGACAGACAAGGGCGGCAGGAGAGTGGCAGGTCGGAGAGCCGAAGATTTCTGCTCCAATCGGGTTTGTGCTAGGCCGCGCCAAACTGACATTCTTAACAGGGGTTTGCGGGCGACTGAGGGAGTCGACAATGGGTAGGCGATCGGCAGCGACGACTTCTCTCCCTCCTCGAAAACGGCACAGCGCGACGAGGAAATTTCCCTCTTCCTCGGACGACAACGTCGCTTCTCTCGGCAAGGACGATGAACGCAGTGAAGGCTTTCTTCTTCTCTCTGAAGAAGGCACCGATGGTGCAGGGAATTAAATTACCCTTTTTCTATTTTTTTCCTTTTTCCAAAATTACAACTTTTTCGCAAAACTATAAACCTGAAATTCATTGGGTAGCTCAAATAAATCAAAACCTAATTTTCCAAAACATTTAATTTCTTTCTTAGGCCAATGATTGATAATCGAACGGTAATAATTGCAAAAAAAAAAAAAATCAATGCAGAAAAATATAGGCACCGAGATCTACGTAGAAAATCTTAAATAGAAAAAAACTATAACACCTGGCTTTACGGGATTTTGTAATTTCAATATATAATGGCATTTTCGTAAATATGTCAATTTACGTCTGTTTTGTGAAAAGATAGCTTCAATAGAATCCTAATTATTAATATGGATTTTAAGAAAATTTCGGAAATTTTAGGAGTCGTAACGCTAATTTTACGAGAATTACGATTCTCGTAATATAAAGGATATTTTAGTAAAAATAGTAAACGAGATCCGAATTGTGAACGGACAATTTTAATAGATCCCAAATAATAAGTAGGACTTATGGGTGAAATAAGAAAATTTGGAGAAGCCAGATCGTTAACTAATTAACGAAACAAAGGACGAAACAAATAGAAAATCAAAGGAAGGACAAAATGGTAATTTGCTAAGTCAAAATATTAATTAAAAACAATCTTCTTCTTCCTCCTTCACCATTTTCACGCCAGAACTCTCTTCTTTGCGATTCTCTCTCTGCCCTCGACGGTTCCTCAACATTTCGACGCCGATTTCTCCTCCGTTCGTCCTCCGTTCTTCACGTTTTCTTCCCTAAACTCGATTCTAGGTAAGGTTATATGGTTTTGAAAAGTTTATTCGAAGTTTTCGGGTTGTTTAACGGTTAGGGTTTCGTTTAGGGTTTTGTTAGAAACGTGATTTAGGGTTCGAAATTTATAGGTTTATCATATTTGAGAATATAATGGACGTATTGAACGTTATTGGACGAAGTTAAACTGATTTGTGAGAAATGTTAAAATTTGATGAATTTCGAGTTTTTGGAAAAACTCGTTATTGGTGATTTCGAGGTATCGAGCGTTAAGTATTTGTTAATATACCTCGATTAGTTAAGTTAGGAATTTTAGAAAAATTTCCTTAGTTAAGGTTTCGTTGAATACAGACGTTTAACAGTTTAAATTCGTTTTAACGACAATGTTGTGAAATTGCCTTAGGCAAACAAAGCTCATGGACGGGGCTTGAGCTGCAACAGACGCGAGGTAAGTTCTCGTGACTTACTCTGGCCGATTGGCCTACACCATATGTCAATTTTGGCTGTTGAGGATATTTGGTGAGATGTGTGTTTATATGCTTTGGATGGGTAGTTTAGGCTTAGCTATTTTATAGGTTATGCTTGTATGATGTTTTAATGGTATTCACGCTGTTTATGTTTACTTTATGCATTTAACTGCTCATGCATAAGGTCTTTTAAAATAGCATGAAAACGGATTTCTGCATATGTTTAAGAGAAAGAAATGAATCTACGTAATCTGTTATCTGGTCACGGCGAGGTGGTTTAGCTCTCGGTGACATTCTGTCTGCAACCTAATTAAAAAGTAAAATGAACCAACAAACGAAATAAATCTACGTAATCTGTTATCTGGTCACGGCGAGGTGGTTTAGACCTCGGTGACATTCTATCTGCGACCTAATTAAAAAGTAAAATGAACCAACGAATCTACGTAATCTGGTCACGGCGAGGTGGTTTAGACCTCGGTGACAATCTGTATGTGACGTAATGAAAAAGAACACGCTTGAATGATTCCTGAAACTCATATGCACAGCATGCATCTGCATTTACGTAGAATTTACTGAGCCTTTAGCTCATAGTGTGTCTGTATGGTGTAGGTGACATCGAGGCAGGTGAGGACGACGTTCCTCCCCCTGAAGTATGATGCAGTTGATGAAGAATGGCTCGCGTGGGTGTGCTGGCGCAGTCGATGCTTAACCTGACCCGTGGGGATGTATGTATGTGTTTTGAGGGCATTGAGTTATTTTGGGTAATATATGTGTAAAGTTAGAACATTTTAGGGTGTTTGGTTC
Source organism: Begonia masoniana (assembly GCA_022432975.1). Classification (NCBI taxonomy): domain Eukaryota; kingdom Viridiplantae; phylum Streptophyta; class Magnoliopsida; order Cucurbitales; family Begoniaceae; genus Begonia; species Begonia masoniana. The sequence goes on along the minus strand of CM039513.1, from coordinate 4,144,713 downwards.
TGGATAGTTGATAGATTTTATTTTGATGTTTTAAACGATTTGAAAACCTGTTTTATAAACTGTGTTTTTATAATGTTTCATTGGAACTGCTTGGAATCTAAAACAGGATGATTTGTCGATTTTTAAACGTATCCATGCAGTTCGTTTTTATGAAAGTTTATCGTGGGTTTAGATCGCTTAATTAAGGTGCATATGATGAGAAGTGTAAAGGGATGAAAAATGTATAGAAATTGAAGTTTGCTCTCTGGAATTTCGGATTCCAGAGAGGTAGGCAAGAAAAAAAATAGGTTGATCGCTGGTCAGTGATCAATCGCTGTGATCGATCGCTGCTGCAGCGATCGATTGCCGTGATCGATTGCTGATGCAGCGATCGATCGCTGTGATCGATCCGCGACAGAATTACATTTCTGCCCTCCCCTATTTTTAATTTAATTTTTATTATTTTATCAAATATTTTAAGTTTTATTTAATTAGTTTTATGTTTGTTTTAAATGGTTTAAAAACCTAGACTCAACCGATTTCGATTTAGTTTCCGCCTAAGGTTAGGTTCAAAGTTTATTTAAAGTATAAGGATAAAAAAAAAATATATACGGGAAATTGGGTACAGTATTAGGGTCGTCACAAAAACTATGGGTAGATGATAAATTCACTAATTGAAATCAATATACAATAAGTTTTGCGATTCAATTATCAATATATAGAGAAAACATAAAGTTCTAATATTAGTATACGTGTTCGACTTGGCTCAACTAGAATTCGGGTCACATCGAACTTTAACAGAGCCAATTTACTATTACTCTCTCGTAAAAAATAACTCAACTCACGAATTTCATTTAGGGGAGGGTAGAAGCCGCTGGTAAAATCGAACAATATCGTTCGGTCTATTGATTTATGTTTAGAATTCGTATACCGTTTTGTAACATCTTTGGTCCTCCTACTACAATATCTGCACAGTTTTGTTATTGTGGTTAATACAAAACACGTTGTACTAGGTAGTGAGGATAAATCTACTTATAAATCATTCAATTTCTATTCTCCCAAGTGACGTGATTGTGCACCCTTACTGCTATGGGTTGAACCCTCGCACTAGGTCGTCTTTGCCCTTCACATGGTAGGCTGCCACAATCTTTCTTCTTTGGGGCTCGACGTCCTCGTTAGCCACACTTCTAGTTGAACTTTGGCCATGATACCATTTGTAACATCTTTTGTTCTTCTAGGACAATGTTGTCTACTTTCGGGGTGAATCCAACACGCGTTGTACTAGGTAGAAAATAAAACTCTACTTATAAACAATTTATTTTTATTTCTTTCAATCGATGTGAAATTGTGCACTCTCATTAATATAAGTTGGGCTCTGACACTGACATTGCCTTCATATGGCGAACTGCTACATGTTTACATGGATGTAGACTCGTGGATGACGATTTAATTAACGGTTTTTTGTTTAAAAAACCGTCTGAATCATTGAAAAATCAAATTGTGGATTAATCCACAAAAAAAGAACAAAACCCAACTTGTGAGCCAAAAATTGACCCATTGACAAGACCAAATATTCCAACCCTAGTCCAATACCACAACTCCAATCTAAAAATTCAGCCATAATTTGTTTTATTTATTATTATAATTCGAAGGGATTTGGTTCTGATTTAATAAATTAGGAATCAATATTACATATTTCAGTTCAGTTTTGTCTAAAACCCGAACGAATTGGCTTGTGTCCAACCCTACTCCCGTGTATCAGTGTTCCTTTCCTAATACACAAAAGGGTAGTCATGAACATCTAGTTGAAGTCGTGTCACAATTTTCTTTATTCTTTATTTCTTTAAGAATTTGATTTTCAAGATCTCTTTCTATGTCAATTAGTGTAGTCTCAATTGGAGTTACCCTAGGTTTAAAGATGATTCTTCATTGATATGATTTGATACAAAGTTTAATTCTCTATAATCAAATCCATAAGAACTGTTAGAATAACAATCTTTTTGTGTTGGTCGTGATATTCTGTATCAACATGGTATTATTCTACATAAAATCATTTCCCTCTATTATCTTTGGCGATAAGAAATCAAAAGCAAATAGAATATGTTGTGTGACCTAGACCATGACTTTATAATAAACAACCATTAGTTATGTGTGTGTGTGTATATATTCTTAAAGTCTAATAATGTATACTTATAGATATAATAAAGAATATCTAACAAGACAGACAACCACCAGTGAAAAAGAAAATAGGTATGCTACCTTATATGTATATCAATTATAAAATTTGAAATTGATTGGATAGCAGAAGATTTATAACTTCAATGGCAAATGTTGAGGAGAGGATGTGATAATACGTCCGGGAACTCAACAATTACCAAAGATTAAGTAATTGTAAGAACTAGGCTTAGACTTGGAGAGTTATTTCACAAGTAAAATTCTCTTATTCAATTATTAGGGCGGGGTATAGGTTGGTTTTATCTGGTTCTGCCTTGGAACCAGGGGCAAAACCGGACCAAATCGTGGCCCAATGATTTCAAATTTTCAAAATTGACTTGGACCAATTTTACGATTCTGTTCTCGTTCAGCTCAAAAATTTAAAAGAAAATAAAAATGTTTATAATTTTTGGATGGTTTTTTTTTATCCCACACCATGAACCAAAAAGTGACTTACGGTCCTATCTCTTCCAAAACCGAGTCATGTTCCTATAAGTGTAGGAGTAAGATTGAATAGGACCCAAGTGCCAGTTCCAATTTGAACCACCATTTGGGTCATTTTCTGCCCACCCCTAATTAGGAGAATGTCTTTGGATGAAAAATCTTAAAACAAAACCAGAGCCTTAAACTTAAGGCTAGGCATGGGCACCGTTCGGTTTGGTTTGGGTTTCAAACCGAGCTGAACTGATCAGTTCGGTTTTGAGTTTGGGACCAAAATTGAACCAACTTCTTGCAAGAAACGAACCGAACCAAAAAATTCAGTGGTCGGTTCAAGTCCGAATCCTAACTCATAAAAAATGCCAAAAAAACTATCGACTCATCTGTATTAAACGCAAAACACCAGCTAATTAGACCATTCCATCCAAAATACTGGGCAATCATATTTATCGAATCATATCCAATAAACGACATTAAAATTAAAAACACCCGCTAATCATATGTTTAAAAAATCACAAAAATAAGCCCAAAGAGTAAAACACCGTACAGGCGTCCACCAACCACCTCACAAGTTTTGAAAAGGCATTACACAACAAATCATGAAAACGAAGTCCAAAATTTCAGACCATTCCATCGAAAAACATGTAAATTTCAATTAAATCAACAATTAAGAAAAAATAAGAGTACTCTGTAAGTCGATAAGAGTGGCCAAATCTTCATCGTTTTTCTTAATTCCTTTGATTGTTAGCAGTAATTTCTTGAAAAAAAAATACAATATTAAATAGTTAAAAAGATTTAAGATAATTTTCGCAAGAAAATAAATAATGTACTTTCATTAATAGTTTGATAATCATCTATTGTCTCGGACATACTTTAAGTTTAAAATGGATGCAACTTTGAGTGAAATTAATAGCTTCCACAGTCGTCGGTAATAGGGAGATACGAGATGAGTCAACAATACGACCACCACAATTAAATGTTGATTCCAAAATAAGAGTAGAAATTGGAATGATTAACACATCTTTTGTTATTTTACTCAAAATCGAATAATTATGAGAGTTCAATTTTCATGTTAAAATGTCTAAACTATTTAAGTATTTTTCAACTTTCTCCCACATGTATTCAATCAACTTATGATATATTAATGGAAGTATCATGCTCAAGAGAATTGTCAAAGTATGCAAAGAAGACAATATTAGTTGACTTTGGTGGAATTGCAATATCGTCCATGCTTGAACTCGAAAACTCATTACTTGAATCAGCTTTATACTCAAAATATAATCTTCCTGTTATATTTTCTACTTGTATCATAACATCATCAACTTTTTCATGACCTAGGAAGATGCTCAAACAATGTTTTGACTTGCATTTTGGATCAATAAGAACTGTTACAAAGACAAGAGTGTTGATCTTGTCAAAACTTCTCCTATACTTGTCAAATTTGTTCTGCGTTCCTAGAGTCACTTTCCTCAATAACATATTATCACCCTCAACATACTTTTGAATAATCGTCTTCAACTTATATACTTTGTTGACGTATAAATTAAATGTAATATGCAATGAAGTTGAAACAATAACAGTTGCGTTATAAAACAACTTTAAAAACTTGCAAAACTCTCGAATATTAGCCTAATCTTTACTTGTAAGAGATCATTTCTCTCTCATGTCCAATAAGAAATTATTATCACATTCTTCTAATTTTTCAAAATCTTTTGCATACTTTTCAGCACTATCTAACATCAAATACATCTTGTTCCATCGAGTACACACATCTAATATTACATTACCTTTAAAGGTAATTTTGAAACTGTCAATATAATTATTAAACTGTTGTAATCTTTCTGGTGAAAATTATACATATTTGTCAGTCTTTCACACCTTACTAATTGAATCTTGATGTTCTTTTATCCCATCGGTAACAATCAAATTCAAAATATAAGCCAATCATTTAAAATGAATAAATTCTCTATCGAAAACCAAAATTTCCAATTTCACAAACTCTTAACCAAATAAGAAATTGCAACATCATTAACAATCAAGTTCAAAATATGAGCAAACCATCGAACATGAATCAATTCTCCATTAAAAACCAAATCTTTCCAATTTCGCAAACTCTTAACCAAATAAAAAATAACAACTAGGGCTGGGAACGGTCCTGTCACGACCCAAACACTGTACCCAATTTCTGTATTATATTATTTTTTTTATCCCATAAATACTATAAATAAACTCTAGGCATAAACTAAACCGAAATCGAAAACAGAATCGAAATCGAAGTTCGTTTAGAAAATCTTTTAAACCAATCCTAGAACAATTTAAATAATAAGTAACAATTTAAAAACGTTTTAAAACAATTAAATAAAGCTGAGGGACAAAAAAGGGAATTGCCCTTCATATGCAGGGGCGATGGCAACAGGTGATTATTCGCCTGTTGCACATCGGTACACTCCCTGGAAATTTCCAGAAGGGAATTGCCCTTCATATGCAGGGGCGATGGCAACAGGCGATTATTCGCCTGTTGCACATCGCCACACTCCCTGGAAATTTCCAGGGAGTGGCGACCACAAGCGATACAATCGCCAGCCATGGCGATTCGTCGCCATGGCCTCTGCCTCCTTCCCCTTTTCTTTTCCTTTTTCTTCCCTCTTTCTTCTTCCTTTCTCTTCTCAGCTTTTTTCTTTATGCACAATGCACTTCCTTCACCATTTCACCAGTACAAACATCAAATATAACATCAAACATACCCACTCAATATCTCACTCATCCCTCACTTTCTCAATCCCCCAAAATCACGACTCCAAACATATTTAACACAAAGTACATTTTCAGGAAATTGAACTGCGTGGATACGTTTAAAAACAGAACATATCCTCCTGTTTTAAAATCACTAAATAATTACAAAAACGTTTAAAAACATTAAAATTTAAACCTATCAACTACCAGAGCCAAGCACCCTATAATGTCTATACAATTTTCCTATTCTATCCAAAATAACTTAAAACCCTCAAAATCTATACATACTTCCCCACGGGTCAGAAGCGCCTCGACTACACCAGCACACCACCGCGAGCCATCATCCGTCAACTGTGTCACTCCTCAGGTGGAGAGGTCTCATCCTCACCTGTTTCCTCGTAATCACCTACACCATACAACACACTATGAGATAAAAATCTCAGTAAGGCTCGTAAATGCAAATGCTATGCTATGCTATGCTATGCAATGCTATGCTATGCTATGCACTGTAGGTGTCACCGAGATCCTATCCCCCTAACCAGAGAGAGTTCATCCAGCGGGCGAACTACTCTTTCTAGCTAGAGGAGGGGGTGTACGCTTACAACCCGTACAGCCGTGCCTGAGCTCCACCTCGCGTGACCTGTAAACTGTATGCCTTACGGCCTGTAAACTGTATGCCTTGCGGCCTGTAAAATGTATGCTGTATGCCTTACGGCTGTTTTTCTATGCATTATCTTTAAAACATGCGATGCGTGAACAATTTATATCTTAAAGTAAACAATCACACGTGTACCATCAAGACAATAAGCAATTAGGAAAACCTATAAAAGAGCTATTCCTAACTACCCAACCAAAACAATTTAAATAAACGCATCTCCAAAACTCCTCGAAACAACCACGACGTACGGTGTAGGCCAATCGGCCAAACAAGATCACGAGAACTTACCTCGTGTCCAAAGCAGCTCAAGCTCCGTCCACGAGCGTTGTTTGACTGAAGCAAAACACAATATCGACGTTAAAACGAGTTTAAGCTATCCATCGTCCAAATTTACAAAATCTTAACTAAGGAGACTTTCTAAAGTTCTAATCCAATTCATTGAGCTATTTATTCGAGCAATTTATGCTCGGCACCTAAATTCTCAATTTACGAGTTTTTCTTAAAATCTCGAAAATCCCTAATTTTTAACTTTTTCACAAATCGGTTTAAATTCGTCCAATAACGTTCAATATATCCTTTATATCCTTAAACACGATAAACCTATTAATTACGAACCCTAAATCGACATTTTTATCGAAACCCTAAACGAAAACCCTAACGATAAACTCTACGAAACTCGGAATTTAACGTTCTAAAACTTTAGAATCATACCTAGAGCGTCGATTGGAGGAGGAAACGTGAAGAACCAGAGGAAGAACGGAGGTCGGATCGTTGAGAATCGTCAATCGGCCGAGAGAAATGGAAAATCGCAGGGAGAGAGAAAAGTTCGCGTGGAGAAGAAGAAGAAGGCATTTCAATTTTAATAAAAATTGACTTGGTAAATTACTGTTTCGCCCTTCCTTTGTTTTCTATTTGTTTCGTCCTTTGTTTTTGTTAATTGTCTAACGATTCAGTTTCTCGAAATCTCCTTATTTCACCAATAACTCCAACTTACTATTTGGGATTTATTAAAACTATCCGTTTGAAATTCGGACCTCGTTTACTATTTTTACTAAAACGTTATTTATATTACGAGAAACGAAATTTCTCGAAATATAGCGTTATTATTCCGAAAAATCCTCTAAATTTCTTAAAATTTCAATTAATAATTAGGATCATAATGACGCTTTTTTTTCGTAAAACGAGCTTGATTTGACATATTTATAAAAATGTCAATATATATTATAATATAAAATTCCGTACAGGCCGGATATTACAGGTCCGGTCCGGGCCGGTTCTGGCCGGGAACCGGTAGTTTCGGGAATTTAATTCCGGAAACCGGAACCGGTTCCCTCCCATGTATTTTATTTTTTTTATTTTTTATTTTTAATTTAAAACTAAAACAAACCACAGATCTGGTTTACCCGAAGCCATAGTCTGGTAGATCTGGTTTACCCGAAGCCATAGATCTGGTAAAAGTTTCGTCGATATCAAACACCCAAGCGTCCTTCCCGTCCGAGGAGATTTCCACCGTCTTAGCATTTAGCAAACGTCGAAGCAAACCCCGCCACCTCGATGGAATCCGACAAATACCGAGCTCCATTGATGTAGTTGGCGACGTACAGTGCGCATTGTAAAGTAATAATAGACTTCTAGTCGCCGGCGTTGTTAGCCTCGATGGAGAATTTCCAGCTCTCGCAGTAGGAGTTTATGTTGCTGCTGGAAGCAGTGTGGGAAGCCAGGAGGAGAAGAGCGGAAAGGAGGAGGACGCCGTCGCCTAGCGCCATTTCGAGAAACTGAAATGGAATGAGGAAACTGAAATGAAATGAGAGTGCAGGGTAGGGCTGGGCTTACAATCAATATAATTTCGAGAAACTGAAATGAAATGAGGGAATGCAGGTAGGGCTGGGCAAGCTGGAGTATTGGGACGTGAAATGTAATTAGTGTTTTTATTTTTTTTTAAGTTATCCGACCCATGGGTCGGATAACCCACCGGGCCGACCCATGGGTCGGTTCTCCCGTGGGATATCCCGGGCCCGGTATGGAGAACCGGGAACCGGACCGCGGTTCTCGATTCCCGAATCTGTGGAATCGAAACCGGTCCCATGGTAGGCAGAACCGACCCGGACCGCTGGTCCAGTCTGATTTTGCGGTTCCAGGTCGGTTCTGCCCACCCCTAATAACAACATCATTAGAAGAGTCATTAGCAACGGTTATAATAAAAACATTCTCAATGCCTCAATCAAGCAAGCACGTTTCAAGTAAATTTCCAATGATTTCGCTTTTATGGTTATGAATTTGGCAAAAATTTAATTTTTTTTGTAATTTCCTATTGTCATCAATAAAGTGGGATGTTCGTAACAATGTAGGGGTCCAGATTAAAATTTTAATATTAAAATTGGAAATTCCCAAATCAATTCAAATTTTGATTTCAAATCAAACAAACCTGTAACCTAATTTTGGATAAAAATCAAATAAAAATCAAAGTAAAAATTGAAAAAACCTAGCTTGAAAATCAACCATAATCAGAAGAAGTTCAAAATTTTAGTCTCAGCAAAAATCGAGCTGAGCCTAGATTTTCAGAGAACCAGTCGGATTCTCCTCTGAAAATCCGACGCTCAATCTGAATGTATTTGGTCTGGAAGTCGTCCAGAAACAAAAAGGAAGCTCGGATTCTGCAGCTCAAAAAATTCGAGCTAACTTGTTACAGCTCGGGAAATCCGATCAGAATTCGGATTTCACGGAGGGCGTGGGGTGAGACCTCCCTTATAAATAGAAGCTTTGGTGGAGGAGGAAACTCACACCATCAACTCTCTCCCTCTCGAGTTCTCTGAAATCAGAAAAGAACTCTTACCTCGGTTCTTAGTCTCCGACCTAGCAAGAGCTCCGACGAAGTTCTCCTTTCTAGCAGTCGAGCTCCGACGAAATTCCTCCAGTTGAGAAGTCGTGCTCTCCGACGATCTCTTCGATGAACATCGCGGCGTAAGAACTCTCTCCCTCGCTCCGTTCCTCTCTGTTGCACTCTCTCTCTCTCTCTCTGTATGATACTCCCTCATTCTCTCTCGACAGAATCCTTCGCGAAGAAGGATTTGGTTTTATTTTAAAACCTGAACCGGCCCAGCAATCCAGACCGAACCAGACCAGCAGTGAACCAAGCTGACCCAACCGGAACCGGACCGACACTGTTCACCAGATCTGAACCGACCCGATCTTGTTTACGACCCGACTCGGTACTGTTCACCCGAACTGGACCCGAATCAAATTTCGACCCGAATCAATCCAGATCTATCAAAAATTCAACTGGTAAGGAATTTCTGCCCAAATTCTTCTAAAGTTTGAATAATTTAAGTGAGATTTTAATATTGATATTCGAATTAGGCAGGAAAGATTTTGGAACTGTCCAATTCAATCCAAATTGATCCAACCTATCCGATCCGACCTGATAACACAACGTAACGAAATTCTGCTCAATTTACTTTGAAATTGGATTTATTAAGTAAGATTTTAATATCAAAGATTTTAATTGAGCAGGATATTATTCTGAAAATTTTTGGAATATCCCGATAAACACTAATTGCTCGGAATCCAAGTAAGTGCAAATACAACATTTTTTAACGTTTTGGCTACGGCCTTACATCACAGGATAAATATTAATTTATTTATTATTGTTTTATTTTAGTACACGTTTTCGATGATTGAGCACATATGTTAGAACATTGACATAGAATTGTTTAAAAGATAAAATGGATAGGACATTTTGCATGTGTGTGAAAAAGTAAAAGGGAATTGACGGCAAATACGTGATAGCAAAAGCCTGAACGACAGTGAGATGGTGAGATTGAACGTTAAAAGTAAAAGTAAAAGATGACGAAGCCTGAACGACAATAAGATGACTAAGTTTTAAAAGAATGTTGAGTTTTCAACCAGTATGCAACCGTTAACAGGATTTAGTAAAAGTAAAAGTTTTGTAACTTGCATGTATTTCTGCTTACTGAGTTATCTCATAGTTTTTAATTTATGATGTAGGTGAATTTTTATCTGAGGAAGAACTAGCTGCGATTGAGAACCCTCCAGTGACAAGCGAGCATACAGAAGAAGAAGATATTGTTGAGTTTGAAGAAAATGATTTGAATTAGTATACTTTAGTTTTTCAAATAATATTTAAAGTTTTATTTCAATTTAGGATTTTGAATAATTACGTTGAATTTGATTATTAAATAAGATTTTATAAAATTATTTTAAATATGCAATTATTTCAAATTTCTGACAAATTTATTGATACTATGATAAAGCTTCCGCGTATTTAAGAGTTTCCAGTTATTATTATATTTTTAATACTATGAAAATAAGATTTTTAACGCTCGATTTTAAATTAATTTTGGAAAAAATTCTAGGGTTTTCAAAATTAGCGTTTTAAATTGAGGATTTTTAAATTTGGGCGTTACACTGTCAATACCATATAATTGATATTTTGATTAGAAATCTAAGTATCAGTAGTTAAACAATCTTTTTTACTTCTTTTATTGATGAACTCTTTCAAATGTTGTTCTCTTTATTGTATATAGCTTTAACATCTTTTGCTACTGTTTTACGAAAAGACATAACAAACGAGCTTTGCAAATATTCAAGGAATTTTTTGAAACCTTCTAATTCAACTATTATAATAGACAATTCATCTTTAATCAACATTCTAGCAATCACATCACGTCCATATAACTGAGTAAATATTGATACTTTATAGCATTCTCCCCCACTATCTTTCTTTACAAAAAGTAATGTCGTTTGTTTGATATCTAGTTATGCCAAATACTTTTTACACATACGTAAATTTCTTATCATATTCGAAATACCATTCTGTATTGTATAACATGCATATGTTTGACTACAATAGTTGCATCTAGCTTTCGATTTTTAGGTTGGTTTGGTTTCGAACCGAACCCAAACCCAAACCCAAACCCGAACCAAAATCGAGAATAGGAATTGTTTCGGTTTGCCCACCCGTACGTAAAACAAATAATGTTTATACTGAATACAGGAAGATATTAGGGAGAGAGAATGACAGTACGGACGTGTGTACATTGAGGAAGAAGAAAGGTGAGTATTCCCATAATGAGGTGGTAGAAATCATCAAATGAAGGTTCATGCATCAACATGAGATTGATTTTGAAGACGATGACACAGCCTTTTTGTCACAGTAAGTGGGAACAGTGCGACTTAAAACGGTGTCGTGTGGATTTGTCTTGGAGGTGGTTGGAAGGGCAGGAGTATTCATTCCCCATACCTTTCTATATTTTCTTTCATCTTTTATAATGCAACAATCTCCTCTGCCAACACCCTTTCATTTTAATTTCAAAATTTATGACGTCATATATCACTTATTTTTTTTTACATAGAAGAAATTAAAAAAATTCACTTATATTAATTAGTATTAGAATAATTATGATAATCATTTACATTAATAAATAAATGATTTCCTAAGAATTACTTTAAGATATAAAATTAGGTTATAAACACACATCGTTGTCTTTTGCTCAATTAAGGCTAAAAATTCTCAAGTTCCCAAATTATCGGAAGCTATTCATTATTTTTAATAAATAAATAGTAAAAGAAAAAAGAATTGTAAATAAAAAAATGAAGAAAATATACATTAAACAAAATGGGGCATGTTTCTTTTGGGTCTGCAAGATCTTAGGCACCATCTTCATTACTCCACAATATATTTTTAATATTATGTTGAATTGTCCCCTTTCTCCTTAAATGATTTATATAATACTAAAACCTTCATAAATTCAAAAAAAAAAAATCTAATTTATTTTTTATAAGATATTTATTTTAATAGTTTAACCTATAATTAAACATAAATAACTAGTTAATGTGGTTGTATTATTGTCATATTATGTTCTGGTTGGATTGGACACTCTTCCTTAGATATTGGAATTATAATAATTGTTTTTGATTTTGTGGGATATCCAATAAACAGTGATGATCATGCTCAAATTTCCATTCTAATGATAAAGAGTGAAGAGGCAAAAATAAGAAACTCAATGATCGTGAAATTAAGTGAATTGAGCTCAGAATAAAAAAGTTATGCAAATTCAAAATTTATGATTAAATTAAAAAATAATTAAAGTAAAATAATAACTTCAGTAAGTCATTCAATGACTCGAGAAAGCTAATTGAGAAGCTTAAAGTAGACCTCAATAGTTACAAATGTTTTATATTGCACCATCACTTTGGCCATGCAATGTCTCAAATTACATTGATTTGCATAGAGAGATATGTTTCACCTAAGTTGTACTTGGTATCATATTAGGGTTTTTTTTTTCTATGAAAGTACTTTATATCTATATCAAACCCTTTTTTAATGTGACAAAATATCTAAAACATTAATGTGACCTTTTTTATTAAATAAAACTCTACGAATTAGAGAGAGAGATAGGAAAAAAAAAAAGGTTGTCTTGAGGGAGAGAGACACGATGAATAATGTTCTTTTTTTTAATAACCAAAAATTGGAAATTATTAAGATTACTGATGACATCATTCCACACTAACTGGTTTTGATGATCTTGCCCTTGATAGAACAAATTCAAGCACGTGGAAATTAATTTTGTGATAGTAATCTTAGTACCCCAATTGAAATCAACTAAAAATTTGACTTCTACTTTTGATAGTCCTTCTGATACCTAATTTAAACAGATTTTTTTTTTTTTTTTTTGGCAGAATTATGTGTAAGCAGCTCTGCATCTCCTTCTTGAAGCTTTTAACCTAACTGATTTCTCTGAATTTGGCGTCCAGACGGAGGCTGTAAGAGATCAAAGTGGTTTTGCATCCTTCTTCTTCCCTGCGAACAAGGAAGTAATTTCTGAAATTAAGAACCTCCATAGTTAACAGATAATGAAGAATGACAGTTTTGGGAGAAGAAGCTAGATCAAAATCAAGTACCTTTAAGTGAGTTGCAGAGAATTCTTGAGAGAAGTCTACAGAACTCTTTCTTGAAGCTTGATTTCCACATTTTTTCTGCAAATTTAGTCCAGAATAAACCCATAATCAGTTTTTTAATCCAGTTTTTGCAGAACAACAAATCATCTATCATCGAGCTGAAAAATGGTTTTTCTTTTGAGCTCAAGACTTTACAGCGGAGAAGTCGAAAACAGGAGAGCTGGCAGTGTCGTCTAGAAACGAGGAGTCGTACTGAATGAGATTATCTTTCTCATTCTGTCTTTTTTCATTGTTCTTCGTCAAGGTCCCTGGCTTTGACGCAGAATAAGAGAATCCATTGTCGTCCTCAGACTGAGCTTCGTGGAGATGAGGAGGTCCAGAAGAAGCATCAGAAACCATCGAAAGGTCTTCTTCTTCTTCCTCTTCTTTTGTTCTTCCAAAACAACAATCTTTGTTGCCGAGAAAGTAGTTTCCTCTGCGCGAAGCATTTGGGGGACGAAATGATTGTTCAAAGTAAACAGTCCAACCCGATTCACACCCACTGCTACACTCCGAATCGAAGCCGTTCATTTTCCCACGAATTTTCTCAGATGGGGTTTGATTTAAACTGAAAGAAAGGCAGAAGGTGAATAAAAATAGACGAAAGCGAGCTCTGCCTCGATTGATTTGCTATTGAACGAAGTAAATATATAGGAGGAAGAGAGTAGAAGAATGGTTAAAAAGCAAAAATAATAAATGATATCAAATCCTAGATTGGTTTTGTCGTGACTCGACAAACCCTACTTGAATGAAGAGAGAGAGCGAGAGAGAGAGAGAGAGAGAGAGAGAGAGAGACTCACATGGTAGACAGCTAGACTCTGTGTACCTCATGAACGAAACCGAGTACACGTCCATTTCCCCTTCCTCAATGCATGGACACCTATACTCTCTCTCTCTCTCTCTCTAGTTGGCTATTGTATGACCTTGTTTGATCAGGCCATGTGTCATCAGAAGTGAAGATGGTAAAAACATGGTTGTGGTCTTCCCAAAAACACGTGGGGTTCTCAGATTGCATTGATAATACGTGTTACTAATAAGTGTTCTAATATTTTCTTTAACAACACTAATCACCTCCTGTTTAATTTTTATTTTTAATCAAACTACACCTAAACCATGTAACTTAACATGTGACGGCCTACCCTACCCTACCCTACCCTGTGAAAGCAATTACGATTTAAAATTTTGTTGATTGTAAATGTTCAATTAGTGATTGTGCATAATCTCACGTTACTTAAAAGAGTAAAAATTGAATAATTTATAAGTAAAGTTATCCTTCCTACCTAGTATAACGTTTGGGCTGTTAGAATTTGGTGTGACCTGAATTCTAGTGGACTGGGTCGGGCATGTATATCAATATTAGGATTTTACGTTTTCTCTATATATTGATACTTGAGTCGCAAAATTTATTGTACCGAATTTGATATTAGTGATTCTCTCCTCTGCCAGTAGTTTTTTCCCTTCTAGGATTTCCACGTAAAATTTGATGTTCATTATTTTCTCGTTTTTATTTTTCAGTTTATAAATCGTTCGTTACAGGTGGATTATGGCGTCTAATCCTAACATGAGCTAATCCCAAAAACAAATTCATTTGGGCTCCAAGTCAAATTGGACAATATTGTATTGGATGTATAGGAGAATTCCACCTAACCAAATCTCACCATTCAATTAGGTTCGGTTTCTCTTAAGAGAAGATAGTGAACCAGAGAATTGAAGATGATGTGGAAGATTGACAGTTTATTAGTCAGTTTAGTTAGCAATCTTTTCTTCTATTGAATGTAATTGATTCTTTCACTATATAAAGAGCTTCTCTGTATATTTTGGGATTGAGAAAGAATAAAATGCAGTTTCGTTTCTTCCATAACACTGTAATATGGTATTATAGCTACTCAGATTCTTAGTTCTCTAATCTTCTCTGAAAGTTCAAGATTAGTTATGCGATGTTCCACAGGATGTCATACAATGATCATGTATGACACCGATTTTTAATGCAATAATAGACAATATAAAAATGTGGAAATAAACGACACAAGAGGTTGTTAACGCAGTTCGGCAACCGGCCTTCGTCTGCAGGGCCACGCCCAGAATTAAAAACATTTCAATGAGTTTACAAAATTGCAAGACAATCGGACTTAAAACAATTAAAGACTCCCTCTTATTATTTGTCGCCGCCTCTAGCTAATTTCCCCAAGGAAACTGTTTTTGCGAGATCTTCTCGACTTTAGAACAACCTCTCCTGAGATTAAGATAACAACAAGATCCCCTTGTTGTTGGTTCCTCCCGAAACCCGTGTTATGGCAAGATCCTCTCACCCACGATCAAAGTGACAAGATCCCCTTGTCTAAAATAAGAACTCCTCTCGAGTTCAGATGTAGTCTCCTCCCGAGATTGTACTTCAATCAACAACAAGAAGAATTGCCTCCTGAGACACCTCCTGGAACACCAGATCGAAGTCCTCAGATGCAATACACAACACACTCAGTAGAACTATGAAATCCACAGATTAGGTCGAGTGTGTAAAACAATCACTTACTCAAACGCAGAAGCGATGAGAGTGAAAGAAAGTCGACGGCTCGGTAAACAAGAAAACCTTCGCACGCGAGAAAATAACACTCTGTCGTCAATCAGCTCTCTCAGGACAGAGAACCTTAAATAACATTGGTAACTACTATAACATCAAATCAGATCAGTTACCAAATTTAATCTGGCGCCGCAAGTATTAAGGAAAGCGAATCTTACTTATTCGATAGTGTAACACCTCCTATGACACATTAGGAAAGTCGCTCCATCTCATCAGATATTCTTTCAATAAATTAGGAAATCATCCTATCAATCATGGAAGCCCAAGGCATAGCATATTTGATAAAGTTTCCATCAAATTTCCTTTCCAAATAAAACGTTTCCAGCATATTCAACATCTTTCCTAATTTGCTTGTTTCCTTAATTTTATCTTTCATAATCATCATGACTATTATCCTGACGTCATCGGTTAAATAGAATCGGTTATTTCTTGCTTACCAAGAATAAAATCATCACAATAGAAAATCATTAATTTGACATATTACCTCCATAAATGTGAATATATATTGCCAAAAATTCAAATGTCAATTCATGCAATTCGTTGCATTTACATTCTCTTTCTGGATTTTTTTTCTTTCATTCAAGAGTTTATACCCAAGGAATAGCAAAACTGAGAATTTCGATACTTAACAACCATTATAGGTTGTAGAATTTAGATCAAAAGGCAAATCCTCCATCATCATCTTCTTTGAAAATTCCGGAATTCTAACTTCGTAATTACTTATCATAACTTGAAGCACGTCGATTTACAGAAAAATAGAAGGATCTCCAAGGGGAGTCAAACATTAAAACTTTTTCTTTCTTGTATTTTATTCTTTCATAACTAAAAGGAAAATTTAGAACTTCGAATCAAAATTTAGAATTTATGGTCTAGAAGTTCATTATGATGCGCAAATATGAATTATAATTGATCACACTTGGATTCTACATCAATTTGACATTGAGAAATCAGAGAAAAATCAAATTGTCGTGAAAATACGATGCGTTGATTGACTTGTTCGATCAAACGGTTCTTAAAAAATAGGCCATCGACCACTACTCCTTGTTCGGTCGATTGCTCCTTGCATTGAGACGCACAATCAATCAGTTAAATTGCACGGTCGACACACTCCTTAGTTCGGTTAACCAATGTAATGATATTGAACGACCGAATGTTTGTTCTAGGTCAACCGCGTGGTCATTTGCTCTCACTCACTTTTGTGGTTGATCATGAATCTCAATGGTTAACTGCACTTTTCATCGATCAATCGAACTTGTTGTATGTTGACTGACCTGTATTATAAGTTGACCGTGTGATGTTAAAAACCATCTTTAGGCATAGTTCTCAAAGTTTCTTCGATAAATTCTCAAGTTGGTTTCTATCCCTATTATAGAATCTAAGACATGGTTTAAGAAGTTCATGAATGCAATGATACGAGTCCAATGTGTGGTACCGTGATATCACGAGTTGGATTGTATTGTTTGAATATTGGTTTTCAACAGTGTTGAGGTGGACATCAGTGGTGCATTTTATTACTTATACATATTAGTAAACTGATTTTTAATTGACTTCACTAATGGTTCTTAAAACCTATTTTCAAAACATTGAATGTAGCACTTGAAACTCCTATTCTAATGAGATGAATCCATTTTTCAGATCAGTAGGCAGAGAGACAGTGACCGTCCACGACAAGAGTAAGCTAGACATAGTTTCTTTTACTTTGGAGTGACATTTCCTTGGTTGGACTTCTGTACACTACAATATCATGTTATTTTTATTTTATTCCAAAAATATTACATTTTAGATTTTATTTTTATACTATCTTTATGTTGCCGTTAGCTAACGTAATAAGCTCAATTTGTAAGTATTCTGCTGCGAGGTGTTTAATTTTATTGAGGGTCAAATGGTTGAATCCTCTCAATGATCGGATTGTTTCTCGTTCGTATTGTGATCCTCTTTCGGGTCACGACAATTTCGTTATTTGCAGCTTTATTATATGATTGCTTATATGCATAGAAGAAATTCTTTTTCTCTCTTTTTAAACAGTACAGTCTAAAGGTGATGATAGGGTTTTACATCTCATATTTAATTGATTAGAATTATAATTATAGTTATTTTTATCCTTTTTTATAATGTTTATTTTTTTTGTTTGTTAAAGATACTTGACTAAGTCCAAATATTATCTATGTAAAAGTTAATCTAGGTTTATGTTTTGGTATTAAATCATAATCTCTTAATGTTAGTGAATAAAGTTTCAATATTTACTGAAATAAAAGCAATTCAAGAGTAAAATAAAAACAATAAATGATGTCAGAAGAGAAAAGAAAAGACACAAATTTACGTGAATCTTTACACACATGCATAAAATCTTTTCGATTCCTCATTTGTTTTATCACAAATTTGCTTGAATTCACTCAATTTCTTAAATTATTTACAGTACTTCATGCTATTTTTATGTTGACCGTAAGTGATTGTTCTTAGAAGTTGTTTTTTTAAAAATGTCTTCAACGCTTTGCATATTTTAAAAAATTAATTAAATTCATATTGAGTTTAGCCAACTCGATTCAAATGACCTTTTTCTTTAGTTTTACAAAAGTCATTTTCTTTCCTTGGTGAGATGGTTTTAGTTTGTCTATGTAAGCTTCATTTTATTTGGACTATGTAGTTTTTATCACATTGGTGAGATGTTATTATTGTACCATTTTTTTTTTAGATTTTATTTTTATACTATCTTATGTTGCCGTTCTACGTAATAAGCTCATTTGTAAGTATTCTGCTGCGAGGTGTTTAATTTTATTGAGGGTCAAATGGTTGAATCCTCTCAATGATCGGATTGTTTCTCGTTCGTATTGTGATCCTCTTTCGGGTCACGACAATTTCGTTATTTGCAGCTTTATTATATGATTGCTTATATGCATAGAAGAAATTCTTTTTCTCTCTTTTTAAACAGTACAGTCTAAAGGTGATGATAGGGTTTTACATCTCATATTTAATTGATTAGAATTATAATTATAGTTATTTTTATCCTTTTTTATAATGTTTATTTTTTTTGTTTGTTAAAGATACTTGACTAAGTCCAAATATTATCTATGTAAAAGTTAATCTAGGTTTATGTTTTGGTATTAAATCATAATCTCTTAATGTTAGTGAATAAAGTTTCAATATTTACTGAAATAAAAGCAATTCAAGAGTAAAATAAAAACAATAAATGATGTCAGAAGAGAAAAGAAAAGACACAAATTTACGTGAATCTTTACACACATGCATAAAATCTTTTCGATTCCTCATTTGTTTTATCACAAATTTGCTTGAATTCACTCAATTTCTTAAATTATTTACAGTACTTCATGCTATTTTTATGTTGACCGTAAGTGATTGTTCTTAGAAGTTGTTTTTTAAAAATGTCTTCAACGCTTTTGCATATTTTAAAAAATTAATTAAATTCATATTGAGTTTAGCCAACTCGATTCAAATGACCTTTTTCTTTAGTTTTACAAAAGTCATTTTCTTTCCTTGGTGAGATGGTTTTAGTTTGTCTATGTAAGCTTCATTTTATTTGGGACTATGTAGTTTTTATCACATTGGTGAGATGTTATTATTGTACCATTTTTTTTTTAGATTTTATTATTAGGCTATTATGGTGTCATTGGTGGACTTTTATACTCAACCAATGATTTTCTCTAAATTATTATTTGCTTCTTTAATTCTTCTGTCGCAAACTATATGATTTACCAAAGGTTAGATGATTGAATCTTTTTGAGTGACGGATCTAGTCCCGTTTCTCTCGTGGTTACCTACTTATTCATTAAATTTGTTAAGAAAATATTAATTTTCCTTGTACTTAAAAAATGAAAGTTATTAATTTTACATGAAAATCCTAAATGAATAAAATTAGAAGCATATCAGAAAAAATTCACTAGGTCAAAACAAGAGATAGTGTTTTTACGTCAAAAACATTACAATGCAATGTAAACTTAGTAATACAAAATAATTGAATCATTTTAGCCAAACATGTCCCATAGATGATTATGAACACTTTTTTAAGACAACAATTTCAAAAAATATATTACAATATTATACTTAATTTTATTATGATAAAAGAGCGATTAAGTTAATCATTAATTATTTTTCATACTTGTTTGTTAGAGTAATTTGAATTGAAAACTTACGTTGAATAATGTGCGGTAATTAGTTTTAGATATAGAGTTAGCATTTTTATGTAATGACTATAACCATTTAGGGTTGTATTGTCCAACTCTCGGAGAATTCATCTTTATATTAAGACATATAAAAAAGAATTAATGAAAGAATATAATATAGCAGATTCATAGTTTATTGTGTTATTTAATTAATATGTCGAGTTAGCTAATTGATATTGTAGCATTGTTGTGATACGTAAACAAAAAAAAAAAAAAGACAAAAAATTGAATCTCAATCATCTTTCGCATATATTTATCTCCCTCGTTAAATTATTTTCTTCTATTCCTTAGTTATTAATCTCGTCATTCATAAATATAACATTTTTTGATTACGATTAAAGTAAAAATTTAAATTGATTTATAAACAACTTTTATAAATTTAGTTTTGTAGGTTCGACATTCGATATTAATCATTATATTTCTTGTTACAATATTGTCCTTTGCGCTTGATTCATATGTAGGACGACATATATCAATCATATAAACATAGTTAAAATATTCTCGAATTCAGAAGTCAAATTTGAGTTATTTATCAAATTTTAATAAGCTTTGTATTGAAACTTAAAATACTTTTTAGTGTTCAAAATTTTCAAATCACATGGTATATTCTATAACGACGTTGTTCCACCGTCATAAAATTAAAGATGGTTTTCGTTAGAATGATAGTGAAACTTTTGATTGTATAATCAATCTAACACATTGAGTAACCTTAATCAAGATAATTTCCATGGATTTAGATATATTTTTATACTTGGTTCATTAATCGTAACGAAGCTGGGACTGAGTATGTTATTAAAATATCCCGTGAATCACTAAATCAGATAATCTAGATCGAGACATAAATTGTTTGAGTTTCAGGATTATTTAGATAATTAAAAAATCTTAACAATGGAATTATTTCGATACAAAACAAAGTAATAAATAATAATAAAAAAAACATCTTAATTCATGCAATTATTTCGTTGATTTTACTATTTCTAAAGAGATTTTTTAGAAGAAATGCTGGACAATATAAAACACTTTCGTTAATTTAAAAAAATAATAATATATAAAATCTATATTGCATACTAATGAAGCAGTTATCGATCGAGCAACGTCCAAAACTCTCGATAATGTATTTTTCACGTTTTAATTAATTTTTTAAGCGACACAATTTCACCGAATGAGCACTCGGATTAAAATAATTATCATGAGTTTTAGACGAAAAAATATAGATTTTTACCACGATGCCATCGGATTATCACTATATTTTATTAATTTATTTAAAAAAATTTTAAAAAGAAAATTTAAGCAATTGGCTAAAAATAATGTTAGGTATATTTTTTTATTTTAATATCTTAAAAAATTATTTACGTGTTAATAGTTATTTATGTAATTAAATATAATAAATTATAAAAATTATTTTATTGTATTAATTATATTTTAATTACAATAAATATTATTTTATGACAGCATAATAGATTTTTTAAAAAAATGAAATAAAAAATTATTGATGAGACTGCTCTGACTTGAGCAAACAAAATAATTTGATGGTTAGCTGGGTCACAAACTTTGAATCGGAACCATACACGTGGAAAGAAACTATCCACATGATAGAATGACCGGCAGGAGAGTAAAAACAGATGGGGAAAAGTACACTGTACGGCTGGCAGTACGATTGGCTGAGTGCTTCCCACCATTCAAATCTCCATCACTCCGATTCCGGCGGAGTCGTGTCCCTATGTGGGCCTTACTTATTTTCAAATAAAAGTAATTTAATTTAAATAAATTCACTCATCTCTTATTTTGTCTTACAATAATACTAAATTTTCTATTTTTATCGTCTAACGTGCACACATCAATTGGTGTTATTACTTTTCTATATTGATTTTTCATCATTTATTTTAATTGATACATCGATTCAGGTTGGTACCAACGAAGAATTGACGTGTATATTTGATATTACTTTATGATTTAATTTTTACATGTTATTTATTAATTATATGTAATTAAAGAATTGGCGTATATATTTGACATTACTTTATGATTTGATTTTTACATATTATTTATTAATTATATGATAATTAAAATAAATTATACTAATGGATGAATATTACGTAATAATGTAAAATTAGAATCTAGAGAAGTTAAACAAGCCGACCTAGCCGAGTCGAGCTGAGCCTGCCGAGCCGAGTCGAGCCTAACGAGCCGAGCCTAACAAGCTGATCCTAAAAAATTTCCAACCCGAGCCGGCTTGCGAGCCACGAGCCTAACGAGCTGAGCCAAGCTGGCCCAATGAGCCTAATGAACCGAGTTTACAAATGTGACGACCCCGACTCGCTGGGACCGTCACGGGACGGGAACGAGACTTGACTTTGACATTTACATCTTTTTGGACGTAAAATTTTTTGGACTTTTTAAAACTCTTGAACATTTAAAATGGCCAGACATAAAATCAAAGGCATAAAATGGAAAACAGAAATGGACGACATAAGTCAGAAGACATAATAATTAGAAGACTTAAAACTAGAGTGAACAACTGAAATTGTGATGACCCGAATGTGAACGTATGTGTACGACTGCGGGGCAAACCTCGGGTTGCGGGGCAAACCTCGGGACCTAAGCCGAGTGTAGGCGAATCCCGGACTCGAGTATAGGCGAATCCCGGGTCGTAAAAAAGGGGCCGTCACAATCCCAAATCGCTTGGGGAAGTATGTGGAAATGAAACATATGTAAAGAGACCCTCCCAACATAGCAAGACGCGTTTTGGAGCACGATTGACAACGGATCCCATAAGAACTCCGAAGTTAAAAGTGCTTCGGCGAGAGCAATTCCAGGTTGGTTGACCTTCTGGGAAGTTCTCGCCAAACAAAGCCGTGAGGGGAGGATATTGGGCTACGGCCCAATCCCAAAGCGGACAATATCTTGCTGGGATAAGGGGTCGTTACAAATGGTATCAGAGCCTGTACCCAACTGGAAATGTGGCCAACGAGGACGTAGGGTCCCCGATGGGGGGTGATTGTGATGACCCGAATGTGAACGTATGTGTACAACTGCGGGGCAAACCTCGGGACCTAAGCCGAGTGTAGGCGAATCCCGGACTCGAGTATAGGCGAATCACGGGTCGTAAAAAGGGGGTCGTCACAATCCCACATCGCTTGGGGGAAGTATGTGGAAATGAAACATATGTAAAGAGACCCTCCCAACATAGCAAGACGCGTTTTGGAGCACGATTGACAACGGATCCCATAAGAACTCCGAAGTTAAAAGTGCTTCGGCGAGAGCAATTTCAGGTTGGGTGACCTTCCGGGAAGTTCTCGCCAAACAAAGCCGTGAGGAGAGGATATTGGGCTACGGCCCAATCCCAGAGCGGACAATATCTTGCTGAGATAAAGGGTCGTTACAGAAATAGTCAACAGAATGGACAATATGAATGGACAACAGAAGTGTAGAAGCTGTGGACAACAGAAGTTGTAACAACCAACACTTTGATTGGGTATTTATCCCGTGATTAATTATGGAATGGTTTGTGGAATAAGGAGATTATAAAAGAAAAGTAGGTTTAGTGGCAGAATTGTAAATAAGTTCATTTTAAGTGATATAAATAGAAAATGGAAAGTCTAAAACCTCACAAAAACCTCCTTCTCCGAGAGCTCCCACTTTTAGCTGACTCCTCCTACAAGAAATCTTCCCACGGCGATTCTCTCTCCACCAACATTGATTCTTCCTTCATTCCTTTAGAATCTAAGCTCTAGGTAAAGTTTAGATGATTCATCTATTTAGTCTTCGATCTATGAATGATTTTTGGTTGATGTGTGAATATTGAGAATCGGGCGATGTTAGGATAATGACAGTGTTTTTGAGTTTTCTTATTAATGACATTGGTGATAGGATTCTGAATATTGTCGATTGTTAGATTTTGAGATTCTGATATTAGTATGAATCTGGTAGTTTTAGCACACTAATGCCATCAATGGTAGTGAAGATTAAGCTACGCACACAAGGTGCTCGATTAAACGACTTAGAGGTTTAAACTAGATTCTAGGATGATTTCTTTAGTTAGGATTTACCAGCTTTGAGTTTCGATTATTCATGATATATTTAACATTGAAATATGAAATATCTAGGTGGAGAAGAACTCAAGTGAAGGCACGACATTGCTAAGGAGTTTAGGTAAGTGAGTGTGTTAGGGACCCGGTCTTTAGGGCCCTACATCACAAGGATACTAGGATTATGATTTTGGTGATTTGTTTGATGTCTGTGACCCGTTGAATGTTATGCTGTGATAAGTATAGTTTCATGACATGTTATACGATGATGGTTTACTTCCTGTAGTGTAATGTTCTCTTACTCATTCATGTACATGCATCATGTGTCCTCCACTGATACACGAAAATGTTTTACATGTATGATTTATGTAAAGAATTGAAAAGAAGAGACCAAGGTTATGAAATGTCTGTAATGATTTAAGTGAGGGTTGGAGTGGTCTGGCCATGTCACTGTCCATGCAATGGACCAAGATTACTGTCCGTGAGGACCATGTACATGCACTCTGCCTACCCTCCAGCACGACCCCCTCCTTAATCGATGTTATGTGAACGATGAACAAGAACATGATTCCCATGATATGATCAAGAACACGAACAAGAACATGATTCCCATGATATGATCAAGAACACGAACAAGAACATGATTCCCATGATATGATCAAGAACACGAACAAGAACATGATTCCCATGATATGATCAAGAACACGAACATGAATATGACTCCCATGATATGAATAAAGAATGTGAACATGATTTTATTAAGTATGCATTTATGAGCATTTATGTATACGTTGCACTCCTTACTAAGCATTAGGCTTATAGTTTAAACCTTATGATGTAAGTGACGAGTTGGAAGGTGAGGACCTCAAACCGAATGAAGATGTTTTAAGTCTGGTTGTTGGATGATACTCATGGCGTGGGTTTTATGGCTGGGTGGCGATTTGACCCGTGGGGTGTTGCTCCTAGCATATTTTAGTAAGGTCTATGATACTGAAGTATAAGTAAGATAAAGTTTTCTTATGATGATGAATGCTGGGGTTGTCTGGTACAATTTCATGTTTAAAGAGGATTTTAAGACTAAAGGTTCATCTGTTTTTCTTTAAGTCTTCCGCTACGTATGTTTAGGTTTTTACGAGTAAAATGATTTTATTTTGAAATGAGATGTGAGATTATTTATAGAGTCAGTTCCAGAGAGCTAGCCGAACGTTCGCCAGGGAGGGCGATTGATTGGTTGTCTATGTGTTCTGCTTTGTAAGTAAAAACAGTCGTCCAAAGTTGTAAGTAAGTCATCGTACAGAATTGTATGGACGAATAAGTCGTCCAGAGTAAGTGGATGAGTCATCGTCTAAAGTTAGGGGCGAGTTCAAGGCCAGTGAACGAAGTTGAGTTGTCGTCCGAAGTGATGTCGTCCAGAGTGATGTCGTCCGTCGTGGATGATAACATCGTCCAAAGTAATGTCGTCCAGAGTGATGTCGTCCATAGTTGTAGTCCAAAGCTAGGGACGATGAAGTCACGTGGACTAGGGACGATAAAGTCACGTGGTCTGTGGACGATAAGTCTAAGTAAGTATGTGGACGATAACAACTAAGTAGTCTGTGGACGATTAAGTCTGAGTATTCTGTGGACGATAGTCTGTGAACGATAACGACTATGTTGTCTGTAAACGATGACGTCTAAGTAGTCTGTGGATGATAAAATCACCCGACCTTGCAGATAAGATTGTTGCCCGAGTTATGTCGTTCGACTCTGTGGATGAGTACGCCGTCAGATATATGAAAGAGTCGAGTTCAGAGAATTTAAGGTTTTAGTTTGTTGTCCTTTTAAACGTCCACGAGTTTAAAAAAAAATTACAAGTAGTTGTTCTAAGATTTAAATAACTAAGTTATGTTGAGAACCTGCCTCGACCCACTGGGGTCGTGACATAAGTGCAGAAGCTGTGGACGACAGAAGTGCAGAGGCTGTGAACGACAGAAGAAATGGATAAACAGATATGGACGACTGGAATAAACAAACAGAATGAACAACTGTTTAAAGAACAGCATGGACGACTGTTTTAAAGGGCAGAATGGACGGCAGTTTTGAAAGACATAATGGACGACTGTTTTAAAGGGCAGAATGGACGACTGTTTTTAAAGGCAGAATGAACGACTGTTTTTAAAGGCAGAATGGACGACTGTTTTCCAAAGGCAGAATGGACGACTGTTTTTTTTTTTAAATTCAACACTTCACCGATCGATCTGCTACCAAAGCCGATCGATCGGCTACCTCTCTGTTTGACAATTTACATTTCTTGACCTAAAAGGCTTCAAACTTCAAAAACCTGATTCAAAACATAAGTTTGGACATATCATAAAACATAACAGAAGTTCAAAAATCTAACTGCATGGATAGCTCTAAAACCCAAGATAATCCATGCATATCCTAAAAGAAAAAACTCAAAGCAGTTCCAGAATATTTCAAAATATACATATTCAACTGTCAGAACAGAGGTTTTAAAACATCAACACAAAGTCTATACATCATTTTAAAATCCCAAAAGCTGTACAGAACTTGACATACACTTCAAAAATACACCCCCACAGGTAAAGATTCGTCTGACTACCGCGACCAACCCCATGAGCTCGTCCCGCCAATTGCATCTACTCATCTGCCTGAGGCACAAAGTCTTCATCTGGAGGATCCATACCTACAACAGGGAGTTCAACTATAAGTCTAGAGCTCAGTAAGAACATACAAAGCAGTGATGCATATGCTATACATGAACTTTTGAAATACATGAACATTAGTTTATATTACGTTCAAGTGCACAGAAGGTATAAGTGGAGCTTATAGAGGAACTGACGCAACAGAGGTGCACTATCAGCCACATAACAGGGATACAGAACATGAATACAGAACAGGATGCCAGTCCTCGTCCCACACTTAACCGTACATTACATTACAGGTTTTATCTTTCTTAACTTCAAACCTCGTGCATAAAATATTTACATGATTTTCAGGAAAATGTGTATGCATGAACTTATATGGTGCTTAAACATAACATAAACAGACGACAGAATAACAAAGCAAGACATATAACATAAAACATTCAACTTAGAACATAATTTACGACCTAGCTACCCGACCACAACTCAGACAAACAAAACCTAGTATCTCCGTGTTGTAGGGTTTTAAGGGCCAAACCTACGCGTATGAACTTACCTGATGTCCGTAGGATTTCAAGCCTCTCACGTACCTCCTCGACGATTCACAAACCTTTAACGAATAAACTGAGAGAAATCAGAGGAGAGGAGCTGGAAAATCATCGGGGTGAAGGAAGAGGAAATCGTCTCCCATCGTCTGGAAGAGAGAAATGCAGAGAGAAAAGAAGATGGAATGAGAGGGTTTCACGTAGATGAGAAGAGAAGAGAAGAAGAGGAAGAGAAAACTTAGCTTCTTCCACAAGTGTAGCACCCGCTTTCATTAAATTTAAAATGACTGATCAATCTATTAAGTATAATTATTGAATGAAATTGAGTATAATGTTGATTAGGTTAAAGGGTGAGTAAGTAAGGGCATAAGAGTAATTGGTAAGTTAAAATTTTGAAGTGGATAACGTATTTAAGGAAAGGGTTTGTGTGAGTAGCCGCCACTGTTTCCTTATTTTCCCCCTCGGCTTTCAGCTCAAACTAGCAGACTCTCCAGGCGATTCCTTTCCCCGATTTTTCCATACTCCGATCTAGGTGAGTTTCTACCTCTATTTTCTGACTTAGTAGCTAAGGATGATTGAATGGTAGATTTTAGATACGTATTTTGGTGATTTACCATAAATGTGAGTAGTTTCGGGTTTAGCATAGAATCAGGAATGCTTAGCGATCAGAACTTCCAACTATCCCCTTAGGTTTTCTGAATGCTTTAGAATGAGGTTTAGTACAGATTGGCTTAATGTCCTGTTTATGTTCTAGGTGAGTAAAATCTCGAAGCAGCTCCTAACCGAGCACCCGCCAGGAATCCAGGTAAGTAAAGTTGTTTGTGCCTTCGGGCCTACATCACAAAACAGTAGGTGTTATGCATGTTTGAATGTTTATTTCCAGTTGTCATGCATCATGTTTTTGAAAGACTACGAAAATGTATTTTTACATGAAATGATATGGCATGTGTGAGCAGAACGAACAGAAAAACTGTTAAGGGAACTAATCCGCCCCTTAATTGAGATCAGAGGATATATGCTTTGGGGGACGATTGATCCACTTTCCCATCGTACAGAGGGATCAGACCAGTTAACTGTTAAGGGAACTAATCCGCCCTTTAATTGAGATCGAAGGATGTATGCTTTGGGGGACGATTGATCCACTTTCCCATCGTACAGAGGGATCAGACCAGTTAACTGTTAAGGGAACTAATCCGCCCCTTAATTGAGATCAGAGGATGTATGCTTTGGGGGACGATTGATCCACTTTCCCATCGTACAGAGGGATCAGATCAGAGAACAAATTTGAATGCAACTGAATGAGAAAGTAGAAATTGCATGTTTAGGGAAATTATGGTTTCATCGATTCATTTCATTCATTGCTTTACTTGCTTAGCATTAGGCTAATAGATGAGTTTTGTGATGTAGGTGAAGAAGTTACAGAAGGTGTGTTTACAGAACAATCTGAAGACTAGGCTGGTTGGAGGAGCACATCCAGGCACCGGTTTGGCAAACTGTTGAGGCGGTTAAACAATGGTTGTATGTGTTAAGCTAGGAACATTTTGTTCAGTTTGGTAATTCCTGAGGATTTTAGTGATTACAGTTTAAGTCTGGTTAAAATGATTTTCTTAAGAATTTTATTGGAAACGACAATTGATGGTTTAGCTGTGTTTTACTGGATTGCTTAATGTTTTCGTGAAAATTTGATTGTCTGAATGTTTTCAGTCGATTTTACAAGTTCTTCTGATGAGTAGGGAAGTTCCTGGTTCAGGGTGTTTGTTTTGCTATCTACCGGTAGATATAGTCTATCGGCAGATGTAGTGTGTATTTTAATTCTATCGGAAAGAGTCGTATTGTTGTTACCGGTAGTTGTCGCGTGTTTGTCTATCGAAAGATGGAAATCTATCAGTAGACGAAATTATGTTGACTTCATCGGCAGATGAAGTTATGTTGACTTCATCGGCAGATGAAGGGGTGTATGAAGTTGTGTTTTAAACTTACCAGAAGATGTTAGATGTATTTTGTCGTTTAGTGACCGGCAGAAGTTGTGTTTTAAACTTACCGGAAGATGTTAGATGTATTTTATCGTTTAGTGACCGGCAGAAGTCTTTTGTTTGTACACGTCATCGGCAGACGCCGAGTGAAGTCTTTTGTTCGTACACGTCATCGGCAGATGCCGAGAGAAGTCTTTGTTGTGCATGTCATCGGCAGATGCCGAGAGAAATCCTTGTTGTACACGTTATCGGCAGATGCCGAGTGATGTCATCGGTAAGAGCATGCTATAGCCTCTTCCGTTGACTTATCCATCGGCAGAAGCGTCTGACTTCCGCAATTTTCCTTGTATTCCACAGTTTTAAACTTTAACTCCAAAATTGCCGATTGTCTCTTAACATTTCAAACCATGATTTATAGTTTCGTTTAACTTCATCGTTGTTTAGAATTATTTCCGCTGCAAGTTTTAAAAGTTTTGAAATTTAACGTATGTCAAATGTCGAGTGCTGAACGAAGTTTTAAATTACGGATTGAAATTTCTTAGTCGTGTGTAACGAACCGGGTTCGGATAACTCGGGGCGTCACAGTATGGTATCAGAGCTGAGATTTTGTTAAACCGTTTAAAGGATTACTCAACAGTGCCGATCGTTGCATGGAAGTACTCCAACAACTGTAAGTGTTTATGTTAGTTCTAGTTATTAGATATTTACGAGAATAGTTAACCTTGTACAGGGATATAGCAAAATGTCTAGACGACCAGGAAGACCAAGGATACCAAGAGAGATACCAAGTCCTAGACGTGAAGAGGACACTGGAGTAATCAGGCAGCTGACAGAATTGATGCGTCAGCAGACTGATATAGTGCGTCAACAGTCAGATCAATTAGGAGTGTTGTTGAGTCGGGAAGCACAAGGAAGTGCTAACTCAGGTTCTAGCAGTGAACATTCTGGAGATAGATTCTGGAGGCTGAGACCACCCACATTTGATGGACATTCGTCTGATCCAGTCATTGCAGAGGGATGGCTTAGAAAGATTGAAAGTATGTTCAGGTGTGCCAATATAGGAGAAGGAGAGAAAGTCACGTTGGCAACCTTTCATTTAGCTGGAGAAGCTCAGCTCTGGTGGGAGACAATAGAGACCACCACAGATGTTCTGACAATGCCATGGTCACAATTTAAAGACATTTTCTACGGGAAGTATTTCAACAGCACCGTCCAGACTGCGAAGAAGCTGGAATTCCTGAACTTGAAGCAGACAGGGTCCGTGGCCGAGTATAGTAGGCAGTTTGAGTCCTTGTCCAGATTTGCTGGACACTTTGCTCACAGGGACGAGGATAAGGTGTTCAAGTTTGTGCACGGACTGAAACCAGAAATTCACCGAGGAGTTAAATTTTGCGGTATTAAAGGTTTGACGTTAAGTGAAGTGGTGTCCACTGCTCTAGAAGTGGAAGAGACTGAAAGGATGTGTGCAGGATCAAAGGAAGTGCCACGAAGGTTTGTTCAACCCCAGCAGCAGAGGGGAACGAAGAGGCCCGGTGAGGGTCAGAGCAGTCAAGGGAAGGAGAAGAAGACACCAGATATCAGGAAGTTCCCTCAATGCCCAAAGTGTTTAAAATTTCACCCGGGAGAGTGTAGAATTGGCGCGGGGAAGTGTTTCAACTGTGAGGAGACCGGACATCTACTTAAGGATTGCCCAAAGCCTAGAGTCCTTCGCTGTTATAATTGTAATAAAGTTGGCCACATGAGTAGGGATTGTCCAGCTCCGAGGAATGGCCCGGTGAATGTTAAGCCAAGGATATTCTCCATGGTAGAATCGGGTGATGAAGATCAGCCTGCTGTTGTGTCAGGTACCATACTAGTCAATTTTATGCCTGCTTTTACTTTAATAGATTCAGGTGCAACACATTCCTTCATAGCGTCCGCATTTGCTGATAAATTAGACGTTAAGTCTTCACCTTCTGAGCATATGTTTAATGTTGCTTTACCTTCTGGTGCACGCATGCGCTCTAGCCGTGTGTTGTTTAATAGTGTGGTGACAGTAGAAGGTAAGGACCTACCTGCTGATCTCGTTATTTTAGAGATCATGGGATTTGATGTAATCTTAGGAATGGATTGGTTGTTTAAGCACTATGCTACAATAGATTGTAGAACTGGAATAGTTAGTTTTCAACCCCCTGGTGGTTTAAGACACAGTTTTCAAGCCTCGAAGAAAGATAAGAAGATGTCGATTTTAGCCGCTTTTAGTGCTAGATCTCCCTTATGCAGTGAGTATCCATGCTATCTGGCCAGTGTTTTGGACACAAAACTGGTAGGAGAATTGAGTCTCCAAAATGTTCTAGTAGCTCAAGATTTCCCTGAAGTTTTCCTTGATGACCTGCCGGGTTTACCGCCTGATAGGGAGATTGAATTTGTAGTTGATGTCTATCCTGGTGCTGAGCCTGTATCTAAGAATCCATATAGACTAGCACCAGCAGAACTCAAGGAGTTAAAGAAACAGTTAGAGGAACTGATGGAAAAAGGGTACATACGACCGAGTTATTCGCCGTGGGGTGCACCAGTTCTCTTTGTTAAGAAAAAGGACGGATCAATGCGCATGTGCATTGATTACCGAGAATTAAATAAGTTAACCATCAAGAATAAGTACCCATTACCGAGGATCGATGATTTGTTTGACCAACTACAAGGTGCACGGGTCTTCTCTAAGATCGACTTAAGGTCAGGGTACTACCAATTGAAGGTTAAATCTGAGGATGTACCAAAGACTGCCTTTCGTACGAGATATGGACACTACGAATTTTTGGTTATGTCCTTTGGTTTGACAAATGCACCAGCAGCCTTTATGGATCTTATGAATAGAGTGTTTCACGAGTTTTTAGATAAGTTTGTCATTGTATTCATTGATGATATCTTGATTTATTCACGAAATAAGGATGACCATGCAAGGCATTTAACCTTAGTGCTAGAAACATTGAAACGGCATCAGCTTTTTGCCAAGTTCTCCAAGTGTGAATTTTGGTTGGACAGAATCCACTTCTTAGGCCATGTGATCTCGGGTGATGGAATATCCGTTGATCCAGCAAAGGTTCAAGCAGTCAAGGATTGGCCTCAACCAAAGAATGCTTCTGAAATTAGGAGTTTTCCCCTCGGCTTTCAGCTCAAACTAGCAGACTCTCCAGGCGATTCCTTTCCCCGATTTTTCCATACTCCGATCTAGGTGAGTTTCTACCTCTATTTTCTGACTTAGTAGCTAAGGATGATTGAATGGTAGATTTTAGATACGTATTTTGGTGATTTACCATAAATGTGAGTAGTTTCGGGTTTAGCATAGAATCAGGAATGCTTAGCGATCAGAACTTCCAACTATCCCCTTAGGTTTTCTGAATGCTTTAGAATGAGGTTTAGTACAGATTGGCTTAATGTCCTGTTTATGTTCTAGGTGAGTAAAATCCTGAAGCAGCTCCTAACCGAGCACCCGCCAGGAATCCAGGTAAGTAAAGTTGTTTGTGCCTTCGGGCCTACATCACAAAACAGTAGGTGTTATGCATGTTTGAATGTTTATTTCCAGTTGTCATGCATCATGTTTTTGAAAGACTACGAAAATGTATTTTTACATGAAATGATATGGCATGTGTGAGCAGAACGAACAGAACAACTGTTAAGGGAACTAATCCGCCCCTTAATTGAGATCAGAGGATGTATGCTTTAGGGGACGATTGATCCACTTTCCCATCGTACAGAGGGATCAGACTAGTTAACTGTTAAGGGAACTAATCCGCCCCTTAATTGAGATCGAAGGATGTATGCTTTGGGGGACGATTGATCCACTTTCCCATCGTACAGAGGGATCAGACCAGTTAACTGTTAAGGGAACTAATCCGCCCCTTAATTGAGATTAGAGGATGTATGCTTTGGGGGACGATTGATCCACTTTCCCATCGTACAGAGGGATCAGATCAGAGAACAAATTTGAATGCAACTGAGATGAGAAAGTAGAAATTGCATGTTTAGGGAAATTATGGTTTCATCGATTCATTTCATTCATTGCTTTACTTGCTTAGCATTAGGCTAATAGATGAGTTTTGTGATGTAGGTGAAGAAGTTACAGAAGGTGTGTTTACAGAACAATCTGAAGACTAGGCTGGTTGGAGGAGCACATCCAGGCACCGGTTTGACAAACTGTTGAGGCGGTTAAACAATGGTTGTATGTGTTAAGCTGGGAACATTTTGTTCAGTTTGGTAATTCCTGAGGATTTTAGTGACAATTGATGGTTTAGCTGTGTTTTACTGGATTGCTTAATGTTTTCGTGAAAATTTGATTGTCTGAATGTTTTCAGTCGATTTTACAAGTTCTTCTGATGAGTAGGGAAGTTCCTGGTTCAGGGTGTTTGTTTTGCTATCTACCGGTAGATATAGTCTATCGGCAGATGTAGTGTGTATTTTAATTCTATCGGAAAGAGTCGTATTGTTGTTATCGGTAGTTGTCGCGTGTTTGTCTATCGAAAGATGGAAATCTATCAGTAGACGAAATTATGTTGACTTCATCGGCAGATGAAGTTATGTTGACTTCATCGGCAGATGAAGGGGTGTATGAAGTTGTGTTTTAAACTTACCGGAAGATGTTAGATGTATTTTGTCGTTTAGTGACCGGCAGAAGTCTTTTGTTTGTACACGTCATCGGCAGACGCCGAGTGAAGTCTTTTGTTCGTACACGTCATCGGCAGATGCCGAGAGAAGTCTTTATTGTGCATGTCATCGGCAGATGCCGAGAGAAATCCTTGTTGTACACGTTATCGGCAGATGCCGAGTGACGTCATCGGTAAGAGCATGCTATAGCCTCTTCCGTTGACTTATCCATCGGCAGAAGCGTCTGACTTCCGCAATTTTCCTTGTATTCCACAGTTTTAAACTTTAACTCCAAAATTGCCGATTGTCTCTTAACATTTCAAACCATGATTTATAGTTTCGTTTAACTTCATCGTTGTTTAGAATTATTTCCGCTGCAAGTTTTAAAAGTTTTGAAATTTAACGTATGTCAAATGTCGAGTGCTGAACGAAGTTTTAAATTACGAATTGAAATTTCTTAGTCGTGTGTAACGAACCGGGTTCGGATAACTCGGGGCGTCACAACAAGCTTGGACACTTGACACTCATCCATTGGCTCCTTCTCAACTACCTTAATTGCCTACCCAAATTGCCCCTCTATTGGTTCCTAACTAATAGTTTTGTTTTGGTTACTCTCAGTTTGGTTTTCCACTAACATCCCAACACATTCCAAAAAAAGACAACCACTATATTAATATTAAATTAATCCCGTTCAATAATCCTAGGGATAAATACATGGCCAAAAATGCAAGGTGTTACAACAAAAATAAAATTATTTTATATAAATATATTATATATTTCATTAATTTTTATTTATTAAAACTATAATAAATATTTATTATAGTAATGATAAAATATGATAGATACTTAGTCGTGCAAATAATAGAAATTTTTAATTAATACAAAAATGACATTTAATTACAAAAAAATGGAAGAAACTATATATATATAAAATATAACATTTATTATAAAATTGACATTTGCATCACTACAAATTAGACACATCTCAACTAGGTTGGCACCCATCTAACTGTCAATCATGTGCAAAATCTCAAAAAAAATTACAAATTGAAAAAATACTTCAAAATTTAAACTACAATGCTAATCTTCAACATCCAAATTTTTAAAGTCTTCAAGTATTTCGTTGTCTCGTTGTTGGTTTCTAGTAATGGTGTCGTTTCAATCCTTCATGCAAATGAGTGCCTCCACGAAATCGGGTGCAAGTCATCCTCAGCGTTCATCATACACACGTCCACCTGCACTAAAAGCAGACTCCGATGCTACAGTAGAGATCAGAGGTGTTAGTAGATCACATGTCATTATAGAAAGAATAGAATATGTGGTGGAAAACATTTTCCACCAATCTAAAATATCAAAGTTTTATTCGTGAAAAAATTGATATCGAGTGCCAAAATAAATTTCTAGTTCATTTCGCATAGAACTAGAGTAAACATCAGTATTTAATTGATTCTAAATATCATGAATACTAAATTGTGAACCTACAATATTTTTACCATCACTACTTGAACTAGCACGTGAACGATTAAAATTATAATATTTAGATTCATAAGAAGAATATAAACTAGTAATTCCATTAGTTATTTGATCCGTAGAAAGTGAAGTAGTATGTAAATTATTAGAAATTTTGTTAATCATGAGACATACTAATCTTAATTTATATATAGGATCCATTATACATGTATTATAAAATATAGGAGGAATGTCAAACTAATATTTTTTAAATTTTGTTTTCATTTTATTCAGTATATCTCTAAATTCATCTATTTTTCGATATTGTACAAAATTATCTGTTAAGTTTATAAAAATTGGGAGAACAAGATGAGAAGTGAGATAATAAATTCATGAACATTCATTTGTAGCATTATAAAATAATTTTAAAAAATCAAGAAATATAGTAACTATATCAAAACTAGATTTATCAAGATTAATATTTGGTGTTTTCTCATTAATAAAAGCACAAATAACTTGCCAATATGACCTAGCATTTTTCAACATTAAATAAGTAGAATTCCACCTATTATCTACATCAGTTTTTAGTTTTCATGGTTTAAGTTGGACAGTTTTACAAAAATCTCTATATTCTTGTTGCCTCGAATTAGATCCAATTATATAAGAAATTACGGATATAATTAATTCAATATGAGGTGAAATATATGTCATACAATCTTTAGGAAAATGGTGAGGTTTCCTTCCAGGACCAGAGAAGGTCAAACTCGAAAGCTTGAGGAGCAGCCCGCAAAAGGGAAAGGTAAATAGTGATGCAAACCTCAACAAACTTGTTGTGAGACCCAACGTCAATAGATGGAATCAACTTCAGGATCGCCCAATAGTAGTTTCAAAGTGTAGTGACTAATGACCCCGTGGTTATATGACAACCAGAAACCAATAGTATCAAGAAAGGAATATTGACCCCGTTGCTATGGAAGAGCAAGAAACCAATATTATAAGGGTTGAAAATCAAGTGGTTGCACTTGAATTTTCCGCAAGTTCTACTGAAGAACAGTTTGGAGGAAATTCTCACAAGATAATTCTCATTCTAGTCTGTCTTACAATGAAGAACTCCCAAGTATTTATAAGCTTACAAGAATAGTCTAGAATATGCATTAAATAGCCTTGAAAACATGAGAAAGAACTTTTATTCTAATATGGTCTAGGTTCAGCCTTCTTGGAAACCATAAAAACACCTTTTGGCCTTCTCTATGCCAATATTAAATTCCTAGTGGATGTCACTTCGAAATTACTCCTTCTAGAGCCTTCTTTGCTGAATTTGGGCCTAATCAAACTCCATTTGTATTTGTAACACATTAATAACTTTAAGGCTCATTTCTTCAAGTGGTCTTGGTTCTTGAAATAAGTTATTTTGGACTTCTTCTTGAAGCTTCTTGGCCCGAGCTCTAGTGATAGGTCCATTTGGTATTTTCAACTCCATTAAGTATTCTTCTTGGCCCAATTCTTCTTCAATGCCATCCTTGCCCACATCATTCTCCCTCTCTTGAAAAGGATTCGTCCTCGAATCTGGACCTACATAGAAAGGAGAGAGGTCAGTTACATTAAAAGTAGCACTCACTTGATAATCAGCTGGTAGATCAATGATATAAGCATTATCATTAATCTTTTCCAAAACTTGGAATGGTCCATCTCCACGAGGATTGAGTTTACACTTTCTTTGTTGGGGAAAACGTTCTTTACAAAAATGAACCCAAACCAAATCTCCTTGTTGAAAAGTGATGTGCTTTCTTTCTTTGTTTGCATGGGCAGCAGCTTGCTCATTCCGTTTGATGATATGCTGACGTGCGTCTTCATGAAGTTTCTTTACCAATTCTGCCTTCTTCTTCCCATCTAGGCTAATGGTCTCATTAATAGGCAATGGAAGTAAATCCAATGGAGTTAACGGATTAAAACCATAAACAATTTCAAAAGGAGAATAAGAAGTAGAAGAATGCATTGTTCTATTGTAAGCAAACTCAATAAAAGGAATACAATCTTCCCATGATTTTAAATGATTCTTTATTACTGTTCATCAAAGAGTTCCTAGGGTCCTGTTTACAACCTCGGTTTGTCCATCGGTTTGTGGGTGACAAGTAGTAGAAAATAGCAAAGTTGTCCCTAACTTACCCCACAGAACTCGCCAAAAATGGCTAAGAAACTTAGCGTCTCGATCACTAACTATTGTTTTTGGAACAACATGAAGACGAACTACTTCCTTAAAGAATAACTGAGCTATATGAGTGGCATCATCTGTTTTATTACATGGGATAAAATGTGCCATCTTTGAAAATCTATCCACCACAACAAAAATTGAATCTTTCCCATTTTTAGTTCTTGGTAACCCTAACACAAAATCCATAGAAACATCAATCCAAGGATGACAAGGAACAGGTAAAGCCTGGTACAATCCATGAGGTTTTACTCTAGATTTGGCTTTTCTACAAGTTATGCATCTATTGCAAATTCTCTCCACATCCCTCTTCATATGTGGCCAAAAGAAATGTTCTTTCAAAATTTTTAAGGTCTTAAGAATCCCAAAATGTCCCATAAGACCCCCCCCATGTGACTCTCGAACAAGCAATTCACGCAAGGAACATTGTGGAATGCAAAGTCTATTTTCTCGAAACAAATATCCTTCTTGTTTGTAAAATTTTTCAAAAGGTTTTGTTTCTGTGGCTTCAAACCAAGTTGAAAAATCAGAATCTTTTGGGTATAATTCTTTGATGTGCTCAAAACCCAAAAATTTAGTGGAAATGGTAGAAAGAAGAACATACCTTCGAGATAAAGCATCAGCTACAATATTGTCTTTACCTTGTTTGTATTGGATGGTATATGGAAACATTTCAATAAATTCAATCCAGCGAGCATGTCGTCGATTCAACTTACCTTGACCTGTTAAGTGCTTCAATGATTCATGGTCGGTATGAATGACAAATTCCTTAGACCACAAGTAATGTTGCCAAGTTTCCAGAGCTCTCACCAATGCATAAAGTTCTTTGTCATAGGTGGAGTAATTCAAAGCAGCTCCATTAAGTTTCTAACTGAAATAGGCAATGGGTCTCTTGTCTTGCATGAGTACGGCACCTATACCAATACCGGAAGCATCACATTCGATTTCAAAGGTTTTGGAAAAATCTGGTAAGAGAAGTAAAGGAGCAGTACTTAACTTTTCTTTCAAGGTGTTGAAAGCCTTTTCTTGTGAATCACCCCATTTGAACCCAACACTTTTCTTGATAATTTCCGTCAATGGAGCAGCAATGGTGCTGAAGTTTGGAACAAACCTTCGATAGAATCCAGCCAAACCATGGAAACTTCTAACTTCAGTGATGTTAGTGGGCGTGGGCCAATCTTTGATAGCCTTAACTTTCTCTTCATCTACTTCTACACCTTTGGAACTTACAACAAAACCAAGAAACTCAACCTTGTCTTTGCAAAAGCTGCACTTTTTAGAGTTAGCAAACAACTTTTCATGTTTCAAAACATTAAGCACACATCTCAGGTGTTCAATATGTTCATTCAAGTGTTTGCTGTAAACTAGAATATCATCAAAATAAATGTGATACCACATTGGAAACAGAGAGTTTCCTGGGCTAGTATATATATTGAGTCCAAACCTCCACTCTAAAGTGCACTTTTGGGAGGAGTAAGGGACCCGATATCATATCATTTGGTATCAGAGCCTCACTTCTGTAGGCCGGTTAGGCAGCACATCAGGCAGACCGCCGATTGAGGCAGCCATCCTACGGGGTGTCCCGGTCAGATCGCCGACTGAGGCAGTCGCCCTTAAAGGGTGAAGGGATGATGTGATACCACATTAGAAACAGAGAGTTGCCTGGGCTAGTATATATATTGAGTCCAAACCTCCACTCTTAAGTGCACTTTTGGGAGGAGTAAGAGACACGATATCATATCAAATAGTTAGACCTATAAGACTCGTCCATTAAAGACATAATTGTTGTTGCTGAGAGTCAAAGGCCCAAACCTAGTAGTCTAAGTAACAACTAAATTTAAAACATGACAAATACATTTCATATAGAAAAGAGAATCGTGAGTAGTATCTAATTGAAAATAATTTTTAAAATGAGAAATAGAAACATCGTTAGCACTAGCAGTATCAAGTGTTAGGCTAAATATTCTATCTCAAATAGAATATTTTTGCAATATCGTTACAATATATCTATAAATAGTAATACCAGTGTGAGGATATTCACAATTACGAAATTCTAAAATTCTTTTATTTAATTGTCAAGATTCATCAATAAAGTGAGAAGTTACAACGATACAGCCTATAAAATTACGAGCACTCTATAAATCAGAGGTGATATAAATAGATATTGAAGGGGCGCTTGAAAAAATGAAATTAATTAATTTTTCATATTATTAAATATTTTAATAATATCTATTCTAGTTGTACTTCTAGGAACACGTTTAAAATTTGGATTCGTATACTCTTTCATAAATTTTTAAATTCATCACTATCGGTGAATGCTAAAGGCAACTCACATTGTGCTACAAGTTTTGCTATTCCTTCTCTCGTTCTACTTTGTGAATAAAAAAAATTGCCACTACCACTTGTAGGATCGAGATTGTCTAAAAGGGGGGAAGGGGGGGGGGGGGGGTGAATTAGACTTTTAAACTTAATTTGTAGTCTAATTAATTTCTCTCTTGTTACTAACTGATTAGCAAACAACAAATAAGCAAACAGTAAAAATGAGAGAGAGAAAGTTGACACCACAGTTTTTAACGTGGTTCGGCCAAGCTTGCCTACGTCCACGCTCCAAGGCTCCCCCTTGAAGATTCTTAACCTTCTCCTCACGAGAAAACAAGATCAAAATTCTGGGCTTCGATCTACTGCCTCTTACAAACTGGATTGCTCTTCAGGGTCGAGAATCCACAGCCTTTTACAGAATAGTGAGTTTGTAAAAATTCAGAACAAACTACTCTCCCTCAAAGATTAAATCTTAAGTTCAGGATTCGAGAGGAGTAGATGAAAAATACAGAGTATGAGAATTTCGCACGTTAGGGCTCAGAAAATGATTTTCGTAAAGTTGTTTCTACGAGCTATCTTCTTGTCTTAAATACTCTGTCTGCAATCGGCTCTAGGTATTCAATGCTCCTTATCCGAATATGGAAACTTTGTTACCGTTGGAGCAGTATCCATACAAAGTAGATAGCCGATGCATTCTGAAGTTGCTATCGTGCTTTGCCATTAATGGTCAGAAGTTAAAGCTCTGGACAAGGTCACTGTTGCTTCGCGGTATATTCAAATTTAGTGGAAGACTCTGTTCATAGGTAGATGTATCTTTAAGAGCTTGAACCGCTGTCGGTGGATTCAGCTTTAACTACTTGTACCGTAGAAAATCAAACCGTGATCGGAAGATGTAGCACTGAAGTCTTGGACCGCTATCGGAAGACGTAGCTTTAACAAGCTGAACCGCTATTGGTGGATGTGGCTTCAAAAAGCTAGCAGAAGATGTTGTTCCTTGAAGTACTCTGCCTTTGTCGTTTAGCTGGCGGAAGACTTAGGCTTTGAACGACTTCACTTTTGTCGTTTAGCTACTGGACGATGTTGAACTTCAAAGAGCCAGTGGATGATATTCTTTGAACGACTTCATTTTTGTCGTTTAGCAATCGAATGATATAGCTCTTTGAACGACTCCGCTTTCGTTTTGCTATCGGATGAAGTAGTCTTTGAACGACTTCGTTTTTTGTCGTTTTCCTATCGGATGATGTCTTCTTTTATACTTCACCGGTGGATGTACATTTATCGGATGATGTCTTCTTTTTTACTTCACCGGTGGATGTACATTTTGTTTATTCGTTTTCAGCCCTGTTAAACTAATTAGCCCTGTACACTTAGCCACAATTGTTAGACTACTAAAATACTCTTTCCAAGGGCATTTCCAACCGATTAAATTCATATGCATAACTCATTATTCTCATTCATTAAACATAATCAAATTACATTACTTAATCATACAAATACATCATCAAAAACATATTTAGACTTAAACACTATTTAAGTCAACAATCTCCCCCTTTTTTATGATGACAATTTGTTAGTATAATTTTGATTAAATATAACTCTCCCCCATAATCCTAGCTCCCCCATAATATATGCATTTTATCCAGTTACAAACACAGAACATATCCAGAACTATCATATCAAAATTTTCAAACACAGAGCATGTCCAGAACTATCATATCAAAATTTTCAAACACATAGCATGTCCAGAACTATCATATCAAAATAATTTCACACTTCATGCTAATCATACTCAATCAAATACTGTCTCCCCTATTGACATTATAAAAAAAAAAATAAGCAGTACATTCAACACGAGTAAAAGAAACATCAGAGTACCCAACATTAGAATATCAATAAAATAGGATACAAAAATTAGCACCTATTTAAAGAAAGCTAAAAAATGCGTCCAAAAGGCTTGGAAAATCCAAGAGGGCACTTCATGGTTCGGATGGAAATAGGCATTCACAAGTGCTTGAAGTGAACCAATATCATGAGGGAGGGGTGGTTGATAGACCACCAAGTCTATACAGGATGGAGGCACGTCAAGATCTAGAGTGGGAGCAGGTAGAGCAAGAGGTGCAGGAGCAGAAACATAATGCTGAAGAAGATCACTGTATAGCGCCCAATCCAGACATGGTGGAGAAGCATCTAACGTACTGGCTGGCAGAGAAGAAGATTCAGGAACAGAAGAGGCAGAAGGATTAGGGAACTGGAGCTCAGCCTCATGAATATCCAAAGACATGAAGCGTACATCTTCAGCAACTGCAGGTCTGGAAAAGGGAAGAAGAAGATTTTCATAGCAGGCCTCTGTGAAACTGACAGAACTAGATGGTTCAAGTTCGGGATTCAAAGCTTCAACTGAAGATCTGAGAGACTCAAGGTCCCTGGCAACAAGGCGTCTATGGCCATCCATTTTCTGTGACAGCAGATCAAGACCTGTATCCAAAGCGATGCTCATGTCCAATTGGATCTTTTCAGACTTTTCAATCCGACTTTGAATTAAATTGAGGGCTGACCCGAGACTGTCAATGGAGGCCTTCAAATCATTGTACTAATCCGCACTCAAGGAAAATCGTCTTTGATAAGTTTGAGGAGTATTTTGCAGGATTGGTGAGGAGGTTTGGACTTGAGGAATAAGTTGAACTATAGGAGCAGGTTGAACTGGAGGAGCAATTGGACTTGGAGGAGCAATTGGAAGTGTAGGAGCAGTGTGGAGGACTGGAGAGATAGGAGCTGGAGTAGTGTGGAGGACTAGAGAGATAGGAGCTGGAGCAGGCAAAAGAGGAGGTGGAGGAGAAGGAGGGCTCTCTAGTATTGGAGGAGGCAGAGTGGAGGGAATTAAAGTGGCCTCAAAAATAGTAGCCTGAAAGAACGAGGCTGAATGTCTAGGTGCTGGAGGAAGAGGGTAGGAGCGAGACACCTGAGAGTGAGAAGGGGAATTGGCAAATGGAGGGATCTCAGAGTGATCCCCACCTTCCTGAACAAACTCCTCTGGCAAAATAAGTTTTCTTTTCCCAAGCCTTACAGATGCTGCCTTAGAAGCCTTTCTCTTAGTGTCGTCCAAAATAAAGTCTCATTCCTTGTCTTCTTAATCCCCATTCGATTTAAAGTTTTCTGTGAATAATAACTTGAAGGTTGTAGTCGAAAGGGGTCCTCTTCCTCTGAAAATTCAACTTCAAATTTCTCAAAAAACTTCATAAGAAGTAGATTGTACAGAAAAGATGGTGTCCTAGAGGTGACTGTTTGAATCATTCGTCTCAAAACAATGTACCCTAAGTGGAAAGAGGTCTTTTGATAGATTGCTAAGAGGACAAACAATTCCATACTGCTCACATCATCATAATGTCCCCCTTTTGGAAGAATGTTATACCTGATCATCTGATGGAAGAGCCTAGCCCTTATGTTTAAATGCTTGCTCTTTAAAGGATTGGGGACGATGGAAGAGCCTAGCCCTTATGTGCTTTCCATACACATAGCTCTTAATCGTAGAGTAATCCGGAGAAAAACTTAAGTTCGCATAGAACATTCGAATAGCAACTGGGTAGTAAAAAGATTCAACCTCGAATAATCCTAATAACCCTATATCCCTCAAGGGTTCAATTAAATTTAGACCAACTAAATCCTCAGGTATAATACCACGACTAGGAATCAACTTCTTATGTTTAAAGTCGTCGTGATACCTTGTCTCTGCAGCCTGAGTGGGGAAAAAATAAGATGGCCAACTAGTTGCACGGAGAATCTCACGCGACTGACGAGCGGAGACTTTGGCCTTCTTCTTGGCCGGTTTCTGAACAGCGCGAGAAGATGAAGTCATGAACGAGTCGAAGAAGAGAACCTAGAGAGAAAAAGGATTGGAGGTAAGTGCTCTTCCTATCAACTAGACTGCCAGCATAATCAGAATCTGAGTATCCAATCAGATCAAAAGAGGTGCCATTCGGATACCATAATCCTAAGTCATAAGTCTCACTCAAATATTTGAAAATTCTTTTTACAGCAGATAAATGAGACTCCTTAGGGGCAGCTTGAAATCTAGCACAAAGACAAACACTGAATAGAATATCTGGTCTACTAACAGTCTGATATAATAATGAACCAATCATACCACGATATTTCTTAATGTCCACATTTATTCCATTTTCATCTTTGTCCAATTTGGTTGTGGTACTCATGAGAGTTCTAGAAGATTTAACAGATTCTAAACCAAATTTCTTTAAGAGTTCCTTGATGTATTTTTCTTGACAGAAGAAAATGTCATCAGGAGATTGACAGATCTGGAATCCTAAGAAGAATTTTAACTCCCCCATCATACTCATTTCAAATTCACTTTTCATGAGGGAGGAAAATTCATTACACATTGTGACATTAGTTGATCCAAATATAATGTCATCGACATAGATCTGAACTAACAGAATGTCTTCATCCTTTTGCATGGTAAATAGAGTTGAATCGATGTTACCCTTTTTTGAAATTCCTTTTTTCAATGAAATTCTTCAATCTATCATACCATACTCTAGGAGCCTGCTCAAGTCCATAAAGAGC
Organism: Begonia masoniana; assembly: GCA_022432975.1. Classification (NCBI taxonomy): domain Eukaryota; kingdom Viridiplantae; phylum Streptophyta; class Magnoliopsida; order Cucurbitales; family Begoniaceae; genus Begonia; species Begonia masoniana. The sequence goes on along the minus strand of CM039513.1, from coordinate 4,100,612 downwards.
TTTCCTTAGTTTGTATACATGTTCGGGTTTATCAAAGACTTCAAAACCTAAAGGTTGCTCTACATAAACTTCTTCTGTGATGTAACCATTTAAGAATGCACTCTTTACATCCATTTGAAAGAGTGTGAAGTTCTTGTAGCAGGCAAAAGCTAAGAGCATTCTGATTGATTCTAGTCTAGCTACAGGGGCAAAGGATTTCTCAAAATCAATTCCTTCTTCTTGAGAGTATCCTTTAGCAACTAGCCGAGCCTTATTTCTTACTACAATCCCATTTTCATCCAATTTATTCTTGTAACCCATTTAGTTCCAATAATGGGATGATTCTTAGGCCGTGGAACAAGTTCCCATACCTTGCTCCTTTCAAATTGATTTAGCTCCTCTTGCATAGTCAAAATCCAATTATCATCACACTCGACCTCTTCAAATTTCTTAGGCTCTACTTGAGAAATAAATGCCACATTGGCACAGAGATTCCTAAGAGAAGATCTGGTCTTTACTCCTAAAGCAGGATCACCTAAGACTTCATCTAATGGATGGTTTCTTATAGATTTCCAATCTCTAGGAAGAGCTGCAAATTCATCTTTAACAGGAACAGTTTCTAGAGAACTTGAAGTAGGTTCTAGGGGTTTTTCAGTTTGAGGGATATCTGAAGGCTTATCTAAGGAAATGGAATCTAGATGCTTTTCTAAGGGAACATCCTCATCCACATTGATTGTGAGCTGAAGGGACTCATCAAAGTTGACATGTACAGATTCCTCTACAACTAGAGTTCTCCTATTGAACACTCTATAAGCTTTACTGGAAAGAGAATAACCCAGAAAAATTCCAAGATCAGATTTGGAATCGAATTTTTCTAAATTATCCTTAGAATTTAGAATAAAACATTTACTACCTAATGCTCTAAAGTATTTGACAGAGGAAGTTTTTCCATGTCAGAGCTCATAAGGAGTTTTCTCAAGAATTGGTCTTATAGAGACCCGATTGAGCACATAACAGGCTGTTGCAACAGCTTCAGCCCAGAAATACTTAGGAATGGAGTTTTCATTAAGCATAGTCCTAGCAAGCTCTTGGAGAGATCTATTCTTCCTCTCAACAACACCATTTTGCTGAGGTGTTCTAGGGGAAGAGAAATTGTGCTCAATTCCATTTTTGAGACACAAAGTTCAAATTTCTCATTTCAAACTCTCCACCATGATCACTACGAATAGCAACTATGGTGAGCTCCTTTTCATTTTGAACTCTTTTCCTAAAGCTAGAGAATGTATCAAAAGTTTCATCCTTTGACTTCAGAAAGAATACCCAAGTGAATCTAGAGAAGTTATCGACAATGACATAAGCATAGAATTTTCCTCCTAAGCTGGCTATATTAGAAGGACCGAAAAGGTCCATGTGAAAGAGTTGGAGAGGCTTAGAAGTAGAGATTGCATTCTTTGATGCAAAAGAACTTTTGATCTGCTTACCCATTTGATAGGTTTCACAGACCTTATCCTTCTCAAATGATATCTTAGGGATCCCTCTAACTAAATTATCCTTAGTAATCTTAGTTAAGGTATCCATTCCTACGTGTCCTAATCTCCTATGCCAAGTCCAGCAATCATTAGAGGAATTAGTAGCAAAACATTTTTCATCATTGCAAACAAAATTATCTAAGTCAATGATATAAATATTTTCTTTCCTATAGCCAGTAAAGAGAGTTTTGTCATTTGATGCATCCTTAATTATACAGGAGTTTGATTCAAAGATCACCTTATATCCTTTATCACATAACTGGCTAATACTAAGCAAATTATGCTTTAATCCTTCAACTAAAAGCACATTTTCAATAATAGGATTAAAACTGTTACCTATATTGCTGATGCCAACAATTTTGCCATTTTGGTTTCCACCAAAAGTAACACTTCCTTTCTTCTTGTTGACAACAGCAAACATGGTTGAGTCTCCTATCATATGCCTCGAGCATCCACTGTCGAGGTACCACAGATTCTTTCCAGGGGAGGACTCAACCTGCAAAACAGTGTTCAAGTAGTCTTCTTAGGTACGCAAATATTTTGGGTCCTAGTATTAGTTTTGGTTCCTTTGGGAACCCACTGTAATTTACTACTTGATTTCTTATTAAATTTCAAAGGACATTCATATGATCTATGTCCTACTTCATTGCAAGCATGACAAGTAGAAGATTTAACAAAGAAGTTCTTATATAGTTTCTTTTTGCTAAATCTATCATATCCTAAGCCAGCTTTATCAAATGTAACTCTCTGGCTTCCTAACAACATGTTCAGATTTTTACTGCCATTAGTAAATTTCAGGACAATGTTATTTAAATCCATATTTTTGCTTTTAAGTTCGTTGATTTCCTTATCATGTTGTTCAACTAAACTTGCATTTTCTCTTTTCAACGAATTGTATTTGGCCTTTAACATGCTAAATTGCTTAACCAAATCATTAAATGCATCAACCATATCACCATCATCATCAGATTCACTATCACTAGAAGAATGACTAACCTCATCCTCCTTGGCCATGAAGCATAGATTTGCCACTTCCTCATCTTCTGAAGAAGAGGTGTCACCTTCACTGTCATCCCAAGTAGCCTTCATAGCCTTCTTCTAAAACTTCTTGGGATTCTTCTTTGCTTGTGGACAGTCTACCTTCATGTGACCCGGCTTTCCACACCCGAAGCATGTGATTTCCTTCTCCTTTTGAGATTTCTCAACCTTTGGAAATCTCCTTCCTTGCATTCTTTTTCTCTGGAGGAATTTGCTGAACCTCCTTATAATGAGGGCAATATCCTCATCATCTTCTTCTTCTTCTTACTCAGATACTTCTTGTTTACTGGAGGAGACTTTCATAGCAATATCTTTTCTTTTTGTAGCCTCTTTTTCCTTGAGGTCTTCCTTCTCGTTTGACCTCATTGTGATCTCATGTGTCATGAGTGATCCAATGAGTTCCTCAATTTTTAGAACCTTGAGATCCTTTGCTTCCTGAATGGCAATCACCTTCGGCTGCCAGCTTCTTGGAAGACATCTGAGAATTTTCCTAACCTGTTCTTCACTAGAGTAGGATTTACCAAGAGCTTTTAACCCATTAGTTATGTTAGTAAATCTCATAAACATAGAAGACACAGATTCATCTTTAGGCATAGAAAATAGCTCATACTCATGTATAAGCATATTCAGTTTGCTCTCTTTTACTTGATTTGTGCCTTCGTGTGTGATCTCTAAAAGGTGTCAAATCTCTTGAGCGTTCTCACACCCTTGTACTCTATTAAACTCATCTCTCTTCAGAGCACAATATAGAGTATTTACAGCTTTAGCATTTAAGCTTAAATTCTTCTTGTCTGATTCAGTTAATTCATCAGACCTTTTTGGTATGCTAACTCCGTTTTCAGTTTTCATGGCTTTAAATTGACCAAATTCTATATTATTCCATATGTCATAGTCCATAGCCTGAACATAAATTCTCATCCTAGATTTCAAATACACATAATCATTACCATCGAAGAATGGAGGTCTAGTGGTAGACTGACCTTCTATTTGTGTAGAGTGTGTGTTGAATGCCATTTCAAATATCACAATATTTTCTAGATAAAAAACTTAAACAATATTAAACCTTGCTCTGATACCAATTGTAGGATCGAGATTGTCTAAGAGGGGAGGTGAATTAGACCTTTAAACTTAATTTGTAATCTAATTAATTTCGCTCTTGTTACTAACTAATTAGCAAACAGCAAATAAGCAAACAGTAAAAATGAGAGAGAGAGAAAGTTGACACCACAGTTTTTAACGTGGTTCGGCCAAGCTTGCCTACGTCCACGCTCCAAGGCTCCCCCTTGAAGATTCTTAATCTTCTCCTCATGAGAAAACAAGATCAAAATTTTGGGCTTCGATCTACTGCCTCTTACAAACTGGATTGCTCTTCAGGGGCGAGAATCCACAGCCTTTTACAGAATAGTGAGTTTGTAAAAATTCTGAACAAACTACTCTCCCTCAAAGATTAAATCTTAAGTTCAGGATTCGAGAGGAGTAGATGAAAAATACAGAGTATGAGAATTTCGCACGTTAGGGCTCAGAAAATGATTTTCGTAAAGTTATTCCTACGAGCTATCTTCTTGGCTTAAATACTCTGTCTGCAATCGACACTAGGTATTCAATGCTCCTTATCCGAATATGGAAACTTTGTTACCGTTGGAGCAGCATCCGTACAAAGTAGATAGCCGTTGCATTCTGAAGTTGCTATCGTGCTTCGCCATTAATGGTCAGAAGTTAAAGCTCTGGGCAAGGCCACTGTTGCTTCGCGGTATACTCAAATTTGGCGGAAGACTCTGTTCATAGGTAGATGTATCTTTAAGAGCTTGAACCGCTATCGGTGGATTCAGCTTTAACTACTTGTACCATAGAAAACCGAACCATGATCAGAAGATGTAGCAGTGAAGTCTTGGACCGCTATCGGAGGACGTAGCTTTAACAAGCTGAACCGCTATCGGTGGATGTGGCTTCAAAAAGCTGGCGGAAGATGTTGTTCCTTGAAGTACTCCGCCTTTGTCGTTTAGCTGGCGGAAGACTTAGGCTTTGAACGACTTCACTTTTGTCGTTTAGCTACTGGACGATGTTGAACTTCAAAGAGCCAGTGGATGATATTCTTTGAACGACTTCATTTTTTTCGTTTAGCAATCGGATGATATAGCTCTTTGAACGACTCCGCTTTCGTTTTGCTATCGGATGAAGTAGTCTTTGAACGACTTCAGTTTTTGTCGTTTTCCTATCGGATGATGTCTTCTTTTCTACTTCACCGGTGGATGTACAATTATCGGATGATGTCTTATTTTCTACTTCACCGGTGGATGTACATTTTGTTTATTCGTTTTCAACCCTGTTAAACTAGTTAGCCCTGTACACTTAGCCACAATTGTTAAACTACTAAAATACTCTTTCCAAGGGCATTTCCAACCGATTAAATTCATATGCATAACTCATTATTCTCATTCAATAGACATAATCAAATTACATTACTTAATCATACAAATACATCATTAAAAACATATTTAGCCTTAAACACTATTTAAGTCAACACCACTAACATTCACTAATCTTTATGTGAGGTCTCTAACTTGCTCGTTTAAGTGACATTTTTTTATAATGCCTACAGAGTGTTCTAGTTGAATTATTAGAAATATATGTATAACTTTTAATACAATAATTGCATTAAGCTTTAGATTCTATTTTTCCATCAATTTTAATTTCTTTCATTACCAAATATTTTCATACTTCACACGTTTTGTTTTTGTTTTTTTGAGGTGATGAAGTGGATGATTGTCTCATAGAAAATGTAGGAATTAATTCTCTAATATCTTCTACATCATCATTATCATCAATAATATAATTGCGAGAATCCATAGTAAATAAACTAAATATAAAATTAAATTTTTAATAATAAATTGATACCACAATGCTAATGTCCAACATAAGCTTTTAGGTGGTGTAAATTGATCAACTCCACGTATACAAAACCTAAAAAACTAAAAATAATTTAGTTATTATAATTACAATTAAAAATTATGTAAATATATGTAAAAAAATTAAAACATACATTGTTGAACGAGGAATGGAAGCGAATTGTAATAAGAGAGATTGAGAGATTGAGAGATTTAACAGATTGAGAGAAAGAAAAGTTTGTGTGGAAAAAAAAAAAGAAAGAGGAAGGGTGTATTTATAGGGTGGGGTGCAACGGTCACGTGATCGTTGCAGGGGGTGGGGGTTGGGAAGGGGAAGGGGCTAGGGCGGGCTGGGCGCTGGGGAGGGCCAGGCGGGCTGGCTCGCCAAACTAACGAGCTGGCCCGTTGGCCGACTCGTTTGGTCCATCCCTGGCGGGCTCGCAAGCCTAAATTCTGGGCTTAGCTTGGCCTGCCTAACGGGACCGGGCCGAGCGGGCGGGGGCCCAGCCCGCCCATTCAACATCTTTATCTATACATGCATACATGATACGCTACTATCTCTCTTGCTTTTAACAATCACTAAGCATACAATAAAGAATTTCTTCTAGTTTTGCACTACCATCGCTTATTAGCTTTCAAATCCTATCACTTTTCTCTACATTCTTTCAAATTGCATCATCGGGCTTGTCATTTGTGTCTTTTCGTTTGGGTCGGGATATGATAGTTAAGATTGTTCCTTCTCTGTGCTATCCTCTTGCTTCCCTTCCATCCTACAAGGAAGTGCCCTCATTTTCTTTTGCTTTCTTTTCCTGATATAATACAAGATGTTAACAAGTTCAAGCCAAAGAACCTTAATTCATTACAAAACAGAAGAAGTTCAATGACAAGTCAAAGAAATAAGAAAATATACAAAATGCCCAAAAAATATCAAAAGATCACAAAAGAGCATGCATTGTGCACACCCAGACCCTGTTGTGCGCGCCTAGACCCAACAGCGTGCCCAAACTCAGCAGCACGTGAGCCCAGCCTGCGCGCATGGCCCACACCTGTCTGCCTGCACGCCATCCCATCGTGCAGCAAGGCCACACGTGCCTTATTGCGATCCCCATCGCACCTATCTGCCACCAACATTTAGTTTATAGGGTTTTTTTATTTTATTTTATTTTATTTTCATATTTTTGCCTATTTAAACATATGAATTAGATTTTATTTTCATATTTTTTCCTATTTAAACATATGAATTAGATTTTATTTTGAGAGTTTTTTTATAAATAATGAAAATTATTTTTTTGCTTCTTGAGAGATTCATGAGAATTCTTCTCTGTTCTTTTTTTCTTTGTGAAGAACTTAATTTTCATCAAGTATTGACTTGATATATCACATTTGATAGGTTTAGTTTTATCAACGAGTTTGGTTTCAGTGAAGCTTCTTTTTGATAACTTCAGCACCATCGACAAGATTCGATCGGGATCAAGTTCTCGTCTTTTCTTGTTACACACGGCTATCCTATCGTTTATTTTGCGTTGTTAACGGATCCCAAATTTCCTAATATCTGATGTTCGCATCATTTCCTTTATGCAAAGTGGTAAATTTTCCCGTTATGATTTGTGTAAAATGGTTTTAAAAGTTAATATTGTTAAAACGGTAATTGAGATCTAATTTATTTTTTCAGTTTTGTCATGGTATCCTATTATGTGTTCTTTGGAAATTCTTTTTTGATCTAAAACTATAATTATTGGGAATTCATTACTCTATAAAGAGTACAAAGATTGAGTTCATTGAAAAAATTAGACTTCATTATTTCTTCTACTTCTCATTAGAAACTATAAAAAAGTCGCGACCTTACGTGTCATTTATTTATTGATTTATTTAATTTATTATTTTAAATATATTATACAACAAAAATTCTATTATTGAGTGGAATGACACATAAATGTTAAATAATAATAACAGATTAGGTTATAAACATAAACAATCTAAGCTTTTTGTTTTCTAAGAAATCTAGCTTGATATTTCTGCCTAGAAATACATTTTTCTATGTTTGTCGTGTAACTACAGCAACTTGAGTTTTCTTCCTAAAGAAATGAAGGTCCATCAGCTATGAAGTTTTCTAATTCAAGTTGGAAAGAACATCATGGGCTACTGATTTTATAATGGTAAGGAAAGGATATTTTTGCTCACAGCAAAATAAAAAAGTTGAATTTGTTTAAAAAAAAAAAAACACCAGATGTCAGCAATAAATGACCCTAAGGTTTTAAAATTACAGTGCACATTTGTTGTGGCAATCCATCCTTTGAACACAACGACGGTTTAAGATTTTGTTAATTATAAAAGGCGAACTCATATTAAGGGAGGTGTATAATCTCATTACTTAAAAGAAGTAAAGGTAAATGGTTTATAAATAAAGTTTTTATTTGTCACGACCTGAAATGAGCTTGCGATGAAAACGAAGAACTATCCGACCCATGGAAGGATCGAATCATTCGACCTTTGTCAGAATTTAATAATTTACAATGAAAAACTTAGAATGATCCATTATAAAAGTTATAGCCAAGATCCAAAATATGTGGGTTAACAACCAGATCTAACAATAACGTCACAAATAGCATAATAGTAATGTCTAACATATATATAAATGTGCTACAAAGTAACACCATAGTATGAATGTAATCTCAAATGAATAGAAAATGTACTAAAATAGAAATGATCACCAAAAGAAATGTACTCCAATATTGAGGTATTCTCATGATTCTAAATCTACTTCAAATCATCAAATTTAATCTCTAAAAAATCTTCAACAGTTTTTATCATTGACAAAAATCTAAATTTGCAAAAGATACTCTCGCAGCAGTTCCAATCGAAATGGCTTGAAAGCAAGAATGAAGAACAATAATGCAGATTTACGTTAACTAAAAAACAAATACAATGTGGGATACAAATTTTACGTGGAAAATGTAACACCCGGCACATTTGCCATGTAATTGTATCCCCGAATTGTACAAGTGGGATTAACGTTATTTTAATACAATGAATATTTTGGTTAAAATGATGGAATGTCTAAGGGGGAAACCAAACTAATGGTCAACTAACCAAAACAAGTCAATTCGGTTAAAAACCAATGGAAGGGTAAAATAGAGAACCAATTAAGGTTGGTAGGAGTAAGCCAATGGATGGGTGCCAAGTGGCAACTTGTTGAAGAAGCTAAGTTCTTCCTTCTATGTGAATTTTTATTCACTTCTCTGCTCCCTCCCATCTCTCTCGGCTCTCTCTTCCTGGTGATTGAAACAAAAACTTCCACGCTTTGTTTCTCCTGCATTTTCCTGTCTTCTTCAGCAAAGGTGAGCATCATTTAAATGCTAACAAATTTGGATGGGTTTTGTGTGAGTTTTACCGAAGTTTAGGGTTCGGTGTTTGGTGAAAACTTACTGTTTTTGGATGAAAACACGTTGGTGTGTTTTCTAAAGAGTTGAAATGTGTATGCTGCATGATTTCCAAGTTATTAGTTAACATTTGCAGCATTGTTTACCTCTCTACGTGCATGTTACAGATCTGTCTATTCCGAGACTTTCCAGCTAACTGCATCGAGGAAAAACAGGTAAGTTTATAACTGTAGGTTGGCCCTTAAGGCCCTACATCACGGAGGTACTAGGTTTTCCTGTTCTTACTGGTAGTTTTGGGTAGAAATGTTATAGCTTCTGTCCAGTTTGTGTTTCGAGTTGTCTGTGTTCTGCCTCACAATATGCCCTGTTATTTCTGATGACTGCTGTTATAGGTTCAGGCACTGAGAATGTCATGCATACACGTTTTACTGAAAATCCATGCAAAACCAATTTCTGTACACGGTTTGAAACTAATAAGATAAAATCCGACTGAAATGTACCAGGTTAAGTGCGAGACGGGGACTTACCCCAGAACTGTTTACTGTTTACCGTTTACTGTACTGTATCCCTGAATGTGCCTGATAGTGCACCTTCCCCCTTCCCCACTGTTTGTCAGTTCCCCTATAAGCTCCACTTAATTCTACTGCCACTGTAACTAAATGTTCTGTAATGTCACCGTATTCCTGAAAAAAACTGCATGCATAGCATTTTGCATCACTGCATTCTGATTATGTCCTTACTGAGTCTTAGACTCATAGGTGAACTCTCTGATGTAGGTACTGAACCCGAAACTGAGGACTTTGTTCCTCAAAATGACGATCTGATGTAGCTGGTGGATCGAGTTCACAGGGTGGTTGCTGCAGCTAGACATAATTCTGTTCTGAGGTTCAAGTCTTCAAAATATAGTTTATATTGTAAAGTTTTATGAAATTCTGGTCTTTGTGTTAAAAGCCCTGTAGAAAACTTCTGTTTTGGGAGTTTCTGTAAATATATGTTAGGTTTCGTACTGTCTTTGAAATTTTGAAACAATGTATAGATTCTGTTTCAATGTTTAAAACCGCTGTATTTGACAGTTCAGTTAGTATTCTAGAGTATTTTGGAATTTGTTTGGGATATTCTCTGATAATCTGTGCATGGATTGTCTCTGGTTTTGGAATAATCCATGCAGTTGTTTTCTTGATCTTCTGTTAGGTTTTCTAACTTCTGTCATGTTCCCATACATGTTTTAAAACTGTGTTTAGAATCGGGTTTGAGGGTTTGAAGCCCTCATGCCTTCTGTTTGAAGTTTTCTGTTCCTATGACTTCCTGTTAAAGTTGTCAAATTTTGCCTTAGAAACCATATCATCCAATCGCATCCACCGCTACTTGTAAAATTCACATCCACCGCTGCCCGGTTCTGTAACACCCGAGAATTTCCTGTAACGCACATGTGTCTTAGGGTAGACGGTTAGAATAGTTTAATGAAGATGTTGAGAATGGATTTGGAATTAAGGTATGCAAAAAGGAGAAAAGGAGGTTTGACAATTCAAACCAATAAGTGGTGGAAAAGTCAAAAAGTGTTTTTGTGTTTCAACCAATAGAAATGTAACATGTAATTGAAATAAATGGAAGAAAATTGGTGCAATAACAAGGCTTTCACGTTGGAGAAATTGGGAGATAACGTTTGAGGGTGGTTTTACAAATTTAAAAAGCTTGGAGGAGGAAAGTTAAAAGGTGGAAGAAAAGTTAGGTTAAAAAGATGAGTTTCCATTTTTTTCTTCACTTCATCGAGCTTCTCTCCTTCTCCTCCATAGCCATCGATCCCCTTCCTCCTTTCTTCATCTATTGAAGACTTTTCAAGGTAATTTCTCTTGGGTTTTGGTTTGTGTACATTTAGATGGAGTTTTGAAGTGTTTTTATGTATTTTGGTTGAGTTTGGTGAATTTTAGAAAACCCTAGGTTAGGGATTCCGAAAAATTGAGTTTAGATGTTAGATTTCTTTTCTATTTTGGTAGTTTAGTTGTTGAATGGAGTGATTTAGGTTGTTAGAGGGGTTAGATGGAAGATTGGAAGAGTGTTACACAAAGACGGTTTAAGAACACTTTAGGGCCGATTCTGTCTTTGGGAATTTCGGGCTGGCCAAAGTGTTTGTTTGGTTAATTTGAGTGATTCAATGGATAGTAGACGTGGAGAGGGTTCCGAGTTGGGGTGGCACGTCAAAATCCGTTGAAAAACGTGAAAGTTATGGCCGTTTAAAGTTGGACGTCGGTAATTTGTCTAAAAATCGGGTTTAGTATTTGAAGTGTGAGGTGTGTTTTAGGTTTGTTAAGTTTTAGTTAGAAAATCTTTTAGAATTTATTGATAGCTTATCAAACGAAGTTTACGTTGTTTTCGGTCATCGAGTGTGTGAATTGGCCGAGTTAAGTTAACAAGTGGAAAACCGAGCGTCCAGGTAAGTAGTGGTAGCTATTCTTTCGCCTTCGGGCCTACACCATGGAACGGTAGGGTTATTTATTTCGTGTTGTGTTTTGTTGAGTTTGGTTGCATAGTGTTGATGTGCATCATGGTTTTCAGTAACGAAAATACGAGTTGTTTTGCATGGCTGGTTGTGAGTGTGAACGTAATCAGATAAAGTGAATGGTAATGAATCTCAAATAGTCTGCCTTGTCGGGATACGGTGCTTGCAGTGGCACCCCGAAGGGAACTCTATGAGAGACCGGCTAAAATACGAGATCTGGAATAGTGTGCCTTGTCGGGATACGGTGCTTGCAGTGGCACCCTGAAGGGAACTCTATGAAGGATGATTGGCTAAAATACGTAAATGTCGTGAGTATGAATTCCTAGACGGTTATAGGATTCTTCGATCGACGAGGGAGATTATGCATGGCCATCCTAGACGGTTATGGGATGTGAGCTATCTGGTCTTGCTCTGGTGATTCTGAGTTTGGCCGTCCTAGACGGTTATGGGATGTGTGCCTACTCAAATCACACGGCTTATGAAACGAATAATGTAATAAACAGCAACGAATAGCAAATAAACACAACTGAGTGATAGAAACTGCATGTATTAGGTTGCTTGCATTGTGTTGTAGTCTCATTCGTTATTCCCTACTTGCTAAGCATTAGGCTTACGTTTTGTGTTCTGTGGTGTAGGTGACGAATTCTATTCAGGTGAGGTTGATGAGACAGCTGAGGATTAGGCTGCAGTCGGAGGAGTACGAGGTTCGCCAGTGCAGGCTAATTGTCGGGGCGTCTCAATTACTATCGTCCTCGGGTATTTTGTGGGAATGTGGTAGATGGTGTGGTAAGAGTTTTGTAAGGCTTTTTGTTTAAAACGACTTCGAACTTTTGGGTGTTTAATACGAATATTTACAAAATGTTTTTGGTAGTGAATTTTAATGTTTTGAGTTGGGGATATTGTGTTTAATGGTTGTAGTATTTGGGAAGTTGAAAACATATATTTTTGTGTGTTTGGTTTCAAGTTTCGGTTTAAAGAAAATTTAGGCGTTACACCGCCCGTTTTGGTTTTAAACTATTTAACGTCGGGTTGTTTTCACTATTTTTTTATTTAAACGTTTGAAGTCGGTTTTCTACAAAATTTACGGGATTTGAAGATTTATGTGTCGGGAGTGTATGGTAAAAATTTCGGAATTTTTGGAGGTGTCGGGCTTATAGAAAAGTGTAGAAAGGTCGAGAAGGTCAAGAAAAGTCAAAACGGGGTGTTTTGGAGCGTTTTTTGCCGGAAAAATCCGAGCCGGCCCAATCGGTCGGGCCTGGGTCACGACCGATCGCGGTCGGGATGATTTTTGGTGAAAATAGCCCGAGAGGGCCCGATCGATCGGGCCCGAATCGCGACCGAACGCGATTGGGCACGCCCAGGGCGTGCCCAGCGTGCGCGCAGCGCACAGCGCCAGCGCGCAGCACGCTGGCGCGCAGCGTGCACCGCGCGCGCAGCGCGCTGTCTGGGCGCGCGCCCAGCAGCAGTTTTTGAAAAAAAAAATTTTTATTACGATTTCCACTTTGTTTTAACCCGACTTTTTCCGACATATTTTAAACGTATTTTGCCACGTTTTCCAACAAAAATTGAGGGTTCGAAAAACCCAAAAACCGAGTTGAAAAATTTACGAAAATTCATTTTAAACATGGTTTTAAAACGGGATTGGTTTGCAATGTGACGCACCGAGCCGGGGTGGGTTCGGGGCGTTACAGGTTCTTTTAAAATAACTACATCCACCGCTGCCCGTTTTTGAAAATCGCATCCACCGCTACTTGTAAAATTCACATCCACCGCTGCCCGGTTCTTTTAAAATAACTACATCCACCGCTGCCAGTTTTTGAAAATCGCATCCACCGCTACTTGTAAAATTCACATCCACCGCTGCCCGGTTCTTTTAAAATAACTACATCCACCGCTGCCCGTTCCCTGCCTTTAAATCACTTCCACCGCCTGACGTCATCTGCCTACTTTTTCGCCCAGTTTTATTTACTGCTTCCACCCAGTTTTATTTACATCTTCCGTTAGTTTACTTACTCCTGTTTTTATTTCTTCCTGCTTTTCTTCGGTTATCCATCTTACGTTTCGATTCTGTTTACTGTTTTCCCATTTTACTTTCGAATTCAGAAAATGATCTCTCTCTGTAAAGTTTTAAAAGTTTACTTTTAAAATCTCCTGTCCGTTTAAATGTTCAAAAAAAAAAAAAGTTCCCGTTTTCTGTTAACTGTCCCAGAGTGATGGCTCCGATCCCGGACTCCGATCGGGTTCCGGTTTTGGGTCGTCACAGTTGTGGTATCAGAGAGACAATGTTTTAAAACCGATTCTGTGAAATATCTGACTGCACAACCGCCACGTGAGATCGCTCCACCAACTGTAAGTGTTTAACGTTACAGTAAAAGTTCTGTTATTAAATTAGGTTATTCTGTTTATAGGGTTTATTAGAAATGGTGAGAGGACATCAAGAAGAGTCAAGCGAAAGCTCTCGAGCCATTGACCGACTAACCGAACTGGTGGGTGCACAGTCACGTGTGGTTGAACGCATGATGGCCAGAGAAGATGATAGAAACAATAACCATGGGAATTACAATCGTGATAATGCGCCGCGAGACAACAGTGGAGACAGATTCTGGCGACTCCAGCCGCCTTCATTTGATGGACTGTCTACAGACCCGACTCGTGCTGAAACCTGAATTCGAACAATGGAGAAAATGTTTGGATATGCAGAAGTAGAAGACAACAAGAAAGTTATTTGTGCCACGTTTTATCTCACCGAAAGTGCTGGATTTTGGTGGGACACAGTGCAGTCAACTACTGTGGCATTAAGCTGGGAAGGGTTCACGAAAATCTTCCACGAGAAGTACTTTGACCGAGGAGTGAGGAAGGAAAAGTTGCTTGAATTCTCTCGGCTGCGACAATATGGGTCAGTGGCTGAATATGTTCAGAAATTCGAGTCACTGTCCCGATATACAACACATATGGTGGCCACCGATGAGAACAAGGTGCACCAATTCATCCAAGGGTTAAAGATGGACCTTCTGCGAGGGATCACAACCGGAGGATTCGACGAGGCACCGTATGTGAAGGTGGTGGCCAAGGCTTATCAGTTAGAAGCCTTAAAAATGAAGTCCCAGAGACAGAGAGATCCACCCAGAGGGATTATGAGAACTGTTCCTCAACAGCAACAGCAAAGAGGCCAAAATTTTCAACCTCAGCAGCAACAGAACAGGGGCACTAAAAGGCCCAATGAGACCCCCACTTACCAAGATAAGGGAAAGAGACCGATGGTAGCTCCTCAGCTCACTACATGTCCACGGTGCCAGAGAAGCCACCAGGGCGAATGCAGGCTTATTACTGGAGCTTGTTTTCGATGTGGCAAAGGAGGCCATCACGTCCGTGATTGCCCGATACCCGACACGAGACTAAACCAGGCCGTGCCTAGAGTCTTTGCAATGATGGAGGACGTTGATGATGCTGATCTGCTTACAGCAATTACAGGTACAATTTTGGTGTGTGATGTACCTGCGTATACCTTGTGGGATATTGGGGCCACACATTCGTTTGTGGCAGGGGACTTCGTAGTTAGACAGAAGGTTAATTGTACGTCTTCAGATCAGACCTACAGCATTATGCTACCGTCCGGAGAGTTTATGCACTCCGAGCAGGTGGTACGGGGTGATATAGTGTCAGTAGGAGATCAGAAGTTGTACGCCAACTTTATCGTCATCGGTATGAAAGGGTACGATGTCATTCTGAGGATGGATTGGCTGTTTAGACATCATGCCACCATAAACTGTAGGTCCGGGCTCGTGACTTTTAAGCGCCCGAACGAAGTAGAGTTCTCCTATCAGGCAATACCAAAGAAACATAGTATGCCTGTTATATCCTCCTTGAAAGGTCAACAGCTGATGAGGTCAGGATGTGTCAGATTTCTTGCCCACGTAGTGGATGTTCAGAGGCAAGGTGTAGTCGAACTCCAAAATATTCTGGTGGTTCGAAACTTCCCAGAGGTTTTCCTAGATGACCAACCGGGATTACCACCTGATCGTGAAATCGAGTTTGAAATTGATGTTTATCCTGGTGCGGAACCAGTATCGAAGAATCCGTACTGTATGGCACCAATCGAGCTGAAGGAGTTGAAGACTCAGCTGAAAGAGTTAGTGGACAAGGGTTTTGTACGCCCTAGCTTCTCTCCGTGGGATGCTCCCGTCTTGTTTGTCAAGAAGAAGGATGGGTCCCTACGGATGTGTATTGACTACCGTGAGCTGAACAAGTTGACTATCAAGAATAAGTACCCGTTGCCGAGAATCGATGACTTATTTGACCAACTGCAAGGGGCTCGGGTATTTTCTAAGATTGACTTGCGCTCCGGTTATTACCAGTTGAAGGTCAGGGCTGAAGATATTCCAAAGACCGCCTTCAGGACCCGGTACGGGCATTACGAGTTCTTGGTGATGTCATTCGGGTTAACTAATGCTCCGGCGGCATTTATGGACTTGATGAACAGGACATTCCAGGAGTTCTTGGACAAGTTCGTAATCGTCTTCATCGATGACATCCTGGTTTATTCTCGGACTGAAGAGGAGCATAAAGAGCACTTGGCTATTGTGTTGTCAACTCTGAAACAGCATCAATTGTTTGCCAAGCTATCAAAGTGTGAATTCTGGTTGAACAAGATTAATTTCCTAGGCCACGTGGTGTCTGCAAAGGGAGTTTCGGCAGACCCGGCCAAGATTCAAGCTGTGAGGGATTGGCCCAGGCCGAGAAATGCCAGTGAGGTACGGAGCTTTATTGGGCTAGCTGGTTATTACTGTGATGACCCGACTGTTCTGTCCACGTATCTGTACGACTGCGGGGCAAACCTCGGGTTGCGGGGCAAACCTCGGGACCTATGCCGAGTATAGGCAAATCCCGAACTCGAGTATAGGCAAATCCCGGGTCGTAAAAAGGGGGTCGTCACAATCCCACATCGCTTGGGGAAGTACATGGAAATGAAACATATGTAAGAGATCCCTCCCAAGATAGCAAGACGCGTTTTGGAGCTCAATTTACAACGGATCCCATAAGAACTCCGAAGTTAAGAGGGCTTCGGCGAGAGTAATTCCAGGTTTGGTGACCTTCCAGGAAGTGCTCTCGCCAAACAAAGCCGTGAGGGGAGGATATTGGGCTGCGGCCCAATCCCCAGAGCGAACTCGAGTATAGGCAAATCCCGGAAAATCCCGTCGTAAAAAGGGGGGTCGTCACAATCCCACATCGCTTGGGGAAGTACATGGAAATGAAACATATGTAAGAGATCCCTCCCAAGATAGCAAGACGCCGTTTTGGAGCTCAATTACAACGGATCCATAAGAACTCCGAAGTTAAGAGGGCTTCGGCGAGAGTAATTCCAGGTTTGGTGACCTTCCAGGAAGTGCTCTCGCCAAACAAAGCCGTGAGGGGAGGATATTGGGCTGCGGCCCAATCCCCAGAGCGAACAATATCTTGCTGGGATGAGGGGTCGTTACAAATGGTATCAGAGCCTGTACCCAACCGGAAATGTGGCCAACGAGGACGTTGGGCCCTCGAGAGGGGGTGATTGTGATGACCCGACTGTTCTGTGCACGTATCTGTACGACTGCGGGGCAAACCTCGGGTGGCGGGGCAAACATCGGGACCTATGCCAAGTATAGGCAAATCCCGAACTCGAGTATAGGCAAATCCCGGGTCGTAAAAAGGGGGTCGTCACAATCTCACATCGCTTGGGGAAGTACATGGAAATAAAACATATGTAAGAGATCCCTCCCAAGATAGCAAGACGCGTTTTGGAGCTCAATTGACAACGGATCCCATAAGAACTCCGAAGTTAAGAGGGCTTCGGCGAGAGTAATTCCAGGTTGGGTGACCTTCCAGGAAGTGCTCTCGCCAAACAAAGCCGTGAGGGGAGGATATTGGGCTGCGGCCCAATCCCCAGAGCGGACAATATCTTGCTGGGATGAGGGGTCGTTACAATTACAGAAAATTCATCAGGGGATTTTCTGTGATAGCAAAACCTATGACCAGCTTAACAAAGAAGGACATCAACGACCAAGTGGAACGCTTCAGCCTCTTCCGATTCCCGAATGGAAGTGGGAGAACATCACAATAGACTTTGTTGTTGGCCTGCCAAGAACAGTTAAAGGCCATAATAGCATTTGGGTCATAGTGGACAGATTGACGAAGTCAGCCTACTTTCTTCCTGTTAAGACGACATTCTCCATGGAGCAGTATGCTGAACTATATATTAGTGAGATTGTCAAGCTGCATGGTATCCCGATGTCAATTGTTTCGGACCGGGATCCTAGATTCACTTCCAGGTTTTGGAAAAGCTTGCAGAGCTCCTTGGGCACTAGATTAGACTTCAGCACTGCATTTCATCCACAGACGGATGGACAATCTGAGAGGACGATTCAGACATTAGAAGATATGCTAAGATCGTGCGTGCTGAAATTTCATGCTCCTTGGAGTAGATATCTGCCACTCGTGGAGTTTGCTTACAACAATAGCTATAAAGCTACAATTGGCATGGCACCTTATGAGGCCCTCTACGGCAGAAAGTGTAGATCCCCATTGTGTTGGGATGAGGTCTGAGAAACCAAGCTTATCGGCCCCAAAATACTACAACAAATGTCTGGGGTAATAACTGCAATTAAGCAAAGAATCCAAGCTGCACAAAGTCGACAGAAAAGCTACGCAGATCACAGGAGAAGAGACTTGGAGTTTTCTGAAGGTGATGAAGTGTTCTTGAAAGTGTCGCCTTTCAAAGGCGTGATGAGATTTGGCAAGAAAGGGAAGCTAAGCCCAAGATTTGTTGGGTCTTTTCCCATTTTGAAGAGAATTGGGAACATGGCATACAGACTACAGCTACCAGCGTCAATGGATGGTGTTCATAATGTTTTCCATGTGTCAATGCTGAGAAAGTGCGTACGAGATCCAACTCAGATCGTGGAACATGTGGACTTTGATATCATGCCGACGCTGACATATGAAGAGAGGCCCATACAGATATTGGATACCTCGCTCAAAGTATTGCGCAACAAAGTGGTCCCACTGGTAAAAGTATTATGGCGCAACCACAATGTGGAGGAGGCCACATGGGAAAGACAAGCGGATGTTAGAGCACAATATCCGGACCTCTTTGCTTAGACAAATTTTGAGGACAAAATTGCTGTTAAGGTGGGTGGAATGTAACACCCGGCACATTTGCCATGTAATTGTATCCCCGAATTGTACAAGTGGGATTAACGTTATTTTAATACAATGAATAATTTAATTAAAATGATGGAATGTCTAAGGGGGAAACCAAACTAATGGTCAACTAACAAGTCAATTCGGTTAAAAACCAATGGAAGGGTAAAATAGAGAACCAATTAAGGTTGGTGGGAGTAAGCCAGTGGATGGGTGCCAAGTGGCAACTTGTTGAAGAAGCTAAGTTCTTCCTCCTATGTGAATTTTTATTCACTTCTCTGCTCCCTCCCATCTCTCTCGGCTCTCTCTTCCTGGTGATTGAAACAAAAACTTCCACGCTTTGTTTCTCCTGCATTTTCCCGTCTTCTTCAGCAAAGGTGAGCATCATTTAAATGCTAACAAATTTGGATGGGTTTTGTGTGAGTTTTACCAAAGTTTAGGGTTCGGTGTTTGGTGAAAACTCACTGTTTTTGGATGAAAACACGTTGGTGTGTTTTCTAAAGAGTTGAAATGTGTCTGCTGCATGATTTCCAAGTTATTAGTTAACATTTGCAGCATTGTTTACCTCTCTACGTTCATGTTACAGATCTGTCAATTCTGAGACTTTCCAGCTAACTGCATCGAGGAAAAACATGTAAGTTTATAACCGTAGGTTGGCCCTTAAGGCCCTACATCATGGAGGTACTAGGTTTTCCTGTTCTGACGGGTAATTTTGGGTAGAAATGTTATAGCTTCTGTCCAGTTTGTGTTCCGAGTTATATGTGTTCTGCCTCACAATATGCCCTGTTATTTCTGATGACTGCTGTTATAGGTTCAGACACTGAGAATGTCATGCATACACGTTTTACTGGAAATCCATGCAAAACTGATTTCTGTACACGGTTTGAAACTAATAAGATAAAATCCGACTGAAATGTACCAGGTTAAGTGCGAGACGGGGACTGGCCCCAGAACTGTTTACTGTTTACCGTTTACTGTACTGTATCCCTGAATGTGCCTGATAGTGCACATTCCCCCTTCCCCACTGTTTGCCAGTTCCCCTATAAGCTCCACTTAATTCTACTGCCACTGTAACTAAATGCTCTGTACTGTCACCGTATTCCTGAAAAAAACTGCATGCATAACATTTTGCATCACTGCATTCTGATTATGTCCTTACTGAGTCTTAGACTCATAGGTGAACTCTCTGATGTAGGTACTGAACCCGAAACTGAGGACTTTGTTCCTCAAAATGACGATCTGATGTAGCTGGTGGATCGAGTTCACAGGGTGGTTGCTGCAGCTAGACATAATTCTATTCTGAGGTTCAAGTCTTTAAAATATAGTTTATATTGTAAAGTTTTATGAAATTCTGGTCTTTGTGTTAAAAGCCCTGTAGAAAACTTCTGTTTTGGGAGTTTCTGTAAATATATGTTAGGTTTTGTACTGTCTTTGAAATTTTGAAACAATGTATAGATTCTGTTTCAATGTTTAAAACCGCTGTATTTGACAGTTCAGTTAGTATTCTAGAGTATTCTAGAATTTGTTTGGGATATTCTCTGATAATCTGTGCATGGATTGTCTCTGGTTTTGGAATAATCCATGCAGTTGTTTTCTTGATCTTCTGTTAGGTTTTCTAACTTCTGTCATGTTCCCATACATGTTTTAAAACTGTGTTTAGAATCGGGTTTGAGGGTTTGAAGCCCTCATGCCTTCTGTTTGAAGTTTTCTGTTTCTATGACTTCCTGTTAAAGTTGTCAAATTTTGCCTTAGAAACCATATCATCCAATCGCATCCACCGCTACTTGTAAAATTCACATCCACCGCTGCCCGGTTCTTTTAAAATAACTACATCCACCGCTGCCCGTTTTTGAAAATTGCATCCACCGCTACTTGTAAAATTCACATCGACCGCTGCCCGGTTCTTTTAAAATAACTACATCCACCGCTGCCCGTTTTTGAAAATCGCATCCACCGCTACTTGTAAAATTCACATCCACCGCTGCCCGGTTCTTTTAAAATAACTACATCCACCGCTGCCCGTTCCCTGCCTTTAAATCACTTCCACCGCCTGACGTCATCTGCCTACTTTTTCGCCCAGTTTTATTTACTGCTTCCACCCAGTTTTATTTACATCTTCCGTCAGTTTATTTACTCCTGTTTTTATTTCTTCCTGCTTTTCTTCGGTTATCCATCTTACGTTTCGATTTTGTTTACTGTTTTCCCATTTTACTTTCGAATTCAGAAAATGATCTCTCTCTGTAAAGTTTTAAGAGTTTACTTTTAAAATCTCCTGTCCGTTTAAATGTTCAAAAAAAAAAATAGTCCCCGTTTTCTGTTAACTGTCCCGGAGTGATGGCTCCGATCCCGGACTCCGATCGGGTTCCGGTTTTGGGTCGTCACAGAAAAATTCTTTCTAGAAAAAATCACAAGCAAATGAACAAATCTACTATGAAAATCGAAATATAATTGTGAGTTTTACAACTCTAGCTTATATAACTTTACAGAGAAAAGAAAATTTTAATGAGATTTCAATATGGGTCTAATCGGTCTAGCTCATATAGAATTCGGGTCAAACTGAAATCTAACATTAACCGTACTTTTTAAATTCAAGATCTTGGACTAGTAATTTTATCCTTTAATAAACAAATAATTGGTAACAAAATTATAATACTTATATATTCCCTAGTTCTTCAACATTGTTTGCTGCAAATATAACAAGTCAATGTTTGTTAAGGTAACCTTCTATTTACATAAACCTGGATCAATATAGGGTTGATAGTTTTTCTCTCTGAAAGATTTATCTTTCTGAGTGCTATTTCTCCAATGTCAATTTGTGACAAATTTGACACTTATGCCTATAAGAATTTTGGCATGGAGGACACCATTTATGAAGACCAAATGGTCGGCCCAAAACACCAGGAGCACCGCTATTTTAAGAGTGAAACTAAGGAGGTTGGCGAGGTGGAGAAAAATTATGCTGAGATTGTAGAGTAGACGCTAAGGTCGCGAGGTTAACAACATGAACCTGAGGTGTGGAGAGAGAAATTACAGAGTTTTGTTTGTTCAGGCAAGACTAATAACTTAACAGCAAGCTGTGAATCTCCTCAATCGTTGGATCCACTAGACGATTAGAGACAGCTGTGACAAAGGAGTTGTAGTCAATCCCTAGACTATTGAACAGGTAACTCAGTTGATCCTTTGCCGAGATAGGTTTTCCGATGGGGTGAGACTGTTACAAATTGTCGTGAGTTTCTGAATGAAATCATTGACCGACAGTTCATCCTTGTTAATTTGATGAAGTTGATGAAGTTTTTTTCCAAAGCTCAGTGATGCAGGCAAGAGATGTGGAGGAAAACTGACGAGCAAGAGTAGGCTAGTTTCTGCCGCATACAAATAGACAACAATTTGGGGCTTCTGGGATTCCGATGGGGAGAAGTATAGCAAGCTAATGAATAACCGATTGTAGCGTTGCCTGATTGCGAAATGATGGTTGGTTGAAAATTGATATTATCAAGAAATCTGTGAGGGGGTAACTATGCAAAATCCAGAAAACACTCTAGGCCATTAGCTATGATCACGTTGAGCAACTGGTTCTTCTAGACAAATAATTGTCGGAGGATGGTCTAACGTTGAGGTTTTGTGACTAGGAAGGAAAAGGTGGAAGAGTAACAGGGGCTGAGAGAAGATCTCGTTGCTTGGTGAAACCATACCCAGGCTCCGATGCCAAGTTAATGTTAAAATTTGGTGAGACTCAAATTTTAGTTGGGCCGAGTCAGACCTATATATCAATATTAGAGTTTTATATTTTTTCTATATATTGATATTTGAGTCACAAAATTGATAACTCTTAAATTAGAGTTATTTTATACTATTTTATTTAATAAAATTTGTATGATTTGAATGAATATAAAAGGTATGTGGTAAAAATTATAGAAATTGCTATAGGTTTTTAAGTATGGAAAGAATTTAAGAAATAAATGATTTTTATGTATATTTTTGAATAAATAAGATTATTAACATTAATTTGAATACTTCTTGTTATCTTGGGCCACAAATTTAGAGAAGCTTGGATTGCATTATTTGAATGACCAAAAGAGAATGAGTAAATATTGGGAAAATCACTAGAATAAGGAGGAAGAAAAAAAATTAGCTAGAGAATCCCTTAGAATAAGCAAAGAGAGAAGAAAAGAGGTTAAAAAAGAGGAGATCTAGAACAAAAAGGAGGGGAAGAAGGAGAACAAAAAGGAAAAACAAAATGAAGGAGAAAAGCTTGGCTGCTACAGAGGACATCTTGTAGCACCCGGCCTTTTTGTATGTAATTATTTCCCGAATCATTTCTCGGGATTAATTTAATATGAATGCAATATGTGTTTTGTTGGAAAACCAAACTAATGTGTAACTAAACCAAAACAAAACAAAGTCAATTTGGTTAAAAACCAATGGAAGCGTAAATGTGAGAGAAATTAAGGTTGGTGGGAGTAGGCCAATGGATAATTGCCAAGTGGCAACTTGTTGAGGAAGCTAAGTTCATCCTACGTGAATTTTCATTCACTTCTCTGCTTCCTCCCATCTCTCTCGGATTTCTCTCTTCCTGGCGATTGAAACAAAACTTTCACGCTTTGTTTCTCCTGTATTTTCCCGTCTTCTTCAGAAAAGGTGAGCATCTTTTAATGCTAAAAAATTTGGATGAGTTTAATGTGAATTTTTACCGAAGCTTAGGGTTTCGGTTTTTGGTGAAAACTCACTGTTTTTGGATGAAAACACGTTGGTGTGTTTTCTAAAGAGTTGAAATGTGTTTGCTGCATATTCTACATGATTTTAGTTAGCATTTGTAGCGTGTTTAAATTCTGTACATGCATACTACAGGTCCGAGTTTTTCCAGAGACATCCAAGTTTTCAACTCTCCAGAAAATAGGTAAGTTCATACCCGTAGGTTGGCCCTTAAGGCCCTACATCACAGAGGTACTAGGGTTCCTGTTCTGTCGGGTAGTTTTGGGTAGAAATGTTATAACTTCTGTTTGGATCATGTTCTGAGTTGTCTATTCAGTTTATGTCCTAAGTTGTCTGTGTTCTGCTTTACGGTATGTTCTGTTATTCCTGATGTCTGCT
This sequence comes from Begonia masoniana, assembly GCA_022432975.1. Classification (NCBI taxonomy): domain Eukaryota; kingdom Viridiplantae; phylum Streptophyta; class Magnoliopsida; order Cucurbitales; family Begoniaceae; genus Begonia; species Begonia masoniana. The sequence goes on along the minus strand of CM039513.1, from coordinate 4,077,037 downwards.
GTTATAGGTTCAGGCACTGAGAATGTCATGCATACACGGTTTTCTGAAAGCTCATGCAAAACTGTTTTCTGTACACTGTTGAAACTAAATAAGATAAAAATCTGACTGTCTATAATGAACTGGTTAAGTGCGGGACGGGACTGGCCCTCTGGTTTTATCCCTCCCTGGGAATCTGAAAACAAATTGTCTCTAGCAAGGACCCTCTGGTTTTATCCCTCCCTGGGATTCTGAAAACTGCTGTGCCTGATAGTGCACCCTCTGTTTGCCAGTTCCCCTATAAGCCCCACTTATACCCCTCTGCCACTGAAACATAAAATTCTGATCTGTCACTGTATTCTGAAAAACTGCATGCATAGCATTTTGCATCACTGCATTTATAATATGTCCTTACTGAGTTTTAGACTCATAGGTGAACTCTCTGATGTAGGTACTGAACCCGAACTTGAGGACTTTGTGCCTCAATCTGATGAGTAGGTGGCTGGTGGATCGAGCTCTCGGGGTTTGGTTGCTGCAGTTAGACATAATTCTGTTCTGAGGTTCAAATCTTTAAAATATAGTTTATATTGTAAAGTTTTATGAAATTCTAGTCTTTGTGTTAAAAGCTCTGTAGAATACTTCTGTTTTGGGAGTTTCTGTAAATATATATTAGGTTCTGTACTGATCTTTAGATTCTGATACAATGTACAGATTTTGATGTCCAAGTTTTAAAAACTGCTGTATTTGACAGTTGAATTCTGGTTCTGAATGTTCTGAAATTTGTTTAGAATATTTATGTTAGTTCATGCATGGATGATTTCTGGTTTTGGAACTATCCATGCAGTCTGTTTCGTTAAATCTGTGGATTGTAAAGTGTATTTCAAAATCTTAGTTTTGAATCGGGTTTGAAGGTCTGAAACCTTTATACCTTCTGTTCTGAAGCTCCCTGCCTGTATGTCTTTCTGTTAAAAGTTGCTAAGTTTTGCCTTAGAAACTATATCTTCTGGCTGACGTCATCTAGTCATCCGCCCAGTGTATTCATGTCTTCCGGTTGACGTCAGCATAAGTCTTTCGCCCAGTTTAAAACTATGTCTTCCGGCTAACGCCATCCAAGTCATCCGCCCAGTTATTTATATCATCCGGCTGATGTCACCTAAGTCTTCCGCCCAGTTAAAACTATATCATCCGGCTGACGTCACTTAAGTCTTCCGCCCAGTTATCTATATCTTCCGGCCGACGTTACCTGTTTTGTCTTATTCGACATCCATCGCCAGTTTATCTCTTCCGCCCAGTTTTACTCACAGTTTCTGCCTACATCTTCCGCTGAACCCTGTTTGCCCTTCGTCGTATCTGCATTCTCCGCTGCCCTTTTTTTTTTAATTTAAGTCTTCCGCCAGTTATTTTTTTACGTCTTTCGCCCAGTTTTAAATTTCGTCTGCTTGCCTTAGTTTATTCCTATTCTTTCTGTTTTACCTGCTTAATTCCGTTTTATTCATTTTAGTCACTCATTACTGTAATCCCAGCTCTGAATTAGTTATGTATCACCTTCTTATTCTGTCATTCATTCTGTCCTTGATTTCAACTGTTTTTCCCATTATGTTGTTTTCAAATATCAACCTGTCTTCCCGTTTTACTTCTGCCATGTATTTCTGTAAACTGGTTTCGATGTGCCCTTGCCTCTGCTTCCTGTTTTCATGTATCACAGTCTTCAACTTCAGAAGGGGTATACTGTGTGCAATGTTTTAAAAGTTTTACAAATGTTCAAAAAAAAATAGTCCTCGTTTCCCGTTATCTGCCCCGGAGTGATGGCTCCGATCCCGGACTCCGATCGGGTTCCGGTTTCGGGCTGTCACACATCTTGAATAATTCTTCTTCTTCTACTTGTTAATTTTCTTTTGATGAATATTATTATTTTTATGTTTTTTTATCATGATCTAAGGTTATATTTTTTTATCTTGGTTAGGAGAGAAAATACTTATTATATGTTTTTACTTTGATCTATAGATGTTACGTATTTTTCACCGAACAATCTCTCATGATGCTGATTGCGTAATTTGAATTGTGTCGATAGGTAGATTTGATGTTACATGTTCCTATTGTATTGATAGGTATATATAAATTTTAAGATGCATGATTGATTAAATAAATTAAAATTGTTGCAAAGTCGCTAACATTAATTTATTTGGCATTGAGAATAGGATTACAAGAAAGTTTAGATTAAATTTTGTCTTTTCAAAGTCGAAAAGAAATTCTGAAATGAATTTAACTAGGCAATTCGATAGAACCCGAGAAATTATTAATTCTTGTTGTTCCGTGGAAATATTGTAGCATTCTTGTAGCATTGATAGTAAATTGCATGTAATGAGGAAATCAACCATAACCAAAGATTTTACCATATTTATCTTCTTAATTCATTTCAATTTGAGTCTTTATTAATTATGAGTAATTTTATTTTATCATTCCTTGCCACTCATCCATTTTTAGTGTTCTCAATTTTATTTTTATAGAATTTTATAGCAAATTAGATTTAGTTAAGAATATCCTTGTGGGATCGACTTTTACTTACTTTATTACTTTGTTAGCGACACGTGCACTTGCGTTAGGTGTAGAAAATCACTAACAAGTTTTTAGCGTCGTTGCCGGGGATATTTCTTAATTATTTTATTTTGCTATAATTTTTTATATTCGTTTTTCATTTATTTTCTTAAGGTACATTTTATGCCTGACGAGGATAACAAATATCTTATTGCACTCGACCCAGAGATTGAATGCACGTTTCGAGAGAGAAGAAGGCAACATCAGCAACCAATCATTGAAGAAGCAAATATGGATAACCAGGAAGAAAGAGAAATAATTCCGAATCGAATAATTGATGACCGAGATCGACCTATTCAGGACTTCGCCATTCCCACGCTCGATGATCTGAATCCCGGTATTGTGAGACCAGAATTAAATGCCACCCGATTCGAGCTTAAACTGGTCATGTTTTAGATGTTTCAAACCGTTGGACAATTTAGTGGAATGGTCACAGACAATCCTCATCGTTATCTCAAAGTATTTGGAGAAGTGAGCAACTCGTTTCACTTTCCTTGAGTTTCAGCTGAGGAATTAAGGCTCAAATTATTCTCGTATTCTTTAAGCGACCGAGCACGGGATTGGTTGAACAGTATCCCATCAAATACTATCAGTACATGGGGAGATTTAGCCAAGAAATTTATTATGAAATATCATCCACCTGTGAGGAACGCCAGAATGAGGAATGAAATCACCAGTTTTCAGCAGAGGGATGGTAAATCACTTTATGAGGCCTGAGACAAATTCAAGGAATTATTAAGGCAATGCCCTAATCATGGAATACCACACTAAATTCAGTTAGAGATATTTTACAACGGATTAAATGGGTAGACAAGATCTATCATTGATGCTGCAGCAAATGGAACCCTGTTATCAATATGCAGTATCAACAAAGAAAGAAATTTTTGAAAGATGTGAAACAATACTTCTAGGACGAGCCTTTCCTTTTCAAACAAGGCTCTGACCAACTATTACGAAGATGTGTGCCTGAGGAAGAGATGAATTCGGTGCTACAGTAATGCCATGCAGCACCATATGGAGGCACACGCACGGCTGCAAAAATTCTACAATCAGGTTTATACTGTCCCACTCTTTTTAAGGATGCTAATAATTTTGTGTCTGGTTGTGATAGGTGCCAAAGGATGGGCAATATCACCCGAAAACATGAGCTACCACTTGCAAATATTATGGAAATCGAACTCTTCGACATATGAGGGATAGATTTCATGGGACCATTCCCAACATCTTTTGGTAACCAATATATCCTTTTGGCGGTCAATTATGTTTCCAAGTGGGTAGAGGCTATGGCTCTGCCAAACAATGAAGGAAAAAACGTGTTGAAATTTTTATAGAAGAATATTTTCACAAGATTTGGAACGCCCAGAGCAATCATTAGCGATGGAGGATTTCACTTCTGTAATAGGTCGTTTAATGCGTTATTAAGCAAATATGGCGTCAGACATAAAGTTACCACGATTTATCATCCGCAGAGCAATGGGCAAGAAGAGGTTTCCAACCGAGAAATAAAGAAAATTTTAGAAAAAATGGTGCATCCCAATAAGAAAGATTGGTCTCAAAAGCTAGACGATGCACTATGGACGTATAGGACAGCTTATAAAACTCCCCTGGGCACCACTCCATACAATCTGATATATGGAAAAGCCTGCCATTTACCTGTGGAGCTGGAACATAAGGCGTATTGGGCAATTAAAACCCTAAATTTGGATTTGCAAGGAGCAGGCACACACCGGGTTTTACAACTGCATGAGTTAGAAGAGTTAAGGATGAGCGCCTATGAAAATACAAAAATTTATAAGGAAAAAGTAAAGAGATGACATGACAAAAAGATTCAACAAAGAATATTCGAAAAGGGTCAATCTGTTCTTCTTTTTAATTCAAGATTGACGCATTTTCCAGGGAAGTTGAAATCTCGATAGTCTGGTCCCTTTGAAGTAATAGAAATTTACCCATATGGCACATTGGAATTACAAGATAAAGAAAGTGGTAAAAATTTTAAGGTCAATGGCCAGAGAGTGAAGCATTATCATGGAGAAATATTGACAGAAATTACGTCAATTTCTCTCGAGGACAGAAGAGCACGTGAAACATGGGAAAGTAAGGTTGATGACTTAAAAATCAAGCGCTTATTGGGAGACAACCCAATGTCTAATATCCTTTTGTTTTTTTCTGTTCTTTTTTTTTAGTATTTGCTAAAAATAATGTTGATGCTGCAGTGTTTGCTATAGTAATAGATGAGAGCTTTAAAAGGTCTTTTGATGAGACCCGACCAACCTTCCCTCACTTCCCAACACTGTTGCTCCAGGACTCGGACTCCGAACCAGACACAGAGGCATAATAGTCAAGGGAAGTTCTTGCCCCTATTTTTGTTTGCATTATATTTTGTTTGGCAGTGGGAACACTGCCAATTTCTAGTTTGGGAAGGGTCCTAGTGTGTAATATGAATGCTTATGGATGCTAATATTAAAACCTTAAAAAAAAAACAAAAAACAAAAAACAAAAAAAAAAACAAAAAAAAATAATCCTTACTTTGTAATCTTGTTGAAACATTTCATTATCATATATTAATATCATTTAACTAAGAATTATTCCCTTTAGTATAAATTTCCTTCATAACACACAAACTCTTTTGTAGTTGCTTAGAAAAATTATTCTAATTAGATTTCATAGTTTTATTGAGATGAGAACGATTTAATGCTTACCGAAGAAAATTAGAGATAGAAAGTTCTTCTAAAAATATAATAATATAATAAATAATAAGTTTGAGGGTTATCGAAAAAAAAAGAAAAACAAAAAAAAAAAAAAAAAGAAAAAAGAAGAAACGAGTTAGTCTTTTAGATACTAGAGGAACTTTAGGAGGAACTTCGTTGTAATATTATTGACTATACTCCTCTATAATTCTTTATGAGTATATATCTTTAAGTGACACTACTCAGTAACCGGATGTCTTCATGACCAATGTTGTCAATCGCGTAAAACGGTAGTGTGACTTATAAGAGAAAGTCAATACAAATAAATGTATATCCCCCTTACTTATTATTTAATTTTTTTTTTTTAAAAAAAGAGAACCTTTGAAATCGAATTAACTTAAGAAAAGTATTGAAGAGTTAGCAATCTAACATTACCTGTGAATTTTAGTTTTGATGATTGAACTTAACAGGTTGAAGAGAAGTTTGAGCACACACACACACTATAGAAAATTAATTAATTAGGAATAACTCTATGTTAATTGCTATAATTGTGCTAGTGGAATTTTTCATAAGATTACAAGCTTCGAAATATCCTAAAAATTGCATGATATTCATTAATGTTACCTTGGAAATTCTTTAATTTTTATTTTATTTTGCATCACTCGATGACGAGTAATGGTTCAAGTTTGAGGGTATTTGATAACTCTTAAATTTAAGTTATTTTATATTATTTTTATTTAACAAAATTTGTATGATTTGAGTGAATATAAAATGAATGTGGTCAAAATTATAGAAATTGCTATAGGTTATTAAGCATGAAAAGAATTTAAGAAATTAATGATTTTTATGTATATTTTCGAATAAATCAGATTATTAGCATTAATTTGAATAATTGTTGTTACTTTGGGCCACAAATTTAGGGAAGTTTGGATTGAATTATTTGAATGACCAAAAGAGAATGAGCAAATATTGGGAAAATCGCTAGAATCAAGGAGAGAGAGAGAAAATTGGCTAGAGAATCCCTTAGAATCAACAATGAGAGAAGAAAGAAGGCTAAAAAAGAGGATATCTAGAACAAAAAGGAGGGGGAGATCTGGAGAAAGGGACCCTACGCACGCAGAACAAGGAGAACAAAAAGGAAAAATAAAAAGGAGGGGGAGAGCTTGGTTGCTACAGAGGGCATCTTGAACAATTCTTCTTCTTCTTCTACTTTTTAATTTTCTTTTGATGAATATTATTATTTTTATGTTTTTTATCATGATCTTAGGCTAGATTTTTTATCTTGGTTAGGAGAGAAAATACTCATTATATGTTTTTACTTTGATCTATGAATATTACGTATTTTTCATCGAACAATCTCTCATGATGCTGATTGCGTAATTTGAATTGTGTCGATATGTAGATTTGATGTCACATGTTCCCATTATATCAATAGGTAGATAAGAATTTTAAGATGCATGATTGATTAAATAAATTAAATTGTTGCAAAGTTGCTAACATTAATTTATTTGGCATTAAGAATAGGATTACAAGAAAGTTTAGATTAAGTTTTGTCTTTTCAAAGTCAAAAAGAAATTCTGAAATGAATTTAACTAAGGCAATTCGATAGAACCCTAGAAATTATTAATTCTTGCTATTCCATGGAAAATATTGTAGTATTCATGTAGCATTGATAGTAAATGCATGTAATAAGGAAATCGACCGTAACCAAGGCTTTTACCATATTTATCTTCTTAATTCATTTCAATTTGAATCTTTATTTATTCTGAGTAGTTTTATTTTAATTCTGAGGGGGTAACTATGAAAAATCCAGAAAACACTCTAGGCCATTAGCTATGATCACGTTGAGCAACTGGTTCTTCTAGACAAATAATTGTCGGAGGATGGTCTAACGTTGAGGTTTTGTGACTAGGAAGGAAAAGGTTGAAGAGTAACAGGGGCTGAGAGAAGATCTCGTTGCTTGGGGAAACCATACCCAGGCTCCGATGCCAAGTTAATGTTAAAATTTGGTGTGACTCAAATTTTAGTTGGGCCGAGTCAGACCCATTTATCAATATTAAGGTTTTATATTTTCTCTATATAATGATACTTGAGTCGCAAAACTCATTGTACCGATTTTGATTAGTGATTTTTCTCATCTCCATGTAAATTTTGATATCCATTATTTTCTCGTTTTCTTTTTCAGTTTCGTGTTCGATTTTTCAATAATTGGTATCAGAGCGACATTGAAGGTTTCTAAAAATCAGGTTTTAATTTATCCAAGGCATTGAATGTAGCAACCCTTACACTATTCCTAATTTTACCGTATTATTTTTTTTATACTTAAAACTTTAAACCTAACGTTAGAGCGGAAATAAAACTTTTAAAGTCGGAATCGAAATCGAAATCGATGAAGTCTATGTTTATAAATCATTTAAACGAAAACTTAAAACAATTATAAAACAAATTTAAAACAATTAAAAACTAAATAACAATCGGCGGAGGGCAAAAACGTCAGAGGCAGGGAAAACAAAGGGGCGCTCGATCGGCTACTGAACAACCGATCGGGCGGCCCTTAATGAACCGATCGATCGCCAAAGGTTAAGCGATCGGTCGGTTCACGTTCTGTTTCCAGAACGCGTAATATGCCTTGCAAACCGACCGAACGCCCCTCTTTTGGCGATCGATCACATAACTCTCTTTTTTTCCAGAGAGCTCTGCGTTCAAACATCAACGTTCTATCGCCCCACATTTTCCTTGTTACTTCCAGACATCCTGCACACACATTATCTTTTACAATTTCATCAACACTACGTTACTAACATCTCAATCACACTCTTCAACATTAATTTCTCGACACTCGCACACCCTATGTGCTAAAACCTCACGAAAACAAACTGCATGGTTATATTTAAAAACCGAACATATTCCTATAAAATAGATTACCAAGCCGTTAAGAAATACATTTCCAAAACGTTTCAAAAACAAACTAAAAACATAACCTATCCACTATTCAGAACCAAACATCCTAAAATGTTTCTAACAGTACAATACTCCACAACCGACTCAATTCACCCAAAAACCCTCAAAATACCTAACCGTTATCCCCACGGGTCAAAATACGCGTCGACTGCCCATGCACACCACCGCAGCCGTTCTTCTGCAACCATCCTGTACATCGGGTGGAGGAACGTCGTCCTCACCTGCTTCTATATCACCTACACCATACAGACACACTATGAGATAAAATCTCAGCAAGTTTCGTAAATGCAATGCATGCTATGCGTATGAGTTTCAGAAATCATGCAACATTTTCTTTTCATTACGTCGCTGACAGAATGTCACCGAGGTCTCAGCCTATTAGATGGAGAGGACACATCCCGCGGTCGGACTGCCCTCTTCACCTAACCGGGGGGAGGGGGGGTACATGCTAGCACCCATAACAGCCGTGCCTGAGCCCCACCTCGCGTAACCAGATAACAGATTACATGGATAAATTACATTCGTTCATTTCATTTTCTTAAACACGTGCAGAAATTCGTTTTCATGCTATTTTAAAATACGTGATGCATGAACAGTTATAGACATAAAGTAAACAAGCATCATACATACCATCAAGACTATAAAAACATAACCTATGTAGAGAACTAACCCTCTCTACCCAACCAAAGCATATAAACAAACAACTCTCCAAAGATCCTCGACGCGACTTCGACATACGGTGTAGGCCACTCGGCCAAGTAAGTCACGAGAACTTACCTCGTGCGCGCTGAACTTCAAGCTCCGTCTACGAGCGTTGTTCGTCTGAGGCAAAACACAATAGTTGTCATTAAAACGAGATTTAAACTGTTAAACGTCCAAATTTAACGAAACCTTAACTAAGGACATTTTCCTAAAATTCTAACTTAACTCTTTGCGACATTTTATCGAGTAATTCGTGCTCGTGAATTCCAAAACTTCATTAACGGAGATTTAACAAATCTCAAATATCTTTTTTGTTTTCAACCTAAACGTCGCATATACTCTAGATTTCATCCAATAACGTTTAACACGTTTAATATACTCACTAATACGACAAACCTATCGATTTCTAACTTTAAACTACGTTTTTCACAAAACCTAAACGAAACCCTAACCGTTAAACGCTCTAAAAACTACGAATAATCTTTCTAAAACCATAGATTCATACCTAGGATTGAGTTTGGGGAAGGAAACGTGAAGAACGGAGGACGAACGGAGGATGGAGAGGAGAACGTCGTGAGTCGCCGGAGGAAATCGCAGAGGAGAAGAAAAGTGGCGTGGAGAAGAAGAAGAAGTGTTTTAAATTATATTTTGGCTTGGTAAATTACCATTTTGCCCTTGATCTTATTTCTATTCGTTTCGTTAATTAGCTAACGATTCAGCTTCTCCAAATTTCTTTAATTCACCAATGACTTCAACTCATTACTAAGGTTCTTTTAAAACTGTCCGTTCGCAAAACGGACCTTGTTTACTATTTTTACCAAAGTACCCTTTATATTACGATAAACGCAATTCTCGTAAAATTAGCGTTAAACTCCTAAAATTCTCGAAATTTTCTCAAAATCCCAATAAATCATTAGGATTATAATAACGCTTTCTTTTCGCAAAATAGACTTGATTTGACATATTTATAAAAATGCCATTATATATTAATTTACAAAAACCCGTAAACCCAGGTGTTACATTGAATGATTTTACAGGTTTGCAATTTTGGAAAAAGAATTAGGAAAAAAATTTGTTTTTGTTCATCTTCACAGTGAAGAAGAACAGAGCCCTAGACTCTCTCCGTGCAAAGAAGAAACGCCGTTGTTGAGGAGAAGAGTGAAGCCGATCACTCATCGTCGATCGCAAAGAGCAAATCAACCAACCCTTCGTCGCCGTTCTCTGTTCAGAACGATCGCAAAAACCACTCTCTGTTAAGAAGACGAGCGGCTTTCAGAACACTGAACGTAGAACCACCGTCCATTTTGCCTCTCTCGTCTGAACTCAGTTCCTATCAAACAAGGGCAACTTCTTTGTTCAACCTCGCCAATCGTTCAGGGACAAAAGGGACACATTTTTTGTGATATTTTTGGGGTGCAAAAATATCCGATTTGTGGTGTCTAGATTTTAGGATTTGGTGTGTGGCATTTTGGTATTTAAATTCTGGAAAATTGGTTGAAATTTATGCATTTTTGGGAGCTGATTTTTTGATTGAGATATCATTTTTGGGTTTCAAACTTTGGTGATCAAATTTGGGATTTTGGAATTGATAATTCTAAAATTATTTGGGAGATTTATTCAAATCATGGAGAGCAACCTGAGTCGGATGGTCACATTGAACGGCTCTAATTATCATGTCTGGAAATGAAAGATGGAGGATCTTCTTTACGGTCTTTATGTCATTGTCAGGTATGTGGCTACATTCGGCAATGGGTAGATGATAATATTCTCAACCATGTTAGTGAGGAGAAACATGTCGGGAGTCTATGGAGTACGGAGCAAACTTGGGAAGTTGTATGCTCAGAAGAAAGGTAACAACAAGTTGTTTCTAATCAAGCAAATGATGGGTTTGAAGTATCAAGATGGAAAAACCGTGTCCGATCACTTGAATTCGTTTCAAGGAATCATTAATCAGTTGGCTGGAATGGGTATCAAGTTTGATGACGAAATGCAAGAGTTATGGCTTCTTCGTACATTGTCAGACTTATGGGAGACATTCAAAATGTCATTGTCCAACTCGGCTCCAAATAGTATTTTGGCTATGGATGTAATCAAGAGTAATGTTCTTAATGAAGAGATAATAAGAAAATTGTAGCGTTCTTCTTTGCAGTCAGATGTCCTAGTCCCAGAAAAGAGGGGGTGGAGTAAGTGTAACACCCAAAAAATTTATCGTTTCAATTTAGTTAATGTACATGGAATTTATAATTAAACTTGACATTGTATTAAAGGAGAGATATTATTTATGCATGAAACTTAATGGTAGAACGATTTGAAAGAAGTATTCAAGTGAAGAAAGAAAATGAAGGAAAGAAATGTGGTAAAAAGTGTTGAATTGTCAACATTTTGTGAAAGTTTGATAAAGTCAATTTTCAAGGAAAAATTATGTTTAAAAGTCAAAAATGGATGGAAATGTTATGGCGTTGGATTACTTGTGAAGAAAATTTAGGAGAGTTGAATTAAATTGTTGGTGAAAGTAATGGAGGGTAGTTTAAGAGGATGATTTTATGAAGCTTCTTCAAGAAGCTATTGGATTGTTTTTTTATAATAATAAAAGAGAGAGAGAGAGAGAGAGATCAGTAGCCTCTCCCTCTCCCTCCCACATGTTTCCTCCCTCCCTCTCTCTTATTTTCACGAACCCACCCCCTCTCACGAAGCTCTCCCTCTCGCCGACGCTCCAGCCACTCTCCTCTCCTGATTTCCTCCCTCTTTTGCATCATAAAGGTAAGTTTAGGCTTTAGTTGAGTGGGTTTTTGATCTATACCAATGGGTGTTGATTTTGATGGAAGATTTTTATGGGTTTCACGGTTTTGATTTAGGGTTTATTTTGTGGCTTGATAATGTTGGTTGTTTTGCTGGATTTTTCTCTTCAATTGGATGCTAGTACATGATATTTAAACGTATTGATGGTTGTATTGGAAAGGATTTGTTGAGTTTTGAAGAAATCCAAAAAATTTGATTAAGTACAGGGCAGTTTTTGTTTTTGTCAAGTTCGGCTATGGTGTTGTGTTTTTAAATGGATTTCAATATGAGAAACTAGACATCTTAAATGGTGTCGTTGTAACGCCCCGAGTTATCTGAACCCGGTTCGCTACTCATTACTTGATCATGACTAAGAAATTTCAAATAAATTTAAAACTTCATTCGACATTCAAAATTTGACATTTTCTAAACGTTCAAAACATTTGAAAACTTTGCAGCGGAAAAATTATTTAAAACTACAATGGGGTTAAACTAACTGTGAAAATATTGTTGGAAAGATTAATGGAAATATTTAAAGTGTCCGGTCAAAAGAAATAAGGTTTTAAGTGATGGACTACTCAAGGAATTACAAAAGTCGAATTCATCTGCCGACGACAAAGTCAACTGAAGAAGCAGAAGTAGAAAACCAAGGGCTTCTGCCGATGACGTCTACACAACTTCACCCACAGCTTCATCTGCCGATGAAGTCAACATAACTTCATCTGTCGATGAAGTCAGCGCAATTTCATCCCTCTATAGATAAACACATGACATCTTCCGATAACAACAATATGACTCCTTCCGATGGAATTTAAAACACACACTACATCTTCCGATTCACTAAACGACAAACAGATTACTCTACATCTTCCGATTCACTAGACGACAAATAGATTACTCTACATCTTCCGATTCGCTAAACGACAAAACCCCTTAACTCTCTCAGACTGCACCTGCTGATCACTACTCGACAAACTTAATACTCTACACCTTCCAATCGAATAGACTACATTTGCCGACACGTGCTTCTCACGTGACTCCTTAAGGCATCTGCCGATAGACTTTCATCTTCCGACAGACATCAACACAATTTCCTTCAACAGAACGCAATAAATCTCTACACATATCCACTGATACGAAAATTATTCAATTCCTACCAATGGACTAAACAACCTGTCTATAACCCGAGAAAGCTTCGACTATCTAACAGACTTAAAACATTTTACCAAAAATCCATTCATAACACTCCAAGTCATTGTATTGATCAAAATCAGTAAGAACATGAAAATCAGAAATTCTCGAAAACAAAGTCAAACAGCTGTAATCTCATTTACTAAAAACTTCATATACTCAAATTAAATCATTATCCACTAAACCTCCACATCTGTAACCATCTGTTAAACCGCCTCATCAGTTGCCATGCCGAAGCCTGAATGCACTCCTTCAACAACCTCTACTCCTCAACGTGATCAAAGGACACACCTGCTAATTCTTCTTCACCTACATCACAAAACTCATCTATTAGCCTAATGCTAAGCAAGTAAAGCAGTATGTATATGAAATGTAATGCTGAGCTTAAACTCCTAAACGTGAAGTTTCTACTTTCTCATCTCAGTGGCATACTCGTTCGTTCATAACTTGATCTGATCCCATGATTCCCTTGGGAGTGGGATCAATTCTCCCAATGTCTACATCCTCCTACTTAATTAAGGGGCGGATGAATTCCCTTAACACTTGATCTGATCCCTCAGTTCCCTTGGGAGTGGGATCAATTCTCCCAATGTCTACATCCTCCTACTTAATTAAGGGGCGGATGAATTCCCTTAACACTTGATCTGTTGCGTACAATTCATACCTTACCATTCCTTACATGAAAATTCATTTTCGTAGCTTTTTAACAAAACATGATGCATGAACAACAGAAACATACAACATGCATAAACCTACTGTTTTGTGATGTAGGCCCGAAGGCACAAGCAATACTTTACTTACCTGGATTCCTAGCGAATGCTCGGTTAAGAGCTACTTCGGGGGTTTGTTCACCTATATTCATAAACAGAATGTTAAACCTTAATCTAAGCTATTCAGAAATCTAAGGAGTTGGTTTGGGAATACTTCTCACAGAGCATTCCCGAATAAACTCCAAACTCGAACTACTCTTTCTCACGACATTCCCAAGACATCCACATTGTCCTTTTTCTGTTATCTATTTATCAATACATAAAGAAAACAAAAGAACTTACCTAAATCGAAGGAGGTCGCTGGAAGAAATCAAAGAGGGGTCTCCAATCGCTCTCGGCTAAACTGAGGAGCTGAGAATTCCGAAGAGGAAACAATAAACAGTGGCGGCTAAACCTCATTTACTCTTTCCTTAAATACGTTATCCATTGCAAAATTGACAATTACCCTTATGCCCTCACTTAGTTACTCATTAACCTAATTGATTTTACCCCTAATTTCATTCTATAAAATTCACGCTTAGAAGATTAATAGGTTATTTTAATTCTAATAAACCGGGTGCTACAGTCGTAGTTGGACAAAAATTTATGGAACAATCCGAAAATTGAAGTTGAGATAGTTTCAATTTTAATCCTTTAATATTTCACATGCCTTATTTGAATACTTGGATTGAGAGAGGTTCAATTATGTTCTTATGATGACATGAATTGGAATTATATTTAGAATTTGTATGTGAATGTTGGATTGAACTTTATAGCTTAGTTGTTGGTTTGAATCAATTAAATTGGATGTATTGGATTTCTTAAGTTGGGTTATTGGTTGGAGGCATGTTTATGGTTCCGTTTAATTTTGGAAGACTATTTGGAGCTATGTGATTTAGTGGGTTGCTCAATTTTGGCTATGTGAAATTGGATAACTTGTTAGTTACTAGATTTGGTTATAGATTAGAAATTGTGAATGCTAATGTAAAAACTATATGCTCTAGGTTCCTAGGGTGAGTAGTGTACGTTGTTTTCGGCTTTTGACCTACATCACAAAATATTAGGGTGCGATGTATGTTTATTGCATGTTTCTTTATATCACGCATCATGTTTTAAAAATGATACGAAAATGAATTTACATGTGTTTGACGTAATGGTATGATACGATACGAAACGAAAACGAAACAAACAGTTATGAATCTTTGAGGGAAGTAATTCTCCCCTCAAATGAGCATGAGAATTGATTATTTAGGAAAAGTTATCTGCTTCCCATCTAGTATGAAGATCAATGTGTGACCTTGGGGGAACTAATTCGCCTTCTAAAGGTGCATGAGGATTGAACAGGTAAAGTATGATTTGAAAAAAGTGATATGCTTCTCATCTAGTATGAGGATTGTACGGAAACTGATATGTAAACGAAATGTAAACGAAAACGAAACGTATAACGAGCATGTAGAAACTGCATATGTTAGTATATATGTGAACTGTTTTTATTTTATTATTACATTACTTGCTTAGCATTAGGCTAATAGGTGACGAAGAGATAGCTGGTGAGATTCTCGAGCATATACGTGATTAGTGGACTCAGTTGAGAGGGTACATTTATGGTGACGATTCAGGCCAATTGTTGGGGCAATTTAGCCATGGAGTGCATGTATGTTTTTTGTAAGTTTTGGAGTAATGTTTTGAAGAACGAAAATGTATAGGTTTAGTGATTTCGAAAAACTCTTTTGATGTATATACTGGATTTATAAGTTTTTGTATCAAAAATATTTGAATTGTTGTAGCACCTGGTTTCAATTTAACCAAATTTAATTTATCAATTAATAATGTGCAATTCTGTGAGAGGATTGGGAGAGTTATTGGTTAGGTTAATGAGTAACTAAGCAAGGGCATTATAGTAATTAGCTAGTAATGGGGGAAATATATTTAAGGAAACCTTTAATGAGGAAGCCGCCACTGTTTTCCATTTCCCTTTTTTCGATTCTCAGCTCCTCAGCCTAGCAGAGTGCATTAGGAGACCTTTTTCGATTTCTCCAGCCATTTCCTCCGAACCCGGTGAGTTTTGCTTCGATTATTTGCTACATTTTACCATTCGAGTGCAGGAGTGGAAGTTTTGTGAACGTTGTATGCAAGTGTTAGTTTCGGTTTTAAGTTGAATCGGAAATGCCCCACGATTTGAGTTTCCAAACCAGTTTCCCTTGGATTTCTAGTGGTTTAAAATGAAGTTTAACTAACACACTGTCTACGGTTTTAGGTTGAGCTAAATTCGAAGTAGTTAGCAACCAAGTATTTCCAGGAAAGGCCAGGTAAGTAAAGCAATGTGTGTGCCTTCGGGCCTACATCACAAAACAGTAGGTTTATGCATGTTTGTGTGTTTCTTTTTCGTTATGTCATGCATTATGCTTTTGAAGAAATAGGAAAATGAATTTATGTGCGATACTATGGAAAATGTGAATTGAATGAAACAGAATAGCTGTTAAGGGAAGTAATCCGCCCCTTAACTGAGTAGAGGATTTATTACATTGGGAGAGTTGATCCCACTCCCAAGGGAATCATGGGATCTGGAATAGCTGTTAAGGGAAGTAATCCGCCCCTTAACTGAATAGAGAATTTATTACATTGGGAGAGTTGATCCCACTCTCAAGGGAACTTAGGGATCAGATCAGTATATGGACGATGCACAACTAAATTGAGAAACTAGAAACTGCATACTCAGGAATTATGTTTCAGCATATTATTTTATTAAATCTTTACTTGCTTAGCATTAGGCTAATAGATGAGTTTTGTGATGTAGGTGTTGAGGATACAGCAGGTGATTTCCCTGAGAGCATAATCGAGTAGATGAGGTTGGAGGAGCACGGCTGTGCATCGGTCTGGCATCTGATGGGGCGGTTTGACTGGTGTCATTAGTTAGTAAAGTTTAGTTGACAGTATTTCAAGTTAATTATGTTGAGTTTTCTTGACAGTAGTAATTTCAAATGCTTTGGAGTTCGTTATTTTTTTTAGTTTCCTTTCTGAAAAACAGTCCTCTGTTGGGATTTCATGTTAGTACTTATGAGTTGCAAGTAATACAAGGGCTTGGATTGTTTCTGGATAGTTTTAGCAAAACGAGTTGCTTGAAGTTTTCAAAAGTATTTTTTTGATTTTCTCTGAATTTGGCATTTTGTTAGTTTAGTACTGGATTTGGGAAATGAAGTGATTAGAATTGCTGTTTTGCCATCGGAAGATGTCTTTAAAGAAGCCATCGGAAGATGTTTCATCATAGTCCATCGGAAGATGTCTTTAGAAAAGCCATCGGAAGATGTCTCATCATAGTCCATCGGAAGATGTCTTTAGAAAAGCCATCGGAAGATGTCTCATCATAGTCCATCGGAAGATGTCTTTAGAAAAGCCATCGGAAGATGTTTCATCATAGTCCATCGGAAGATGTCTTTAGAGAAGCCATCGGAAGATGTCTCATCATAGTCCATCGGAAGATGTCTTTAGAAAATCCATCGGAAGATGTTTCATCATAGTCCATCAGAAGATGTCTTCATTAAAGCCATCAGAAGATGAAGTTATAGTTTTGTCGTTTAGTGACCGGCAGATATAGAGTATATATCTTACCGGAAGATGTAGTAGGAAGTCTTTTGTCGTTTTGCGACTGGATGAAGTTGAAAGCCGATCTATCCTGCTGACGTCATCGGCAGTTGCAGATCTATCCTGCTGACGTCATCGGCAGATGCAGTCTATCGAGTGAGGATTTCGTTTCCAACTCCTCTGGTCCACGTCATCGGTAGAAGCCTCGTCTCTGCTTCCTCCGTTGACTTTATCCACCGGCAGATATGTTTGACTTTTGTGACTTAAACCTATATTTCTTTTGGTCGATTATTTCTAACATTTTATCCAATTATCCAAACATTCTTTTTATGGTTTTGTTCAACTCTAAGTTTGTTTAAATGATTTTTCCGCTGCAAGTTTTCTTTAAAATATAGTCGAAATTTTAGTCATGTACGGGTTTCAGAGTGACGAACCGGGTTCAGATAACTCGGGGCGTTACAGCATGGTATCAGAGCGATTCAGTTAAACCGTTCAAAAGATTACTCATCAGTGCCAATCGTTGCATGGACGTACTTCAACAACTGTAAGTGTTTATGTTACCCTTAGTTGATAGATATTTAAAAGTGTAATTAACCCTGTACAGGAACTTAGTATAATGGCTAGACGACCAGGAAGACCAAGGATACCAAGAGAGATACCAAGTCCTAGACGTGAAGAGGACTCTAGTGTAATCAGGCAGCTGACAGAATTGATGCGTCAGCAGACTGATATAGTGCGTCAACAGTCAGATCAATTAGGAGTGCTGTTGAGTCGGGAAGCACAAGGAAGTGCTAACTCAGGTTCTAGCAGTGAACATTCTGGAGATAGATTCCGGAGGCTGAGACCACCCACATTTGATGGACATTCGCCTGATCCAGTCATTGCAGAGGGATGGCTTAGAAAGATTGAAAGTATGTTCAGGTGTGCCAATATAGGAGAAGGAGAGAAAGTCACGTTGGCAACCTTTCATTTAGCTGGAGAAGCTCAGCTCTGGTGGGAGACAATAGAGACCACCACAGATGTTCTGACAATGCCATGGTCACAATTCAAAGACATTTTCTACGGGAAGTATTTCAACAGCACCGTCCAAACTGTGAAGAAGTTGGAGTTCTTGAACTTGAAGCAGACAGAGTCTGTGGCCGAGTATAGTAGGCAGTTTGAGTCCTTGTCCAGATTTGCTGGACACTTTGCTCACAGGGACGAGGATAAGGTGTTCAAGTTTGTGCATGGACTGAAACTAGAAATTCACAGAGGAGTTAAATTTTGCGGTATTAAAGGTTTGACGTTAAGTGAAGTGGTGTCCACTGCTCTGGAAGTGGAAGAGACTGAAAGGATGTGTGCAGGATCAAAGGAAGTGCCACGAAGGTTTGTCCAACCCCAACAACAGAGAGGAATGAAGAGGCCAAATGAAGGCCAGAATAGCCAAGGATCAAGGAGGAAATTACCGGATGATCAGAAGTATCCCCAGTGCCCGAAGTGTCTGAAAAGTCATTTGGGCGAATGCAGGTTTGGAACGGGAAAGTGTTTCAATTGCGATGAAGTTGGACATGCTTTCAGAGATTGCCCGAAGCCCAGAGTCACTCGGTGTTTCAACTGTGGCAAGGTTGGTCACTTTAACAGAGACTGCCCGACCTTGAAGAATAGCCCTGCTGTGATAAAGCCAAGAATATTCTCCATGGTTGAGTCAGGCGATGATGAGCAGCCTGCTGTGGTGTCAGGTACTATACTGGTCAACTCCCTACCCGCTTTTACATTGATAGATTCTGGTGCAACACATTCATTCATAGCATTGGCATTTGCTGATAAGTTAGATGTAAAGCTTACCTTTACTGAGCATGTATTTAATGTTGACCTACCCTCTGGTGAACGCATGCACTCTAACCAAGTGATTCCTGATAGCATTGTATTAGTAGGAAACATGAATTTACCTGCTGATCTCATTATTATGGACATAAAGGGATTTGATGTAATCCTAGGAATGGATTGGTTGTTTAAGCATTATGCCACAATTGATTGTAGGACTGGAATGGTTAATTTCCAACCCCCTGGTAGTCTGAAACATACCTTTCAAGATTTAAAGAAGAGTAAGGAGATGTCTGTGATGACTTCTATTAACACTAGACCTTCCCTGTGTGGAGAGTATTTATGCTTCTTAGCTAGCGTTTTAGACACAAAGCATGTAGGAAAGGCAAACCCTCATAATGTCTTAACTGTCCAAGACTTTCCCGAAGTATTTTTAGATGACCTTCCTGGTTTACCACCAGATAGGGAAATTGAATTTGTTGTAGATGTTTACCCCGGAGCCGAGCCTGTGTCTAAAAATCCATATAGACTAGCGCCGTCAGAACTTAAAGAGTTAAAGAAACAGTTGGAGGATTTGTTGGTGAAGGGATTCATACGCCCTAGCTTTTCACCGTGGGGTGCACCTGTCCTTTTTGTTAAAAAGAAGGATGGATCAATGCGGATGTGCATCGATTATAGAGAATTGAACAAGTTAACTGTCAAGAATAAGTACCCTTTACCGAGGATTGATGACTTATTTGACCAGTTTAAGGGTGCGAGAGTTTTCTCTAAGATTGATTTAAGGTCCGGTTATTACCAGTTGAAGGTTAAATCTAAAGATATCCCAAAGACTGCTTTTCGTACAAGGTATGGACATTATGAGTTTTTGGTTATGTCTTTTGGTTTGACAAATGCACCAGCAGCCTTCATGGATCTCATGAATAGAGTGTTTCATGAGTATTTAGATAAGTTTGTTATTGTATTCATTGATGACATCCTAATCTACTCTAGAACTAGAGACGAGCATACAAGGCATTTGGGTTTGGTGTTAGAGTTACTAAGACAGCACCAGCTTTATGCTAAGTTTTCCAAATGTGAATTTTGGTTGGACAGAGTTCACTTTCTTGGTCATGTGATCTCTGGCGATGGAATATCTGTCGATCCAGCTAAGGTTCAAGCAGTTAAGGAATGACCCCAACCGAAGAATGCTACAGATATTAGAAGTTTTCTTGGACTAGCAGGGTATTACAGAAAGTTCATTGAAGGATTTTCAAAGATTGCCACACCCCTCACTATGTTAACAAGGAAAAATGTGAAATATATTTGGACTGATAAATGTGAACATAGTTTCCAGACCTTGAAACAGAAATTGACCAATGCTCCAATTCTGACCCTCCCTGTCGATAATGGTAAGTTTAGCATTTACTGTGATGCTTCCAAGATTGGTCTTGGATGTGTATTAATGCAAGATGGAAAGGTTATAGCTTATGCTTCTAGGCAGTTAAAAACACATGAGAAGAATTACCCTACACATGACTTAGAATTAGCTGCTGTGGTCTTTGCATTAAAGATTTGGAGGCACTACCTGTATGGACAAACTTGTGAGATATTTTCGGATCATAAAAGTCTGAAATACATTTTCACACAAAAAGAACTGAATATGAGGCAACGTAGGTAGTTAGAGTTTGTCAAAGATTATGATTTCGAGATTAAGTACCACCCTGGTAAGGCAAATGTTGTGGCAGATGCCTTGAGTAGAGTAACAACATCAACCTCATCTATGAATTTCTGTATGCCATTAGCTCTAGAGTCAGAATTCCAAAAGTTTAATCTAGAAGCAATAACTGATGTGACAGTCATACTTTCATCCATAACCTTAAAGCCTACCATTCTAGAGAAAATAAGGGAAGCTCAGATAACTGATGACGAGTGTAACAAGTACAAGTCAAGCATGGATTCTGCGGATAAGTCAGATTTTAACCATTCTACCGATGGAATCCTCAAGTTTAGAAATAGATGGTTTGTTCCAGCTGATACCGAGCTTAGAAAGGAAATTCTTTATGAGGCACACTCTTCCAGGTTCTCTGTTCACCCTGGGAGTACCAAGATGTACAGAGATCTCAAGCGGCATTTTTGGTGGTCAGGTATGAAAAGATGTGTGGCGGAGTATGTGGAGTCATGTTTGGTCTGCCAGCAAGTCAAAGCTGAACATCAGAGGCCTGCAGGGACATTGCAACCTTTACCAGTTCCTGAATGGAAATGGGAACAGATACGATGGATTTTTGTTGTTGGGTTACCTAGGACAGCTAAGGGACACGATGCAATTTGGGTGATAATAGACCGTCTAACTAAGTCAGCTCATTTTCTGCCTATAAAGATAACCTACTCGATGGATCAGTTAGCTGAATTATACATGCAAGAGATTGTCAGACTACATGGAGTTCCAAGTTCTATAGTTTCAGACCGAGATTCTAGATTTACATCGAAGTTTTGGAAAAATTTGCACAAGGCTATGGGAACACAACTTAGTTTTAGCACAGCTTTCCACCCTCAAACCGATGGACAATCTGAAAGAACCATTCAAACACTGGAGGATATGCTTCGTGCATGCACATTGGATTTTCAAGGTTCTTGGAATAGGTACCTGTCCTTGGTAGAATTCTCTTACAACAACAGTTTTCAGGCAACCATAGGTATGGCACCATATGAGGCATTATATGGACGAAAATGCAGGTCACCTTTGTACTGGGATGAAGTTGGTGAAGCACAGTTGATTGGTCCTGATATCGTGCAGCAGACTGTGGAGAAGATTGCTCTTATCCGACAAAAAATTTTGACAGCTCAAAGCCGGCAGAAAAGCTATGCAGATAAAAGACGAAGAGAGCTGGAATTTGATGTAGGCAATGAAGTTTTCCTTAAAGTGTCACCTTTCAAAGGAGTCGTTAGATTTGGAAAGAGAGGAAAGTTAAACCCCAGGTTCACTATCCTGAAAAGAGTTGGGAAAGCAGCCTATCAGTTACAGCTACCGGTATCTATGGATGGGATACACAGTGTGTTCCATGTTTCTATGTTGAAGAAGTGCATAAGGAATCCACATCAAGTCGTGGAACAGCAAGACCTTGAGATCCATCCTACCCTTGCCTATGAAGAGAGACCAGTAAAGATATTAGATTTTGCAGTAAAGGTTTTGCGCAACAAAGAAGTTCCACTAGTGAAAGTTTTATGGCGTAACCAGAACATAGAGGAGGCAACTTGGGAGCGCCAGCAGCATATGACGGACCGATATCCAGAGTTATTCAGGTACTGAATTTTGAGGACAAAATTCTTTTAAGGAGGGTAGATTGTAGCACCCGGTTTCAATATAACCAAATTTAATTTATCAATTAATAATGTGCAATTCTGTGAGAGGATTGGGAGAGTTATTGGTTAGGTTAATGAGTAACTAAGCAAAGGCATTATAGTAATTAGCTAGTAATGGGGGAAACATATTTAAGGAAACCTTTAATGAGGAAGCCGCCACTGTTTTCCATTTCCCTTTTTTCGATTCTCAGCTCCTCAGCCTAGCAGAGTGCATTAGGAGACCTTTTTCGATTTCTCCAGCCATTTCCTCCGAACCCGGTGAGTTTTGCTTCGATTATTTGCTACATTTTACCATTCGAGTGCAGGAGTGGAAGTTTTGTGAACGTTGTATGCAAGTGTTAGTTTCGGTTTTAAGTTGAATCGGAAATGCCCCACGATTTGAGTTTCCAAACCAGTTTCCCTTGGATTTCTAGTGGTTTAAAATGAAGTTTAACTAACACACTGTCTACGGTTTTAGGTTGAGCTAAATTCGAAGTAGTTAGCAACCAAGTATTTCCAGGAAAGGCCAGGTAAGTAAAGCAATGTGTGTGCCTTCGGGCCTACATCACAAAACAGTAGGTTTATGCATGTTTGTGTGTTTCTTTTTCGTTATGTCATGCATTATGCTTTTGAAGAAATAGGAAAATGAATTTATGTGCGATACTATGGAAAATGTGAATTGAATGAAACAGAATAGCTGTTAAGGGAAGTAATCCGCCCCTTAACTGAGTAGAGGATTTATTACATTGGGAGAGTTGATCCCACTCCCAAGGGAATCATGGGATCTGGAATAGCTGTTAAGGGAAGTAATCCGCCCCTTAACTGAATAGAGAATTTATTACATTGGGAGAGTTGATCCCACTCTCAAGGGAACTTAGGGATCAGATCAGTATATGGACGATGCACAACTAAATTGAGAAACTAGAAACTGCATACTCAGGAATTATGTTTCAGCATATTATTTTATTAAATCTTTACTTGCTTAGCATTAGGCTAATAGATGAGTTTTGTGATGTAGGTGTTGAGGATACAGCAGGTGATTTCCCTGAGAGCATAATCGAGTAGATGAGGTTGGAGGAGCACGGCTGTGCATCGGTCTGGCATCTGATGGGGCGGTTTGACTGGTGTCATTAGTTAGTAAAGTTTAGTTGACAGTATTTCAAGTTAATTATGTTGAGTTTTCTTGACAGTAGTAATTTCAAATGCTTTGGAGTTCGTTATTTTTTTTAGTTTCCTTTCTGAAAAACAGTCCTCTGTTGGGATTTCATGTTAGTACTTATGAGTTGCAAGTAATACAAGGGCTTGGATTGTTTCTGGATAGTTTTAGCAAAACGAGTTGCTTGAAGTTTTCAAAAGTATTTTTTTGATTTTCTCTGAATTTGGCATTTTGTTAGTTTAGTACTGGATTTGGGAAATGAAGTGATTAGAATTGCTGTTTTGCCATCGGAAGATGTCTTTAAAGAAGCCATCGGAAGATGTTTCATCATAGTCCATCGGAAGATGTCTTTAGAAAAGCCATCGGAAGATGTTTCATCATAGTCCATCGGAAGATGTCTTTAGAAAAGCCATCGGAAGATGTCTCATCATAGTCCATCGGAAGATGTCTTTAGAAAAGCCATCGGAAGATGTCTCATCATAGTCCATCGGAAGATGTCTTTAGAAAAGCCATCGGAAGATGTTTCATCATAGTCCATCGGAAGATGTCTTTAGAGAAGCCATCGGAAGATGTCTCATCATAGTCCATCGGAAGATGTCTTTAGAAAATCCATCAGAAGATGTTTCATCATAGTCCATCAGAAGATGTCTTCATTAAAGCCATCAGAAGATGAAGTTATAGTTTTGTCGTTTAGTGACCGGCAGATATAGAGTATATATCTTACCGAAAGATGTAGTAGGAAGTCTTTTGTCGTTTTGCGACTGGATGAAGTTGAAAGCCGATCTATCCTGCTGACGTCATCGGCAGTTGCAGATCTATCCTGCTGACGTCATCGGCAGATGCAGTCTATCGAGTGAGGATTTCGTTTCCAACTCCTCTGGTCCACGTCATCGGTAGAAGCCTCGTCTCTGCTTCCTCCGTTGACTTTATCCACCGGCAGATATGTTTGACTTTTGTGACTTAAACCTATATTTCTTTTGGTCGATTATTTCTAACATTTTATCCAATTATCCAAACATTCTTTTTATGGTTTTGTTCAACTCTAAGTTTGTTTAAATGATTTTTCCGCTGCAAGTTTTCTTTAAAATATAGTCGAAATTTTAGTCATGTACGGGTTTCAGAGTGACGAACCGGGTTCAGATAACTCGGGGCGTTACAATTGTGGTTGGAGAAGTGTGAATATGTTGATGGGATGACTTAGTATGAAAAATATACATTTTGATGCAGGATAGTAGTTTTGATATAATTTGTTTAGTTTTGGTTTGATAAGTGTGTATTTTACACAATTTATTGTACTCTTTAATACTTGAATTGATGAGTTTTACTCAAGTATATGAAAATTCTAATATATTTGGTGAGTGTGTAGAAAAATTGGAGAATTACAGGTTTCGGTGAAATCATTCTAGAAGAAAAGCGAACAATTGTCAATCGATCGGATATTTTAATTGTTTTAATCTCAACCGTTGACCAATCGGCTATTTTAATTGATGGAGGTGTTTGAATCTGGACCTTTGAAGCTTGTTTTAATCTTAGCTGTCGAAGATGATTGTGGGCTGGGCTTCAAATTAATTGATAAATAGATTATATGTTAACCTAATTGGGAGGCATTTAGAAAGGAGGGAGAGCAGCCCTAGCGAGAGACAAAGAAGGAGGCAAGCGAGACGGAGACCGGAACGGAGCGAGAGTTTCGAGAATTGATTTTCAGCATAGTTTTTCTTTCCCTTTCTCTCCTGAACTATGAACTTCTTTATTATTCTTGTTGTTTTTCTTTATTTTAGTATGAACTAAATTTATTTTCTAGGGTTACGATGTAACTGAAACTCGACTGTTTAATATATTTGATTTAGTTTTTATTTTCCTTTTTCCGATATCGTGTTGAGTATTCTTGTCTGTTCTTCATGCTTAATTTTGTCTGATCACCAAAGTTAAGATTTTTAAGGTTGTTTCAAAAGACGGAAGTTGCGAAATAACTGGGCATTGATGAGTTTACCATGAACTGATTCTAGACTAGGATAGCTAGGATTTTTATGTAGTTTTATGATTTTCTGTACTTAATGTATTCAACTGATTTGAGTTTGAGACCGGGAGGTGATAACCTGTTAGTTGGATAATATTATTATAGCTCGGAAGAGAATAATAATTAAAATAGAAAAATCGCTGTCAACACGTAGGATTAGGAAATATTAACTAAATTAGGGATATTAAATAGAAAAGTGGATGTGAAATCAGAATCCCTAGATTCTTTCTTGATATTTACCAATTCTTTAATTATTTTCCTGCCATTTATTTTAATTTCCTAATTCGTTTACTTCAATTACTTTAGTTATTTAATTGTTTAATTTAAAATCAAATAAAAATCAAATCTTTTTAATAAAAATTAAAGTGTTTTAGTCCAATTAATTTAAAATTAACTTAATTTAATATTTTAGTAAAACTATTCCTCGTGGGTTCGACTCTTACTTAAAAAAACTATATTACTTGTGCGACGTACACTTGCGTATCACAATTTTTCGCAACATGGTTTCAAAGAATTTAAGCGTAATACTGCTCATTTTTTTGGAAAGAGAGGTGTTTTCAAGTTTATATTCGGTTAGTAAAAAATGTTTTTAGGTTTTTGGAAAAATTTAAGAGAATGAAGAGATTTTTAAAAAATATAGAGTAGCCGATCGATCGACTGTGCTATATAAAAACTAAAACCAAAAATTTATTTAGTTTTCAATTAAAAATTTTTAACTCGAAATTTTATACGATTGGTTTTCTACTTTAAGGAAAGGTCTTCTGCTACGCATTTTAAACGATTTCAAGTTATAACGAAATTATTTTATGAAACGTTTTCAGTTCAAAGAAAGATTTTAAATTTACAAGAAATTTTCAAAGTATAAGTTATGAAGTTGAGTAGCGACTCGGGTTTAGATAATTCGGGGCGCTACAAGTTGGTATCAGAGCCATTGGTTAAATCGTTCAATGGATTACCTAACAATACCAATCGCCGCTTGGAAGTGTTTCATCAACTGTAAGTGTTTATGTTAAGTTCTTTTATTAGAAATTTATGTGTGCTTGTAACTTGTTTAGAATTAATCATGCCGAGGGAGCCAAGGCGAGGAGTAGACAACAGAGACAACTTTATTTATTGACTGACAGCTCTGGTCGAGCTACAATCCCAGTTATTGGCAGGAGTGATGAATAGGAATGATCAAGGAAATTTTGGTTCCAAGTCTACCAATGACCAAAGTGGAGATATATTTCAGAGGTTGAGACCACAGACATTCGAAGGGCAATCATCGGATCCAACTAATGCAGAAGAATGGATTCGTACAATCAAGGATATGTTAAAGTGTGCCAAGGTGGAGGAGGCGGACAAGATTCCTTTTGCAGTTTTCCACTTGGTGAAAGACGCTCGATATTGGTGGGACACTATGGACACCACCACTGATGTTCAAGCCATGACGTGGAAGGAGTTCAAGGAGGCCTTTTACGATAAATATTTCAACAGCACTATTCAGGCAATGAAAATGATGGAGTTCCTACAGTTAAAGCAAACTGGATCAGTGTTCGATTACATTCGACAGTTTGAATCATTGTCCCGGTTTGCCAGCCATCTGATCAGCAAGGATGAGAACAAAGTTATCAAGTTTGTTCAAGGGGTAAAACCAAAGATTTATAAAGTTGTGAAGATAGCTAGCACCAGGGCGTGCCATACAATAAGGTTGTTGCCAAAGCATTGGAGGTAGAGGAAGCAGACCTCAAATGTGTCAGACAACGAGAAGCTCCCAAGAGGTTTTTCATGGAGATCACGCCACAACAAAATAGAGGAGGCCCTCATCAACAACAGAGAGACATTAAGAGGCCTGGTGAGGGTCAGAGCAGTCAGGGAGAAGGAAAGCGATCTCAAGGGCCTAAAAAAAAATCCTACAATGCCTGAAATGCATGAGGTATCACCCGGAAGAATGCAGGCTGTAACACCCGGCATTTTCCATGTAATTATTTCCCCGAATAATTAAGCGGGATTACTCTGATATTAATGCAGTGACTAATTTTAATGAAATTGTCGGAATGTTCAATTGAATGAGCGTGATTGTAGAACCAATTCGACGAACTAAATAGAAGTTTAGTCAAAAACCAATGGAAGGGCAAATTAGGAAGAAGTTAAGGTTAGTGGGAGATATCAAATGGATGATTGACACTGGGCAAACTTGTGGAAGAAGACAAGCCATGTATTCCATTTCCTTCCATTCCTCCTACGTGAAACCCTTATTCTTTCTTTTCTCGGTTTCCTAGCTTCTTCTTTCCTGGCGATTTCAACCTCTCCAAGACTTCCACTTCCCTGTTTCCTTCAGCTAAGGTAAACATCTGTTATTGCTAACAAGCTTGGACAAGTTTAATGTGAGTTTTTACTGAAGTTGAGGGTTATGATGTTTGGTAAAAACTCACTGTTTTTGGATGAAAACACACCGGTTTGTTTTCTAAGGGTTTGAATGAGTTTGAAACAGATTTTTACCAACTCATTTGTTAGCATTTGCAGCTTATTTATTGTCTGAATGTGCATGTACAGGTTTGTGCATTACCGAGACGATCAAGAACATCAACTTTGCAGAAAACAGGTAAGCTCATAACCGTAGGCTGGCCCTTAAGGCCCTACATCACAGAGGTACTAGGTTTTCAGTTTCTGTTGGGTAGTTTTGGGTAGAAATGTCATAACTTCTGTTTGGATCATGTTCTGAGTTGTCTGTTCAGTTTATGTCCTAAGTTGTCTGTGTTCTGCTTTACGGTATGTTCTGTTATTCTTGATGTCTGCTGTTATAGGTTCAGGCACTGAGAATGTCATGCATACACGATTTTCCTCAAAATTCATGCAAAACTGATTTCTGTACACCGTTTGAAACTAACAAGATAAAATCCTACTGAAATGTACCAGGTTAAGTGCGAGACGGGGACTGGCATACTGAAAATCTGTTCTGAAATCTGTTGTGCCTGTTTTGCACCGCCTGTTCCCCTATAAGCTCCACTTAATTCTTCTGCCACTGTAATGTAATGTTCTGTACTGTCACCGTATTTCTGAAAATCTGCATGCATAGCATTTTGCATCACTGCATTCTGATTATGTCCTTACTGAGTTTTAGACTCATAGGTGAACTCTCTGATGTAGGTACTGAACCTGAAACCGAGGACTTTGTGCCTCAAAATGATGATCTGATGTAGTTGATGGCTCGAGCTCATGGGGATTTGGTTGCTGCAGTCAGGCATAAAATTCTGTCCCGAGGTTTAAACTTTTAAAGTATAGTCTATACCTGTAAAGTTTTTTTTCTGAAAATCTTGGTTTCGTTATAAAACTTCTGTTTTGTGAAAGTTCTGCAAATACATGTTAGGTTCTGTACTGATCCTCAGATTTTGCAACAATGTACAGATTTTGATGTCTAAGTTTTAAAACCGCTGTATTTGACAGTTCAGTTATATTCTAAAGTATTCTGGAATTGTTTGGGATATTTTCTGTTATTCTGTGCATGAATGATTTCTGGTTTTGGGAATATGCATGCAGTTTGTCTCTTTAAATCTGTCAATTGTAAAGTATACTTAACAATCTTGTTTTGAATCGGGCATTGAAGGTCTACATCCTTTATGCATTCTGCTTCTGCTGTATTTGACAGTTGAATTACGTTCTGATGTGTTCTGAAATAGTTTGGAACATTCTCTGTAGTCTGTACACGAATGGTCTCTGGTATTAGAGCTTTCTATGTATAGTGAAATTCTTTAAACTTCTGTCATGCTTTCTGTTGTGTTCAAGAACCATGTTTTGAACTGGTTCGAAGAAATCTGAGACTTCTAAGTGTTCTGTTTTATGCCCTCTGTTCGTATGTCTTCCTGTTAATGCCCTCTGTTCGTATGTCTTCCTGTTAAAAGTTGTAAATTCTGTCTTTAAAACCATATCTTCCGATTACACCTTCCGGTAAGAATTTTGAATACATCTACCGATGCTTTTTTGGAATACATCCACCGCCAAACAGTAATTCTGTTTTAGGTTTTGCTCCTGCCGATTCCGTTTGTTGTAAAAACTGCATCTACCGTCTGACGTCATCTCATCTTCCGATGACGTCATTATACATTCTGATTTCATCTGCTGCCTTCATCTTCTGATGACGTCATCCACATCTACCGACTGACGTCATCTATTTTGTCTTATTCAATCCACCGGTGAAAAATGCAATTCCGTTTGTTGTAAAAACTGCATCTACCGTCTGACGTCATCTCCTCTTTCGATGACGTCATCCACTGTTTTCTTCTCCTGCCGATTATGTAGAATGCTTGCATCCACCGGTGACGTCATCCACATCTTCCGGCTGACGTCATCTCCTTCTACCGATTTCGTTCACTGCCTGCATCCACCGGTGAAAAATGCAATTCCGTTTGTTGTAAAAACTGCATCTACCGTCTGACGTCATCTCCTCTTTCGATGACGTCATCCACTGTTTTCTTCTCCTGCCGATTATGTAGAATGCTTGCATCCACCGGTGACGTCATCCATCTTCCGGCTGACGTCATCTCCTTCTACCGATTTCGTTCACTGCCTGCATCCACCGGTGACGTCATGCATCTTCCGCCTGACGTCAGCACACTTCTACCGCCAAGTTTTATCAACCTCTACCGACTGACGTCATCTCTGCTTCTGTCTTCAACTACATCATCCGATAGACTTCTTCCGCCAATCTTCCGATAGTCTTCTGCCAGTTTTCCGCCTAAGTCTTCTGACCTCATTTCTGGTTCTCTGCTGTTATTGAAAACTGTTACCTAGAATTTTTCTACAGGTCTTCCTGCACCCTTTGAATTCCATCTCGCCTGATATTCTAAACGTCCAGAGCCTGTTTTCTTATAATTCCTGCCTCCTGATTTTAACTGTGTTCCATTTCACTTAAATCCCAGAGAGTTCCCTCTCTCTGTGTTTTCCCTTATTGGTTCCGTCTGGTTACTGTCTTCCGATTTTAAATTTGTTACTGTTTTTCTCGTTTTACTTCCCACTCCAGAGAACTCTCTCTCTCTCTGCGAAGTTTTAATGTTTCGAAATAACAACTGATATTCAGATTCTGTTTTAAGTATTCTGAATTCTTTCTGCCATGCATCCTGCATTCGAATTTCAATAAGTTTCTGCCTTCTATTTCCTGTTTTCACGTCTTCCAGTCTTCTGTTCCCGTAAGGGTTTTCTTCCTGTGTGTGATGTTTTAAATGTCAAAAAAAAAAAAAAATAATAGTCCCCGTTTCCTGTTATCTGTCCCGGAGTGATGGCTCCGATCTCGGACCCCGATCGGGTTCCGGTTTCGGGCTGTCACACAGGCTATATACAAGCAAGTGCTTCAACTGTAACAAGACTGAACATCTTTCCAAAGATTTCCTGAAGCCGAGAATCAGCCGGTGTTTTAACTGTAATGAGTCAGGCCATATCGTCTAGGATTGCCCGGAATGGAAAAAAGGTCCTGCCAAGGTGAAACCGAGGATATTTGCTATGATCGAGTTAGGCGATAACGACCAGCTACCTGTGGTGTCAGGTACAATACTAATCAACAACGTAGCTGCTTATACTCTTATTGAAGAGTCATATAAAAAGTTCTATTCATGTATGTGTAAGTACATTAATACATGTACTTGGTAGATTCATTATGTATTAGTACATATATGTTATTAATTAGGTGGTTTATGACGATATTAGATATGTACTTAGGAGCCTATAAATTATGTATGTCTTGGTTTAGAAAAGTTGTCTCGTGTTGGGAATCTTTCCCAAAGGGGTACCAAAGCACTAAAATGCAATATTTAAGTTAAGTGATTTTGTAGTCTCCCTCATTATTTTTTTTTTCTCGCTCCAACAGATTTGTATATTGGCATATTCCGCCATATATTTTCCAACAATAAAGAGAATAATTAAAATAACACGTATATAAAATATTGAAAGAATTTTATATATAAAATAGAATATCAAATTCAGATGAAAAGGAAATTAAAATAAGAAAACCAGAAAACTAAAAATTAGCAAATTAGAATAGCATTTCCTCAATACTTGTTCTAAAACCTCGATCTTTGTCTGATTTTTCAACACCGATCATTATTTAATTTAATCCAGACGTGCTATAATTCAATTTCAATGATTTTTGTCCAACAATTTTGAGTTTACAAACTCAAAATTGCAAATTCTTATCAAAAATGTAAATTTTAATAAAACAACGAGTCAAATAGAGATTTGTTCAAAATTGTTTTGCCGAATTGCGACAAAGTTTTTGCTTTTGTTTTAATCGTGACATCGTCTTCCAAAATGAGAGAAATAAATTTACAACTAGTTATGAGAGAGTCATTCACTTTTGGCTACCTTACTATATCTACTTATTAATATCCTAACATAGCTACATTTATGTCAAATTAAATTTTGTAATAATTTGTAACATCTCCACATCTCTACTCAGTGTTTAAAATGACAATTTTCATAGTCACTAAAATCAAAATAGACTTTCCAGAGATTTAAAATTTTAAGGTAGATTGTTCAACTAAAAAATCAAGCATGGCACCAAACCATAGTACATAAGAATGTAAAACCAAGAGATCCATGTTCATATTACACAATAATATATCTTACTAATATCAATTACTAGTCAATGTCCTCGAAAAAGATAGTTGAGATCTTAACAAACATAAGTTTACAAATATGCTTGAGAAACCAGTTAAAAAGAGAGTAGAAAGTGCTTAATTTAAACAATACGCTCGCCTGCTATTTTATGTTTTAGTTGCTTGGCCTCAGTGATCCACTCTTTCATGACTATCGATTCCTCTGCTATCTTACCAGGCCTGTATTGTTGCCGATACCATTTCAGATCTTCTATTTCATTTTTCAACTCATTTATCTTTTCCACAACTTTGACAATCTCACAATCCAATCTTTCAGGAGCTTCATCCTCAAATTTCATAACTCGAAGACCAAAGTAAGAACTTGTAACCCTATCTAGAAATGGTTCCACAAATTTTATGTGAAAACAACTCTTCCTTATGTGTTTCATGTAGTAAAGCCAAGTGAAGAGCCAAGTGAAGAGCTGCTTCCCAGTAATGTTGCCAATGTAGGTTCTTCGCATGTCACTCACTATACGACAGAGAATATAAAGCAAAACAGACTTGAAATTTTTCGTACAAATACAATCACTGCCAAAGTCGCCGTATTTCTCCAATAAAGCTTTAAAAAGAGGGACAAAGTTAGAAGTGACCTTGTAACCTTCGACTTCAATTACTTGCAGTTCACATTCATCGGGTTGAATATAATATTCTGTGTCTGGATTAAAGTGATCTAATCTTTCATCAATTTTCCATATGATATCATCGTTGTAGAAAGAAAGCTCTTCAATAATGTCCTTGGTATCATCTTCAGACCTTGAGTTTTGGTCTGGCATCCACCATGAGTCTTTTTCTTCTCTTCGAAAAAGCATTCGGTCAGAAAAATAATATCTAAACCACTGCATATCAGTTGCATCCAAACTCTTGAATAGATCTAGTAAAAGCTCTTGAGTTAAGTTGTCATGCGAAGGGTTTATAGTGTCTTCAAGTCTCAAGTCCCCCACAATCTTCGACTCAACTTTTTCTGGGTTCTTCTTAAATACATTTATAATCTGCAAAATAACAAGAAAACCAAACTCTTTCTGATGTTTGAAATCAGATTAATAGATGATAAGAAGTAGTTGAATGCTGAAATAATACCTCGAAAATCACACAATGAACGTGAGCAAAAAATGTACAATTTTCACAATAGTAGACGCATAATCGAGGATTTCTGACCTCTTCACATATATCGCAATAATATTCGTCTGAATTATCTTCAACAATGAAATCCACTAGTTTCAAAGCATGAAGATGACTTTTGTGTTAGATGGTGCAAGGCAAAGGACAACATAAAAAATAAAGATTGTAGTCACATTCGATACATCGTAGTGAGTATGATTTTGTGAACTTGAATTCACTTGACTCTTAAGAGAGTTTGCAAAATGTGTTGTCAGCATTACACCAATCACAATATGATTTTTCAATCAAGCACAAAAGATGACAATGATATTTATGCTCTACAGTTGGATGATATTTATGCACTACAGTTGGTCCAAGCTCCAAAATGCATTCGATTCCAATAAAGAAAAGACATTGAATGCATCTGAAAGCCAAGCCAGCATATTTTCTGCAACAGATTTGACAAAAGTTATCACGAAGAGGTTGTATGGTTAACACATGGCTATCATGGAGAGGGTGTTCGATTTGAATTGGAAGTTCAAGGCAAGACTGATGAAGAAAATATTCACATCTAATGCAGCCATAAATAGGAGATAACTTAGTTGTATGGCAAGCAGAGCAATTGATGTTATCTACCTCGCTAATTAGTTGTAGTGGATGTTGATGCTTAAAATGATTAGGAATGACAGGACAAATGGACTCATCGCTCTCCTCATATTGAATACTTGGCATTAGGGCACATTTAACATCCATTCGGAAGTTGCACTCCTCACAACCATAATGTGATTGCCTATCAAACCATTTATGACATGAATCACATCCAAAACCTTTCACGCCTAGCAATAAAAGAAGCTTGTGAGAATGAAATTCGCGTTTGATCTCTTCAAGCAACTGGATGCATGATTGGTTGATGAAGTACAACAAGTCGACGCATGAATCTGAATCCCAATGTTGTTTGCCGCACAAAAAACATGATCTTTTAGAATATTCAGCATTTTTGGCGGATTCAATCAAACACGATACATCCAAGTGAAATTTACAAATGCTGCAATAATATTTCCAAGTGTAAGAGCCAAATCTACAATATTTGCAGGAACCGGATTTTACCACAAGACTAAGCGCGTGTTGTGGATGCATTTCGTGCAAAACGTGGGTTGAAATCTGAGCACAAGATTTGTGAAGAAAATAGTCACAGGGAGTGCAACCATAGATCAAATCAGAGGATGTTTTCTCGCAGGCAAAGCAATTTAGAGGAGTATCACCATCTTTGCTGCAAATTGTCAATGGGTGTTGATGAGTGAAATGTGTGATGAATTCTTTCCCTTCCGTGTCGATGTCCGTCATTAATGCACATTTTACATCGAGGTCGAAATTGCAATCAGAGCATCGGAAGCGTAACTCATTTTGGAATCTCTTATGGCAAGAATCACAAGCAAATCCAGCTCCAAAACATAATCCAAGAAGATGTG
This sequence comes from Begonia masoniana, assembly GCA_022432975.1. Classification (NCBI taxonomy): domain Eukaryota; kingdom Viridiplantae; phylum Streptophyta; class Magnoliopsida; order Cucurbitales; family Begoniaceae; genus Begonia; species Begonia masoniana. The sequence goes on along the minus strand of CM039513.1, from coordinate 4,042,329 downwards.
GTGGATGAAAATGATGTCGGATCTGTACTAGAAGCTGAGCACATGATTTGTGAACATGATATTTGCAATCAACACAAGCATAGAAAGGGTTACCGTCGAATCGTTGTAGACAAATAGTGCAGTGATATCCAAACTTGGATTCTTCGCTCAGAAAGAGGGGATGAGGATGCCATGGATGGGAAAGCTCCATGTTTCTTCGTCAATCTCCAAGTTCAATCCAAGTCTCTGCGAGGATTCGTCGAAGGAAATGTTAGAATTTGGTGTGACCCGAATTCTAGTTGGGCTGGGTTGGGCCCGTATATCAATATTAGGGTTTTATGTTTTCTCTATATATTGATGCTTGAGTCGCAAAACTCATTGTACCGAATTGTTATTAGTGATTCTCTCCTCTGCCCGTGGTTTTTTCCCTTTCTAGGGTTTCCACGTAAAATTCGGTGTCCATTATTTTCTCGTTATTTCTTTTTCGATATTTTCTAATCGTTCGTTACAGGTGGATTAGGGCGTCTAATCCTAACAACTGGTATCAGAGCTTCGAGGTTGAAGTGGTTTTCGAAAATCAGGTTTTGATTCTTCGAAGGGTATCGAACGAATTTTGAAGTTTGTAATTTCGGTGGAATTTTACAAAGGAAAAAGAAAATAGAAAAGATATTAAATTTCTTTTCAATACTTTTGTTCTCTGGCACGTGAAGAACAAATTGGAGAAAAAAAAATGAATAAATAAAACAAAGGTGAATAGAAAAGGTGAAAAAGCATTCACCTTTTCTGGAAGACACACGAAGAACAGTGAGAGAGAGAAACTCACTTTGCTTCTTTCTTCCCAGAATACCAGCGAAGAACAGAAAGTGAAGAACATAGATTTCTGTTCTGTTTCGACGGAGAAGAAAAAGAAACAGAACAGCCGACGCTCAGAGAACGCAGACCCGAGCCGCACCCACACCGCTGCCTCTCCGGTCTCGCCGCCGTCGCGCGCACAGAACCACCGCGCGCAGCTGCTCTGGCCGTCGCCCCGATTAGAAACCGCCTCTGCTTGAAATCCCGTTTCACAGAGAAGAACAGGTTGGAATTTCTTGGTGTTCTGAAATCGGCTTCGAAGCAGGAACAATTTCCTCCGATCAAAATTTATTTTTTGATTACAATTCTAGGGCTTGAATTGGGAAAATTGAGTATTTGAATTGAGGATTCTTTGGGGAATTAAAATTCTCAGATTGTTTGGGCGGATCTACAGGTATTGTAGAGATTAATTATTGGGTTGAATAATTAATTAGGATATTATCTGTTTGTTGGGTTATTCAGATCTGTGATATTTTTTGGGTGCAATTTTGTGGAATTGTTTGGCTGATTAATTGATTGGGAAATATCTGAATTTTGATAACAATGGCAGATGAAGATAGCACAGGATATATTATTAGAAAATTTGATGGGACAGATTTTGCGTTCTGGAGAATGCAAATTGAAGACTATTTATACGGGAAAGATCTTGAACTTCCATTGAGTGCAAAACCAGAAAAGATGGACGACGTTGAATGGAATCGCCTTGACAGAAAAGTTTTAGGAGTCGTCAGATTGACGCTGACTCAAAGCGTTGCTCACAACGTGGCGAAGGAGAAGACCACTGCGAGTCTGATGAAGGCTTTGTCTGATATGTACGAGAAACCGTCTGCGAATAATAAGGTATTTATTATGAAGAAGCTTTTTAATCTGAAGATGATTGATGGTGCTTCGGTCGCAGCGCATCTGAATGAGTTCAATACTATTGTGAATCAATTGCTATCTGTGGAAATTGATTTTGAGGATGAGGTTCGTGCCCTAATTTTGTTGGCGTCTCTACCGAATAGTTGGGAGCCTATGAGAGCTGCAGTTAGTAACTCAGTTGGAAGTGCTAAGCTGGTATTCACCGATGTGAGGGATTGTATTCTTGCCGAGGAGGTTCGTAAGATTGATTCTGGTGTAATATCGATAGCTTCAGCTCTGAGTGTTGAAAATAGGGGCAGAAATCAAAGTAAAGGTCCGGGCAATAGAAATCGAAGTCAAATGAAGTCCGGAAAACACGCCAACTTTGAGTGTTATCATTGTGGCAAGAAAGGACACATAAAGAGATTTTGTCACAAGTTTCTTCGGGAGAATCTGAATGCCAAAGGAAAGGAAAAGATGTTCGAAGAGGGTGACACAGACGAGGAGGCAGACACAGCCACCGAGGAGTCCTTTAGTGTGTACAACGAGGATGTTGTAAATTCTGATTGCCAAGATACGAGTTGGGTGATCGATAGTGGCGCTTCAATACATGCCACTTCGCGGAGAGATTTCTTTACATCCTACACTTCGGGTGACTTTGGAAGTGTGAGAATGAGAAATGGTGGCATTGCAAAAGCCATTGGTATGGGAGATGTGTGTTTGGAGACCAACATAGGCAACACCTTGGTTTTGAGAGGTGTGAAGCACATCCCGGATATCCGCAAGAATTTGGTCTCGACTGGCAAGCTCGACGACGAAGATTTTGGCAACACCTTTCGTGATGGAAAATGGAAGCTTACCAGAGGTTCATTGATTGTGGCGAGAGGAGAAAAATACTCCTCGTTATATGTGATGCACGCGAGGATCACAGATTCCACAATCAATATGATGGGTAATAAGGCTACGAAGTTTGTGAATTCACCTTTTAAGAGAAAGGTTGAGAAGACTCGGAAGAAGTCAGGCTCTCGGGTGAAGTTCAGGTTGGGATCTGAGGGTACATCAGAGCCGGTGAGTCAGCCTATTACAGATGTTCAGTCATCAAGTTCAGTTTCACGTCAGAATGGTATCGTCAAAGGCAGAACAATGCGGAAGGTCAAAACTTTGGGACGATATGATGAAACTGTGGGTGACGTATTGAATGTGTTCGAGGGTAACGATTCCTGTGTGGAGTCTTCGACATGTTCAGATAGAGTTCGTTGCAGCAACTCTGATAGTTCAGTGATACCATGGAGGAGGAGATGCGATTTCTTCTCAGGTAAATCTCTCAAGTTTAAGCGGGGCTTAAACTTGATCGGTATCGGATGCTGAGTTGGCCCATCTGGGGGCTTTGTGGTAGATGAGCTTATTTTTAATGAGGTTTTGCAGATTTGTTTCATTGCACCGGAATTTCGTTGAAGGTGGAGATTGTCCGAGTTCAGTGTTCTGGATTCGCTTTGGATTGGGCCGAGTAGCCCGTTGGA